>NW_006497091.1:277375-315929 GCF_000471905.2 Amborella trichopoda
GAGAAAGATATTTCGAAAAACAAGGTTGGCTAGCAGTTTTAACTCCTGCAACCATAGAGCCCTCAAAGCAGTTTAACATCATGTAGTGATGGACCATACACCCGTCTCTTTTATGTCAATATGGGGCTAGACGGAATATACCCAACCCTTTTACGTCATACGGGGCTAGATGAAATACACCCAACCTTTCACGTCATATGGTGTTAGACGGAATACACCCGACCTTTCACATCACATGGTGATAGATGGAATACACCCGACCCTTTCACGTCATACGGGGCAAGACGGAATACACCCGACCTTTTACTTCATATGAGGATAGACGGAATACACCTGACCTTTTACATCATACGAGGATAGACGTTACCTTCCCCGGCTCTTTTACGTCGCACGAGTTTAACGTTGAACAGAATACACCCGACCTTTCATGTCATACAGGACTAGACGATACCTATATCGGCTCTTTTACATCACCCAATTTTGACGTTTTCCATGTCTCAGGTCTTTTACGTCACATGAGTTGATTTTTTTCTTATCTCAGCCTTTTTACGTTGCACGAGTTTGACGGTTTCTTGATTGGACTTTAGTTGGCAGTTTAGGCTCATGCAACCGAGGAGCATTTTTTTTTTTTACTTATTTTTTTTTAATTTTGAAACATTGGTTGGAAGTCTAGGCTCATGCCACTGAGGAGAAGATTTTTGAAAATTAATAAAAATGTTTGAAAATAGTCATAAAAACACATGATAAAACCAAAATTGATCCTTGGAAGGCCCCAAAATTGAGTTGGGGAATTTTTTTAAATCTTTGGCGGTGGGCATCACAGCTTGTGTGGCCCGGGAAGCATGCATAGTGCAACCTATGAAATTTTTTTTTTTTTCCTGGTTTAACCCATATAATTTATTATTATTATTATTAGTTGGAAAATGGGGATGAGAAAGGGTCTCCTTTTTCAAAATTTTGTGGGCGACACTACTGGTGTCGCCCAACCTGGGTATAGAATTGGGCAACACCAGGCATGTCACCCAGACCATCAACCACAAAAATTGACATTTATCATTTTGAAAGGTTTTTGACATATCTATACCTTTTGTTGGCCGAAGTGGATAGCTGCAGGACAAGTGTTAGGTCAAATTTCCTATTTTCTATAAAAATCATCTTTCTTCCCATTCTTCCTTCGTCCTTTAAGCTCATCTTTCTTCTTCCCATCTCCATCTTCTTTTTTCTTCATCAATTTCCCTCTGATCTTACTGGTTTTTCTTGTTCTCACCCTTAGTCTTTCTTGGCTTCTAGGAAGGGCAATGCTATTTCCAAGGGCAAGGGGAGGGTTTATGAGCGGGCTGATAATGGAGGAGAGGAGGAGGCTTCCCATCTTCTTCCTAGGGTTAGGCACTTCCTTGAAGGTCTTCCCTCCCATATCTTGCAAGGCCTTCAATTGGGTGAAGTTCCTCGACGTGTCAATGGCTTCCATGTTATCGGACCCTGGTTCAGGGATTGGATTCTTTCCGCTCGGCAATGGCTCGAGCTCATGGCCTTCTTGGCCTCAATTTTGATGATAGGCATCTTGAACATGACCTCTATCCATGCGAACTTTCAGCTCCTCGAGGCTTTTGCTGAGACGTTCAACTATCAAGCAAACACCTTCCTCCTTCCTACGGGAGAGACAATGCCAACTTTGGATGAAATTGCCAGGGTTTTTGGGTTGAGCTTGGCTGGGATTGCATATCAACCTTATACTGCCACCGACGATCATTTCATCATACATGCGCGACAGTTGGTCAGTGGGTTGATATGGTGTTGCTGGTCTAGAATTGAGAGTGGTCTCGAGCCACCGAACAGATTCGTATTTTCATTTTTATTCTATTGGGATTTGTTCTTTTTCTTCGTAAGACTGTTCATAGTTCCCTTATTCCTTTAGCCCATGCCTTCTGGGAAAGAGCGGGTTACACCATTGTTCTGGCCGTGTTAGCAGGCATTTACCAGGGTCTTCATGATTGGGTCACGCGGGGTGACCGATTCATTGAGGGCAATATCCTGATTTTGTAGGTATACTTTCAAACTCAATTTTATTTTATTTTTCCCCTACAACTCAGTTTTTCTTCTTGTTTTTTTCCCTGGATCCCATATGTTTACCGCAAGAATATACTAAAAAAGGCTCGGACGGAACCGGGAGGGTCTGAGTTGGGCGACACTGGTGGTGTCGCCCAACCGACATTGCTATGGCGCCCACACAGGGTGGGTGACACCACTAGTGTCGCCCAGGTCAATTTGCCCCAGATGGCTTCGGGGTCTTGGGTTTCTATTCTATGACCTGTTGGGGTGTTTTTGGCTTCTGTTTTTCTGTAGATTTGGGCAAATGAACACATTACCATTTTTCATCCTCCTCGATCAATGACAGCCGTATCTGTTGCTCTGGGACTGACATATGTCAATGAATCCACCCAACCTCGGGACATCAATTATTATCATCGGGGTTTGGACGAGTTGTCGTTTTTTTATTGGATGATTAGGGGTCTTGAGAATGTGCCTTAGTTTCTGCCAGCTATGGGGTATTAATGTCTTATTCTGGCAGGACAATACTTCATAGAGGGCTATTTCCCTCAAAAGGTACTTCGCCAGTTTCTCCATATTGAGCATTATACTTCTCCTAAGGTAGCGATCGATCGTCGCCTTGTTTTTCTTCTTCGACGACACTCTTCCACGCTTCTTGTTAAGGCAATTTTTTCATGGAAGGAGAAGAAGTCTTCTTCTAGTGAGGGGTTGGTCAAGCAAGACAAGCCCACGACCTTTCCAACTACGATTCTTGGTGGGAACATGCCTGCCCTCTTCTGCTACGTCCCAAGGTGTCGAGACTTCATGATGAATCTTCTGCCCCTGTAAGGGATCACGTGTCTTCTCGAGAAGATGATGCCTCTTCTTCAAACAAGAGAGTCAAATCCAATGAGAATGTGTTGGACATCAGTTTGGAAGATGCTGAAGTTGAATTGGCTCGATGAGCGGCCGTCGTGGCCAAACTCAAGGAGAAGGATGTTGATTCGAAGCCGAAGACTGAATAGCCCAAGTGTTTTTATTTTCTTTATTTTTTTTCTTGGCATGAATAAGTTGATCCTGTGATCATTCTCATTTTTAATACTTTTTTCGTTTTATTGAAGTCCATTGGGATAATAGAAATTTCGATTATATGACCAAGTTTGATGGCGTGAATGCCTGTAATAAGCCCATTTTTAATGGATGACTAAAGTCAGAGTTTTGAGATACCCAAAATTTTGTTCTTGTTATGGGGAGTTTTGAAAAACTTTTTTTTTTTTGTTGCCCTTGTTTGTGGGTTCTTGCCCATCAGTAAGTGTGCGATTTTATTCATCGAAGTAGAGTGGAACACTTTCTTTGCACGCACTTTTCAAACTGAATTCCTACACATTCATTACCCTACTTGTAGGGTTTTTGTCTCGAATTCCCGGCTGTTGGTTCATTGTACGCATACACAGGTATGAGCTTGCCTCATTTTGCCTCAGGGGATCTAGTCAAGAGCAAAATGCTCCCAGACTAGCTAATATTGTCATGAACAAGGTTCACCCGTCTCCGATATATGGTAGTTGGTAGTTATAATCATACAACCATGGAGTACTTGATTAGTTTCAAGCCTTCATAACAGGCGTAGGAAGTTGGCTTCAAGAACGAGGCCAGATCAACTAATAGTTTAGCCTCTTGTAGCGATGGAGGAAGTCCTTTCTAAAATGAGTTTTGTTTTTGAAAATGGATGATTTAAAAGTCAATTTGAAAAGCATTTTCAAAAGGTACGGGCCTTACAGTTTTGCCACCTGTGGCCCTATTGGTGGTCATTTTCTTTATTATGTTTTACCCCAAGATGATGAAAGGATTTCCTTATGGGATTGCGAGAACTCAAAAATCTTGAAGTTGTCGTTTTACCTTTGGAGCTTTCATTCTGTGCTTCGCAGGTCCATGAAGAGTTCTCAAGATTCTTGTTGGGCTTCTATCTTGGAGAAGTCTCGTCAAAGTCGTTTCGGTTTTCCAAGCATGTCACCCTTTCACATCTTTCTGAGTTGGTTCTATTGGGAACCCGCAGGGTTTAGGAGAAGTCTTCATCCTCAAGGTCTGCTTGTCCAATATTGTTGGAACTTGCAAGTACTTATTTGTACTTGAGTGTTTTGAATTGGAAGCTCCTTCTTGAAGATTTTGTATAGTTTTTTTTTTTTATCCATGATGCCTTTTCAGGTTTTCACCATGTCCATTTATTTATTTTGTTTTTTCTTTGCGATGCCTTTTCAGGTTTTCACCACGCTTTTGAGCCCGTTATGGTTAGTATTTTCTTAGATACATCGCATTATTGGGGTCATTGAGTTCGTACCCCTCCTGATTTTTTATCTTGTAAGAATTGCCTACGTGCACTCTGGTAACCACGAATGACCCCTCCCAATTAGGTTTGAACTTGCCAAAAGGGTGTGGATTTGCAAGAGTGTTTAAGATTTTCTTGAGTACCATGGTCCCTTCTTTGAATTGTCTAGGAACAACTTTTCTTTGGTATGCCCTCTTGATTTTACGCTGGTAAGCAACAATATTTTGTGTTGCTTGTATTCGTTTTTCATCTAAATTAACAAGGGCAGCGATTCGTGCTTTGATCCTTTGTTCCTCATCTAAATTTTTGTGAATAAGCACTCGGAGAGACAGTATCTCAACTTCAATTGGTAGCACTGCTTCCATACCATACTCCAAGGAGTATGGGGTCAGGCCAGTAGGAGCCTTCTCAGTTGTTCGGTAGGCCCATAGTGCGTCAATTAGCTTTTCGTGCCAATCCTTGCCACCTTTTATTATTCTGCTTATAATTTTGAGAAGTCCTTTGTTTGTGGCCTCTTCTTGTCCATTTTCTTGAGGGTAGTAAGGTGTGGAGCATTTCTACATTATCCCGAATTTTTTGCACACCTTAGTGACCTTTTCATTTTTAATGTTGGATCCATTGTCAGTAATGATTGACTCAGGAACACCGAATCTGAGTGTGATGTTCTTCTTTATGAAATGGGCAACATGTTGTCCTTCAGTTTTGATAAATGATGCGGCCTCTACCCATTTTGTGAAGTACTCTGTAGTCGTCAATATAAAATAGTGACCATTTGATGCTTTTGGTGAGATCATTCCTATGATGTCAAGACCCCACATGACAAAGGGCCATACGGGTGGTCTTGAGTTGAGTGGTACGGAAGGTGCATGGATGACGTCCTCATAAAGTTGACATTTGAGACACCTCTTAATGAACTTCCAACAATCTTTGGCCACGGTGGTTCAATAATAGCCTTGACACCTGATTTACTGAGCTAAGGCGGTTGCCCCAGAATAATCTCCTTCATTGTGTAATTCTGTCAATACTTGGTTGATTTCTGGCTGATCGAGACACCGTAGAATGATGTCATCGAAGGATATCTTGAATAGGAGATCACCTCTTACTGAGAATCCCATAGAAAACCTTTGAAGGGCTTCTTTATCCTTTTTAGCGGCTCCTTCGGGGTATAACACATCTTTCAACAACGACCGAACATCGTGGAACCATGGTTTTGCTTTTACTAGTGCATCTGAAGCCACGAGAGACACTTCCCCATCATTGTCATTTTCTTGCTCTATTTCTTTTCGATCCTTGGTATGGAAGGGTCATGTTTGTTTCTGATGTAGAATGACAATGTGGTGATTTCTGAAAGAATATCAACCATTGAAGTAAGGGTCGCAAGGGTGTCGGTGAACCGATTATTTTACCTAGTTATGTGCTGAAAGGTAATTTTCTTAAAATATGGGATCATCTTTTCCACTTTTTCTTGATAGGATTTGAGCTTTTCTTCTTTCACCTTCTAAATCCCTTGAACTTAGTTTATGACGAGTAAGGAGTACCAATCACTTATATTTGTTGGATTTTCATTTTCATGACGTTCTCGAGCCCGGCTATCAAGGCTTCATATTCAACAATGTTATTGGTACATGGGAAATTCAATCTAATGGCTATTGGCATTAAAATCTTCTTGAGTGAACGAAATATGATACCTACACCTGACCCATATTCATTCCTTGCACCATCGAAGTATAGCTCCCAAATTGAGTCCTCAATTGTGAAGAGGTTCTCATCAGGGAGATCTGTGTCAATGGGAGTATTATCTGACAGTGCATATTCAGCCAAGTTGTTAGCATTGGCTTGTCCTTTGACCGATTTTGAGTAACATATTCGATCTTGAACTCGCTCAATAACATTCTCCACTTTGCCAAACGTCCGTTAAGGACTGATCTCTAGTTGGTCTATTTTTTAGATGAGCTTGACTGTATGAGATAAGACATAATGTCTTAATTTCTGCATAGACCACACAAGTGTTAAGCAATGTTTCTCCACATCTGTGTATCTTGTCTCATAGTCAACCATGGTTTTACTGATGTAGTATACGGTTCGTTCTTTTTCATGGTCGTCGTATTGTCCTAGCATTGCGCCCATGGTCTTGTCTTTCACTGACATGTATAGGAACATGGGTTTATTTGAACTTGGAGGACTAAGGATGGGAGGTTTGGTTAGGTACTCCTTGATTTGATCGAATGCTTATTGGCATTCAATATCCCATATGAATGGGGTATCCTTCTTAAGGAGCATATTGAACGGTAGGTAATTATCCGCCAGTTGTGAAATAAAACGCCTTATGGCTTGTATGCTACCTTCAAGCCCATAGATTTCTCTAATATTCTGAGGAAGTGGCATTTTAGTGATGGCTCGTATTTTAGACAGGTCCACCTCGATGGCCCTATGACTTACTATAACGCGTACTAATTTGTCGGATTCAACTCCAAAGGCACATTTCTATGGATTGAGTTTGAGTTGATGTTTTCGGAGTCTTTCGAAAATGGTTCTCAGGTCGGTGAGATGATCAGATCTGGTAATTGACATGACCAGAATGTCATCGACATAGTGGTCCATGATGGTATGCATTAAATTGTGGAAGATGCTAGTCATTTCCTGCTCATAAGTTGCCCCTGCATTTTTGAGGCCGAAGGGTATGACACAATAGCAGTAAGTTCCCCATTGCATTATGCATCAAGTCTTGGTCTAGTCTTCTTCTGCCATGACGATCTGGTTGTAGCCTGAGAAGCCATCCATGAATGACAACATCTTGTGCCCAGCAGTGTTGTAGACCAAGGCATTTATGTTTGGTAATGGAAAATTGTCCTTTGGGCATGCCTTGTTGAGGGCTCGATAGTCGACACATACTCGGATCCTCCTGTCTTTCTTGGGTACGACCACTATGTTTGCCAACCATTCTAAGTAATTGACGGGGGTAATAGACTTCGCCATGAGCAGTTTGTCGATTTCTTACTTAATTTTAAGCTCAAGATGGGTCTTTTGACATCAGAGTTTTTTCCTTATAGGCTTTGCCCCTTCGTTGAATATTAGGTGATGTTGCACCAATTCGGGATAAGCCCTGGCATATCGTCGTATGACCAGGCGAAGACATCGCAATCTTCCTTGAGAAAGGAAATCATATGTTCCCTCTCTTCAAGAGATAGGGAGGTTCCAATCTTGGTTAACCTTAGGTCCTTCTCAGTCCTTAGGTTTATGTCGATCGTCTCTTCGATGATAGTCGTTGAGTCACCATCGAACCTCTTCTTGAATTGCTCAACATGGAAAGTGAGTTCCTCAGGTTGAGAGATTTCATTGGACTCTTGCCTCTCTTGATCTTCGTCTTGGTCGTCCAACTCGTCATCTTAGGCATTGTGCACAGTTATTGGGCTATCTCGATTGTTCGTCGTTTTTGAAAATTATTTTTCATTTTCAGTCTTATCATGTTTTGAATTTTCAACCGATTTTGAAACATCGCAAGAGGTTTCCCTTATGGGACTCGCGAGAGAAATGTTGGGGATTGGACGCATAGGGTGGTTAGATCGCCACTCTGCACCTATCCGTTTTTTAGCACCGGGACTTGAAGGTGCCACTGGTATGCTTCCAGCGATTCTTGAGATAGAAGAGTGATCAATCAATTCCATTCCTGGGTTTGTATTGGCGGATGAGCATGCTTGGCTGTGTTAGAACAAATTGTGCATACCTTCAAATCCAGGTCAGCAAAAAGTTCTTCAATTCTTAGTTCTTGTGTGTGCTTGTGGAAGAAGAATTCCCGAGCGTTAGGGAATCAAGGATCATGTTTGGCCGTTTGGAAGGACGGGCATCGAGAGGATCGAGGTTTTGAATGCCTCCAAATACAAAGCCCGGATAGCTTGAAGGCTTCATCTAGCTTTGAAATAATGTGAGAGAACCCCCGAGACCTCTTCAATCCCTGTTTTCAGTTATGGCTTGGGATGATTCAAAAATTTCCTCCGTTACACCTTACCCTTGACTTCCCAAGCCTTGGCTTAGTTGGAAGCCATGGGAGAAGAGCATGTGCCGAGCCTCGAGGGACTCGAAACCGTATCGATGTTGACATTGGATATTGCCATCCATCGATGCGAAAGTTTGCAAGATTTGGGGAATAGGGTCACCGCCTCTAGGAGTAAGGTGGCACAATCGGCTTGCTCGAAGGAGGCGAGTGAGATTTCCCCAAGCTCGACCCCTACGGCTAGCTTCCTGCTACTTATACTAAGATTGAGAAAAGATGGGGGTCCAGTATATGCCTTCGCGATGCCATTTCTAGTCGAAAATTTGAGGCATTGATGGAGTGTAGAGGCTACCATGAGGTTTTCATGCAGCCATGGTCTTCCTAGCAACATGTTGAATGAACATTTTATGTCCAAGATAAAAAAATTTATCACTTGGACAATGGGGCCGATCTTGAGTGTGAGAGGCAATATACCTTCAGCTTGTCTATTGGTCCCGTCATATGCAACGATAGTTAGTTGACATGGCTCGAAGTCATCCGAGCTTTTATCTATCTGCTTCATTGTTTTCATAGGCCATATGTTTAAGGATGCCCCATTATCAACAAGCACTCTCCGTATTTCATATCCTTGCATGAAAATTCTGATATGCAGAGGTTGAACATGAAACCGGTTGAAGCTGGCTGGGATGTCATCATCCAAGAACACGAATGGTATTGGTGTCGTAAGCCGGTTGATCATCCCACACAACTCATTCGGCTGTGTGTTGCTCGAGATGTGTGTCTTGGCGAGGACCTTTTCAATTTGGGCTATGTGTGCTGGTGAATTGGCAAGCAGCTCCAAGATGGAGATTTGACCCTAGATCTTCCCAAGATGAGCTGGTATAACGTAGGTGCTTGCGAATCCTAGACTTTTTTTATTCAGCTCGTGATCTACGACCCCTGCTGGTTGTTTCGCTTTTGAGGTGTTTCCCATTCTTTCATCGAGGGTATCGGCCATCAATTGAATGGGTTTGAACATTCAGCCTCTTCAGGTTAGGGAATCAACCTCGCCAGCCTGAAGCTCGATAGCGTTAGCCCTAGCTAGAGTAATGGGAGATTTCGGGGTGTTGGCCCCTTGTTTGAGAGATGATGCCTTTTCATTGAAACTGACCTTATCGATCCCTAGTGTGTCATCTTCATCATATCGGTCCGACTTGGGAAGGTTATCAAGGTCTGGAGATGAAGGGTTTCCTCTTAGAAGGCTTAAAATATCTTCTTCGAGCTCTTGAAAGTGATTATCATAAGTAAATATTAATTGACTAGGATCATCTTCTTCGTTTCCACTCTCAATCATGTGAATGATGAGGTTCTCTTTTGAGTTGTCTTGAGCTCCAGGCTTTTCGCTCATTGTGACAATATTTTTAGGGAGAGGATATGTTAAAATACCTTTCTTTTGATTAGGTTATTCAACAAGTTGATTTCTAGGTGCGACAGTGATTTCCCCTTATTAATTAACCCTTAAATCACCCATTTCAAATATAAGCAGTTTTGAGTATCATGAGCATGGTTTTGATGCCATTACACCACCTTCTCTTATTCATGACATGAAATGGTGGTTCAGTTGGTGGCGGGAGATAAACCATATTTCTAGCCATGAGTAATTCCAACACCTTTTTCAATGGTTCTTTGCGAGGGGTGAAGTTATCCTCTCACCTTTGGTTAATATTTGGAGCGTTGGCTCTAAGCTGGCCCCTTCGGTTTTGGTTCTGATTGTTGCGTTGAGTAGCTGAATGTTGAGCTGGTCTGTTAACGACAATTTCATTAACCTGGCCAGAAGCATTCCCCTTGTTATTATTTTTGTTCTTATTTTGGGGAGTTGTTATCGATTTATTGTCAGGCCTAGTGCTGAGGGGTCTCCCTCTAGCCCTTTCATGTCACGCCACCAGCTCAATCATGGAGTCGAAGGAGTGGGGAAAAATACCTTGGCTGAAGAAGGTCCTGTATTCAGGAGCGACGTTCTCTAAGACTATGGAGATTTTGGTTGTGTCAGTAAGTGGACAATCTCTGACCTGCATCGCAGCCTTGCAGAATCGACGGATGAAACCCTTGAAGGATTCTCTTGGGTTTCGTTTCGCTGCACTGAGCTCGCCCAAGGACAGAGGTCTTAGTGTTGACCCATTGTAGTGGGAGACAAATAGGTTGAACATTTTGTGTGGAGTGATGTGTGGTCAAGCGGACAATGTTCTCCGATGCCAGTTCAAGGCCTCAACGATAAATGTTTATGAAAATATGGCATTCAGTTGGTTAGGCCTGTCTCGCAAAGCTCGAATGGAGAGGAGGTATTAGCAGGAGGTATATTTCATCGCAAAATAGGTTCAAAGGGGTATATTTCCATAAAATATGGTGATCAACAAAGATGTTTTCAATACTCAATCATTCTCACAAATTGGAGTCACAGTTCTAGAAAATTCCTGTCTTCACAGCAGACATTTCCAGTTTGACATTTCAGAAAAATGGGCATTACTTCTAATCGACATATAATTTTATCATAGTTCTAAATCCATTTTCATAATATACTCAGTTACCTTTCATTTAGAAGTGGTTTGAGCTAATTCTGATATATTTTAGTTAGTGAACAGTCCCAAACAAAAACATGTAAAATTCCTCGAAATTCATGGCATAATTCTGGCATGCTTTTGAAGATGTCTCATAACTCTCAAACCAAAAGGGTTATTGAGAAGAAGTCTTTTCCATATTAAAATAGATTCAAAGGGGTACTTTTCCACTGAATTTTATAATCAACAGAGATGTTTTCAATACTCAAGTGATTTCACAAATGGGAGTCACAGTTCTGGAAAACAGACACATTCTAAGATTTCACTAGCATACAACCATACTAATATTCAAACTTACATCCATAATCATGCTTAAAATCCACACTTTGAACATCCACACTCATGTTCAAAATTAAACCCATAATAATGGATAATTTCATACTTGATGAACTAAGTAAACATGCATCAACAAGAACATGGAAACATGGAAGCTAGATTTACTGACTTGCTTCAAGTTTCCTCACACAGGTTCCCTTCAAAAGGCCAAGCTCCAAGGATGGGTTTAACCTGAAGGTAAAGTATCAAGAGGGAGGACGTGGGTGAGAGAAGGCAAAACTCATGGAGGGGTATGAAGGGGAGGTATAAATAAGCAAAAAGAAGAGGCAACATGCAAGTGACAAGGGGTAGCATGCAAGTGATAAGGGGCTGCGCGCAAGTGACATGCGGCAGCATGCAAGTGATAAGTGGCATATATTGCACACATGAGAGAGAGCAAGCAATCATGAGAGATGTCAAAGAAGTTCCCTTGGATTGTCGCGCTCGACAGCATCGCACTCGACAACATCAAGCTCGACAGCATCGCACTAGGCAGCATCGCGCTTGGTAGCGTCGGGCTTGGCAACGTCGCGCTTGGCGATGTCGCTCTCGGCATCATCGCGCTCTGTAGCATCACGCTCGGCGGCATCGCACTCTGCAGCATCACGCTTGACAGCGTTGTGATCGGTAGTGTCGCACTCGACAGTGTTGCGCTCGACGGCTTTCTCATGCGGGCACGATAGCTATCTCTAATATGCCGAAAAATTTCATGTCCTTACATCATCCCCCCCCTTTAAAAGGATCTTGTCCCCAAAATCATACATCTACTAATCGAAAAAATGGGGGTCTGAAAGTGGCAATCCTCTCCAAACAATGAATTGAGGCATGATTAGCATACCCCCAATTTATGCCCAGGAGGGTGTCAAAATCCTAAACATCCAAAAGAATCAAATTTATGGGCAAGACTCTACCTCCCAACCGTACCCCACAGTACCTAAACTCCAAGCCAGTCACTAAAGAGTCCCTCAAAAGGTGTGTACACACTAAGGCATGATCATGAGGTGCAGATTCAACGCTTAGGTGTCATGCATAATGTGGTGTTATAAAAGAGTAAGAAGAAATCAAGATCAAACAAAACTCTAGCTTATTTACCACAAGAAAAGAGCTCACCTTGGGTAACTGAGGTAGAAGCCTTCGCCTCCAGCTCCATAAGTGCAAACACCTGACCCTGAGTCTTCGATCAGTTTTTCGGCTTTATCATAGCGCAATCTCGAAACAGGTGGCCTGACTTGCCACACTTAAAGCATGCCTTCGTCTTCAGCCAACAGTCGGAAGTCGCATGACCAGGCTTCCAGCAAGAGCCACAGGGCACCGGCTGGTGTGGCTTGACATCCCCTTGGAAGGTCTTTTGGGCCTCACCGTTCCCCGGATTTCTACTTTTTAGAAAACCTCTCGGAGGCAGAGGCCCTACCTTCTGCTTCTCGTTCCTTAGCCGATACTCCTCACAGACGTTTTCGATTTTCATAGCTAGGTACATGAATGGGGAGATAACCTTCAGATTGATTGACATCACTCTCCCTCGATTTTCTTACCTAAGGCCCCTCTCAAATTTGCTTGCATTACGTGCCTTCATGTTAATAATATGTGGTGCATAGCGGGAGAGTTATGCAAACTTGGTTGCATATTGTTTTACCGACATTATCCCTTGCTATAACTCAATGAACTTAACTTCTTTCTCCTCTCAGACAGAATCAGGAAAATACTTCTCATTAAACGCCACTAAGAAGTTATCCCAGATGGCTGTAGTCCCTGTCTCCTCCCATGACCATTTTACCGAACTCCACCAATGGTTGGCATCCCCTTCTAGCATAAAGGTCCCCAATCTAACTTTTTGGTCATCAGAACAATGTAAAACTTGAAAGATCTTCTCTACTTATCTCCTTTATCTTTCAGCCTTTTCTACTCCTCCATGTCTCGAGAATATTGGAGGCGCAAGTCTTCTAAATCTCTCAATCAGTCCACTATTATCCTGGTCTAGGGCAAGGGCAGCCGGGGTCGGCATGCAATCCTTCATAATTTGAGTCCTAACCCCAAGCATCCTAAAGAATTCCTTGAAGGCCTCTGTGCTCCTGTTACTCGAGCTCGAATTGTTGCCATGAGTCCTCGTCATCTTGACCTAAAACAGGAACACCCATCACTAGCCTAGCCAAAAATGACCCCAAGGACACTCATAAGACTTTCTAAGCCAAGAAGCCAACCCTAGCGGCTCTGATACCATAAATTATCACAACCTTGCCTCCTGACCCCCTGCCGTACTTATCGGAGGGCAACAAGGTGCGGGACCGCGACCAAAGGTAGCGAATGCTACCCAGGTGGGAGTGCGCTCAACGCTTTTGGAAAGAAGGAACCAAAGAAAAAAACAAAAGAAAAAAAATAAAACTCCAAACACCACCATCAAAAGCTGGGCAAACTAAAACCAAATTATACAAGAGCTCCCAAATTATTACAAAATATGTTCAAGGCACTAAAGGCCCAACAACAATTACATAACACCAAAACAAAACAACTTTATAGCCCAAACTTCCATCTAAAATCTACAATCAAAGGGAAACTTCCACAAGATGTATAAGGCTCTAATTGCCAGCTGTGATCATCAAACCGCCCATCCTCGACCCACGAGCTATCACTATACATAGATGAAATTCAAAGGAGAGAGCTATAAAGGTGCCTTTGGGGGTAGAATTTCATGCATGCCCATTCGTACAAGCATATCCGGCATTGCTTTTAAGATGCCTTTGTGTTGAGTATTTGGCATAACAGTAGGACCACCAATCGGTGGGTTCCCAAGCATAGACTGATGAGTCGAGACTAGTGGTACATGTTTGCCTGCATGGGCTTGAGATTGATGAGCCGTAGTCACCTGGGCAGTTAGATACACTTGTGCTTGAGGGGCGTACTGACTCATAGATGTCACCACAGGTTGCAGAAATTGCACGTTTTGTTGGATCGAATGAACTAGAGGGGATGATTAAAGAATCGACTTACTCGGTTGTGCTAGGGGTTGACCTATACCACTAAGTTGGTTTGGGATCAACCCGTAGGCTGAGGCATGAACAGTGTAACCTAAGTCAACTAGACTTTTAAGAGTAGCTTGGACACCCATATCGCCTAAGGGTCGTTCTGAATTGACACCTCTACTTCGTACAGTGTTTAGGACGTCATGAGTTGTACTATGGTAGCTCGAGGTTGGGTTTGATCCTTTAGACTTAGGTGGGTCTTGGTTTTGAGATCGTTGTGCCTCAGGGTTATTTTGGTTTGACTTAAGAGAATTCGCATTTGATATTGCATGAACATCTTCCCTCACTCGGCTTCTAGTTTGGTTTCCTAAAAGCCCTTGCAGGACAACCCCAGGTTGGACCCGTTGACTATTCATAGTATTTTGGGCTGAATTAGCTTTTCGAACCATATAGATCTCAAGATTAGGAGTGGACCCTTGTGACTCTACCTTTAATTGAATACCTGAGCATTGGATAATGCATTGGCCTGAGTTCCAGCAATAATCCCAAGGGATAGCGGCATACTAGTCCCTAAGTTTGGGCATGTTAGGCTTGGAGTCGGCCATGGAACGATCATCATAGTTGCCTTGAGTGACTGACATGGTGATTGCTTTTAGTGAGGTTCAAGAATCTAGACTTAGGTAAGATCTAAACTCGATGACTTAGGGCAGACCTAGCCTAACTCTATGGGCAAAACCCTAACTAAGACTTTGGCAAAGACTAGACTGGATGAAACCCGCCAGACTCAATGGGTTTTGGTTTAGACCTGAACTAGGGTAAGCCTAGGCTAGCTCTAGAGGAAACTCTATGCTTAGACCTATGCTAGAACCTAGACTAAGATCTAGACTAGATAGGTACGAGTCTCAGCTCGAACCAAGAGTAGTTCTAGGTTTGGACCTGGGTGTGAACCTGGTTCTGACATGGGGTAGGTTAGGTATAAGCCTGAACTTAGACCCAGAGAATTTTGATGATCAGACTAGATATGTATCCGGATCAAAGATGAACTAGGAATGAGCCTTTGGCTCGGACCAAGAGGGGGCCTAATTTTAACCAAGGCGAAACGTGGTTCAGATCTGGGCTAAGCTGGGTACAAGCCGGGACTTGAACCTAGAGAGTCTTGATGATCAGACCAAGTATGGACCCTGACTGGATCAAATATGAATTAAGAATAAGCCGTCAGCTCGGACCAAGAGAGGGCCTAAGTTTGGACCAAGGCGAAACCTGGTTCGGACCTAGGCTAAGCTGGGTACAAGCCTAGACTTGAACCCAGAGGGTTCAGCTCGGACCAAAAGTGGGTCTGAAATGAGGTCTAAAATAAGCAATCACAGCACACAAAAACTTTTGATCTAGATTATAGGTAGGCATGGCTTGTGAGTGGGTTCCTAACTATTGAAATGCGGCTAGGCTGATATAGATCCCCACATAGGTCTTGGTCTCCTGTTATAGGATGTTCACCAGGTCCTACTATACGCGAAGCTGCTTTGAAGCAATGGATTACGGAGGGGCGCTCACAGTTAAAGTTATGCGAATCTCAACTGTCTCGACTCTCAAAGCTAGGTTCCCCTCATGCCGTTAATGTAGATTTTGGGGGTTTTCAAAATATTTGTTTGTTAGTTTTCCAGCCATTCCCTGTCCGGTATGTGCTGGAATAGGTAAAGAAGCACCCAAAAAAAAAAAAATGGCAAGTAGGCAGGCACACAATGCAATGAAAAAATAAAGTAAGCGCCTGACACTCATTGTGCCTAGCAATGCGTGCTTCGAGGGGAAGCTCGCTTGAAGCACAATGTAGATGGACGGGTAAGTAACCCCTAAGAAGGTATAATCAAAATAGTGAGACTAGGCACAGTCCGTGCTAAGTTGAGTGTGGCCCGAGTAAAGGATGACTCGAACGAGATACGGTTCAAGGAGGGTGCAAGCAGCCCTCAATGTAGTTTTTTAGTTTTTTTATCTTTTTAACTTTGATGAAACACAGTTAACTAAGCTTGGTGAAATCAAGGAAAACATGATCTCAATCAAAATAAAAAAACTCAAATAAAATCAGAAAGCTAGGAATAGGACAGGCCTATCTGAAGCAAAATATTTTTTTATATTTTAAAAATTTTATTTTGAGCCAAAATTTGGTGAACAAGAAGCCAAAAGCCCCTGGAATTGGACAGTGGGGTCCCTGGAAGAAGCTTAAAGACCCTGACTGCCAAACTATTGACGATGAAAATCTAACAGATCTTTCGACGAAGATCTCTCAGATCTTGACACCTTAAACTGATGAAAAAGATGTGGTAGAGAAAGTGGGACAAATCAAATTCATTTCTGAGGCTAGATCTACTCGAAAATGAGCATATCTGCTCTCAAATCTGTGGTAGAGCCAGCATGTTCCAAAGCATCAAAACACGATTTTAAAGCAAATGAACAGATAAAAATAAAATAAAACGGAATCAAACAGTAAGAAGGAAATGCAAGAAGGGGTTAAAGAATGATACCAAACCGGGTCGGATGGCCCAGGACTCCCGAGCCTTCGAAGGTTCTCCCTTATCCAAACAAACGTCCTCTTTGTCTCTCTGATTCAGATGTTAACCAGCAGATCTCTTGTGTAAAAGGGTTGTTGTTCTATGGAGATGGTTTTAGAACTAGGGTTCTTGTGCCCTAGATCTGGGTTTTTAGGCTTAAGGTTTGGGTTAGGGTTTTTCTCTCTGAGGAAGTCTCTGTGTTTCTAAAGCAATCTTAGGGTTTCAATCTTCCTCTCTAGGGCAATCTAGATCCCTTTGAATGACCACAAAATGAGATTTTATAAGGGCCACAGATATGTTAAAAAGGATATCCTTCCATAACCAATATATCCCGAGCCAAAAATGCCAATTTTTTTGGGTACAGATCTGGGCGACACTGGTGGTGTCGCTTGGGCGACACGCCTAGTGTTGCCCAAATAAATTTGGTAAAAAATCATCAAAAGAGGTAAGAAATCCACCCTAGAAAGAAATTTTTTGTTTCAGGCCAAAAGGGGTTGGGCATGTCTCCCAGACTTGGGCGACACCAATGGTGTCGCCTAGTCTTGTCTAAGAGACACTACTAGTGTCGCCCAAACCCAATCTGAACAAAGCTGAATATTTTTTTTATTCCAGTGTGTAGTTCATCCTTTTGTGTAGCTCTCAAGGAAACTTTGGGGTAAAAAGGATTTTTTTTACTATTTTTAATGATATTTTTGGTAAAACAGGGCGTCTGTAGGATTCTAGATCAAAACAGGGTTTCTGCAAAGGAGGCAGATTGGTTCTAGGTCACAGGGTAGGCTGTGTAAACTATGGATTTTTAGTTTACTTGGATAATGTGGTCCTAAAGGTTCAAAAAACCACAGAATTTACCAGATTTAAAATGGGGTGTCTACAAGCTTTCACTTTGGACTTATCTACTCTCACCCCCTCAAAAGATACAACATACCCTAAAAGCATCACACTTTCTGTCATGAGACTGCATTTCTTAATATTAACATATAGTTTTTCGTTGCTTAGAGTTGCAAGAACATCCCAGAGGTGTTGTATAAGAGTTTCACATGAAGGGCTATAAATTAATATGTCATGAAAGTATACAATAATATACTTGCTAATAAAGGATTTGAGCACATGGTTCATTATTCTCATAAAGGTACTAAGAGCATTTGACAATCCAAAGGGCATAACCAACAACGCAAATAATTTATTATGTGTTTTAAAATTTGTTTTGCACTCATCCCCAAGCTTAATGCGTATCTAATAAAAATTATTGGAATTATGGCCATTCAAGGAGTGCAATGCCATCGTTGTTCAGAGTCACAGTGGAAGTGACTAAAAGCATAGTGGCTACTGGAATCTTTGTGTACTGGGATCTGGATAAGCTGAAATAAACATGATTAAATGAGGCGAAGTTCTTGGATTAGAGGCGAAGTCCTTTGACCATATTGTGAACTGAGAGGATTTAGTGTTTGGGATCTGCATTCGCCTCATGTCGGCCCTCAGTATCGACGTCTCGTGATGACGAAACACTACGATGGAACACTTTCTTAAAGCAGTGGAATTGTTTTCTTTCTTAAAGAGAGAAGAAGAGCGTCTGTCGTGCCCCTAGGTTTCATGCGCATGTGCGCACGAGGGTGAACCCTATATCCATCAGGACAAGAGTTGGGTGGTGCAGTGTGTGCCATTCGAACCAATAAAAGAATGTTTTGGGTAAGGCTTACCTCGTGAATGGGTGGGATGGTGGTGAGTTGAACATGTATAGGTTAGAGGTTGTGAAATTAAATTTGATAGGTCAAGGCAACAAGGGTGGCTGCTCATTAAAATCCGCTAGCTTCCGGTGTCGTCTCCCCTAGAAGGCATGATAAAGGTACTAGGTGTTAGGCTAGTCTTGGGCGATATACTGGGTCTTACCCCGACGCTTTATCCATGCGCAAGCCTCCTTTGAGAGCAAGGGTGCGAGTTACAGAACTAGGTTAAGCAGGAGAGATAAATAAGAGAAGGGAGAAAGAGAAGAAGGAAGGGAGAGAAGTGGGTGAAGGGTGAGAAGAGAAGAGAGAAGAGAGAAGAGAGAAGAAGAGAATCCATGAGCCTTCTAGCAGCACCTCTCGTAAGAGGCAATACCGAAGTTGGGATAAGGATACTAGGAGCTAGGCCTAAGTACCCAAGAGGCGAGTCTTGAGCAATGTACCGATCTTACTCTGACGTTCTGCCCAAGCACAAGCCTCCTCAGAAATGGGAAGGGAAGAAAAAGAAGATAAAGGTAGAGAAGAGAGAAAATGAGAAGAGGCAAAGAGAGAGTGAGAAGAAAGTTCCATAGAGACGAGTCGAGGGTGATATATTGAGTCTTATCCTAATGTTCTAACCGAGCACAAGCCTCCTTAGAATATAAAGAGAAGGGAAAGAAGATAACGGAAGAGAAGAGAGCTCCTCAAAGACGAGTCAAGGGTGATATACTGGGTCTTACCCTGATGTTCTACTCAAGCGTAAGCCCCCTTGGAATAGAAAGAGAAGAGAAAGAAGATAGAGGAAGAGAAGAGAGCTCCTTGAAGATGAGTCAAGGACAATATATCGGGTCCTACCTTGACATTCTACCTGAGCGCAAACCTCTTTGGAATAGAAAGAGAAGAGAAATAAGATAGTGGAGGATAAGAGAGTTCTTCGGAGATGAGTCAAGGGCGATATATTGAGTCTTACCTTGACGTTTTAACTCTGTGCAAGACTCCTTGGAATAGAAATAGAAGAGAAAGAAGATAAAGGGAAAAGAGAGAAAATGAGAGATGGGAGTGATGAGGGAAAGATAGAGAAGAAAGTGAGAAGAGAGAGAGGGAGAGAAGAGGGAAAGGGACAGAAGAAAGAGAGAGGGAGATAAGATAGAGAAGAGAGTGAGAAGATAGAGAAGAAAGTGAGAAGAGAAAGAGGGGGGAGAAGAGAGGGAAGAGAGACAGGGGGAGAAGAGAGGGAAGAGAGACATGGGGAGAAGAAAGAGGGAGGAGAAGCGAGGGAAGAGAGAGAGGGGAGATGAAAGAGAGAGAAAGAGAGAAATAACAGAGAGAAGAGAGGAGGACGGCAGCTTGGCTGTCAGTCTAGCCGACAGAGAGAGGGAGAGAGAGAGAGAAAGGGATACTAGTGGCTTTATGGCAAGATGATAGAGAGAGAGAGAGGGAGGTCAGCAACTTAGCTGTCGATTTGAGGGAGAGAGAAAGAAGCAGAGAGAGAAAGAGAAAGAGAGAGGGGAGGCTGGTAGCTTGGTCGTCGGTCTAGCAGAGAGACGGGAAAGAAGAGAGAGAGAATACTTAGGTGGGATAGAGCAGTGACTAGGGACCAGCACCTAGACTTGAGAATCCAACGGCTTGGGACGACTGGTGCCTTGAGAGAGATGTTGGTTGGTGTATGGATCTAGGGAATGGGATGTAAGGTGTACGGTAAGGAGTGGGGTATTGGGTGAATAGTAGAGAATAAGGTGCACAGTAGGGAGTAGGGTGCAGGGTGCATGGTAGCGAGTTGGGTGTAGAGTGTATGATTAGGAGTAGGGTACAGGGTGTATGGTAGGGAGTAGGGTGTATGATGGGTAGGGGTATTCTCTCAAGGGTAAAAGTTTTCTCTATCATCTCTCTTGAGTTAAGCAAGGAAACCTTCTACTCAATTTTGGCTCAAATTTATTAGCAAATGCTCAATCTTGTAAAAATCCTTACAAATTACAAGTGGTTTGCTTATATAGAGATACCTCTTAAATAAAGGTGTACACTCAAAAGCTAACCTAATTGCTTTAAAATAGAAATTAAAGGAATGAAAGTGAATCCCGGTATTGGGTGAAAATGACCATGTTTGACCCTTACAAAGTTTGAAAATGATAAAACAGTCCTTAAAAAAGGGGCTCTTTCTGTACCATATGGTTTGGGCCCTTTTCCCTTGCGATTCAGCGATGCTTCAAACGATCCATCATCATAGAAACATAGATCATTCGGAGATGGTCATTTTAATATATGATTTGTGTCTTGGCGTGGAGTTTTGCTAATGGTTTCAAAATTCCAGCCAAACACACAAATTTGAATTCTTGAATCTTCGATCTAGCTTGATTTGCTGCATATTTTATCTTCTTTTTGGTCGGCAATTGAAGAGAAAATCGTTGTGATCCTTTTGCAACAAAAATTACGCAATTTAGACTCCAATTAATCACTTTATGAATTTTGAGAGTCGTCAAAAAATGGTTTTCCAACAATCGAAAAAACATGCCTTCTTTAGAGCTTTGGTTCGGTGTCTTCTCGAAATTCACCTCGAGCAAATACAAAATTGAATCCCTTCGAGTCACGGTCGTGATGGGTCCATTTTGGGGTCATTCAATCTTAGGTCTTCGATAAACGTCTGTCGGAGCGAGGAGATGTCTTGCACGTAAAATTATGTTGCTAGTGAGTATTTTTGATGCCCTGACTTCCCCAATGCGAATAATTGACGAGTTGGTTGCAACCCATTCCCATGGGTGCCAGTCATGCCTTTGGACTACAGAAGCTCGCATGAAATAAAATTTATTTTGAAGAGCCTTGATAACAATGTCCTTTTAGCCCTAAATGAAGCATATGATCCTCCTATGATGAGAAACATGCACAAAATCAGTTTTGAGCCCAGATCACGAACATGACCGTGGTGCACCATAGCTAGAATTCTACCCTAGATACCTCTAGTGGCTATGGAATCACTACAGATGGATTCAGAAGGCGAAAAGAAGTCTACCTGTCCAATTTAGGCTCAAACCGACCTTTATGCTTTCCTAAAAAGGTGGGAATTTTACTATTCATTGGAACCCTATTGAACTAGTTACTATTTATAGTAACTATATTTTCCAAAAAGGGGCGACTTTGAAG
Source organism: Amborella trichopoda (assembly GCF_000471905.2). The sequence goes on from NW_006497091.1 coordinate 298,962, forward strand.
CTCGTTTCTATTTCACCTTGAAGCATATCGATCCCAACTTTTAGAATGTTGTTCCCTTCACCGAGACCTATGTTTTGATAGGTGGCATGCACGATGGGGATTCTCGGATGAAGAAAATACTAGAGAGAAGATTGATCGAGAATATGAAAATGTTGAATTTTATGTGTACTGTATGTCTCCACTTTGATGACCAAATCTCAAGATTTCGGACTCCCCTTAGCTCAAGGCTAGATCTGTTTCGATCGTAACTCAAAGGGCTTCGTTTTGAGTTATTATTGCTGAAAATAGAGGACGAGAAGATATCTTATTAATGCTTGCAAGAAGGTATAGTTTCCTGGTCGTTAGAATCCAATTATTTACAGACCTCCATAAATGAATATGTACCCAAATAGGCTCCAAATCGAGGGTTTTCATTGCAAAATGGTCACAATGACTCCCCCTTCGATTAGTGAAGGGGCATGCTAGATCGAAGATAAAAAAATCTCAAGTTTGTGGATTTGAATGGATTTTTTGAACCATAACAAACGTTTGACTCAAGCCTCAAATCTTATATCAAAATGATCGGTTCCTGACTCTCTATGCATCTACAGCAGTAGATCACTTGGAACATGGGCTATGAATGCCAAAAATGGCCGTGAAACATGGGAAAGGAAAAAGGCCCCTTTTGGAGGGATGGTTTTGTCTTTCTCACATTTCTAAGTAGGGGCAAAATAGTCATTCTTTTCTAAAAACAGGATTTTACTTTTACTCATTTAAGTGTATTCTTAGTCAATTGGGTAAACTTTTGAACATCCACCCATATCTATGGATGACTATATATATAATCCTAAGGGCTTCTTTTTGTTAGGAGGTTAAACATTTTATCAAAGATTGCCTATTAAGGAATTACTTTTGTGCTTATCACTTGACCAAAGAGAGAAGAGACAATATTTTATTATTGAGAGGGTTATAGTTAGATCACCAAATGCCAAAAATCCTAGGCCATAGTTTCAACTCAACCTTACCTTACTCCATAAGTTCCCCTCCAATCATACACCCTAGACTACCAAAACCTGCACACCATAGACCACTAAAACCTATACACACAAGACCACCCAAACCCATACACCTAAGACTCATACATTCCATATTCCATACATCATTGGCCTTCCCTTCCCTACGCCCTTAGCTGGGTGTAGGCGTTGGGTGTACTTTATCTTAAACAAGACCAGATACATTACGATCAATACTTAACAAAGATCGAGTTGCGAATGGCCTATACGTTTTCCTTGAAAGTTATAATTATTTAGTCCTAATGCATGACTAAGAATGATCACTTGAAAACATCCATCGAACAGATGATGGATGATAATAGAGGGAAAAAAATGAGTATGGTTCTTAATAACATTAATCAAGTGTACCCTATTTGACTATACTTGAGAATAACTTAGCCCATGGATTTTGGGATTCGATGAAGATTCTTGAGGAGGCAGTCTCAAGCTGCCCAGAGATGGCTTAAACCCCATCTCAATCTCAATGGCAGTCTCAAGCTACCAAGGGATGGCTAATCCCATCTCAGTCTCAATGATAGTGTCAATTTTGCTAGAGATGGCTTAACTTATCTTAGTCTCAATGGAAGTCTTAAGCTGCCCAACGATGGCTTAACCCATATCAGTCTCAACGACAGTCTCAAATTGCCCAGGGATAGCTTAACCCATCTCAGCCACAACAACAGTCTTAAAGCTGCCCAGAGATGGCTTAACTCATCTCAGTCTCAAAGACAGTTTCATGCTACCTAGAGATGGCTTAACCCATCTCAGTCTCAACGACAGTCTCAAGCTACTCAGAGATGGCTTAACCCATCTCATTCAACAAAAGTCTCGAGCCACCCAATGATGGCTTAACCCAACGTTAACAACAATGATCGGCAGTTAAAGGCTGAAAAGCTTTACGAATCGTACGAAAATTAGTTATTGCAAAGGGGAATTATTTCCTCGAAAAAAGGAATTCTCTCATAAAGTTGGCACTGTTGAACTCTTGGCTCCGTGCCTTATCACCCTTAAAAGGTCTAGCATGGATTGAGTTGAAACAATGGAAGTGGTTACAGCCCACTGACAATGATTATGATGCCAACAAATCCTTGATTCTGCTCCCATGAGATCATGAGGTTTGAAAGTTTGAATTCAAAAGACAAGAACCGTCAATTTTATTTACGAGAAGAACCCAACAGTGAGATCAATAGCGTGAAAAGATAAACACAAGAGGTAAACAACATTATTCAAATAAGAATTACGCCCTGCAAGATATATGATACAAATGAGTGGATGAACTTAGGATGAAGATGGAGGGTGAATATTCAAAGATGAGAAATGCATGGTTATCCCATGAAAAACCATAATTTAAAGAGGGGTCGTACATTTCAGATAGACACAGTCTAGTAAAGATAGAAGTGTTCTTGAGAGGTTCTATCTCAGTAAGAACTAAGGGTAGAAAAATGAGTGATATTCAAGACTTGAAGAAAGAGATAATCGTTTCCTATGACTCATTTGAGACCCGTTCTCTTAGGATGACCAGACTCGAAGGATAACACAACCCCTGCGTATATCTACAGGTACATGGGATATGCCTTCGATGTTACCTTTTCCCTTTAATATGTTCGTATTTTCTTCTTTAAAAATGAATGTGTAAATTTCAAAGCCAGAATAAAAGGTTTTCGGCTTGTTTTATTTTTCTTAAGTCGATGTAAATTGTAACAGATGATTAAACCTCTGTAATTGCTCAGTGCCCAATAAAAATATAAAGCCTGTGTTTGTAATATGAAGTGCATGGGTGAATTTTGCCCCTAATGTGAAGTCCTCTAGTTTTCTATTCGGAGCCTAATGTTTGTCTAAACATTCCATTTCATAACACATCAAAATTTCAGAGCAACCACATCTCGGGTGACTCCATTGGGGAGTACTTCATCTTTCATCGCTGATAGAGTCTAGGAAGTCGAATCTCTCTCTCTAAATATATCTTGATTCATAATCTTTTCCACACTACTCACGTGTCCTCATTATTTACCCTGACAAGCAAACCCTTGCATTAATTATAAGTTGTGAAAGGTAATAATGGCTGCAATAATGACATCCTTCTTGGTGGGAACCATGAATGTTCCGCTACGCTCCTCCCTGACTAGGGGTCAATCTGCTTTTCCTAAAGTCGCAGTTAGCCTACATAGCGGAAAAGTAGTGCCTGCAGGACAAGGAGTTATGTGGCGAACTTCAAAGGTTAGGACAATGAGGAAACTGCGGCCTCAAGTTGATCTGGTCCCTCGTAGCAGATTGTTGAGGGTGATTTTGAATTACCCCAAACAACACTCGCAAGCATAAGGCGATAACGATGATATAGCTTGCAATGTCCCAAGACAAACGTCACCAATGTATTCCTTGAACCCAGTCGTTCTTGCGTGAAAGGAGAATAGCCGAGCTATTCCTGCGAGGCTTAAGTCGCAACCCACCCTCATTCACCTCAGGGCTCTCATTTCTTGCCTTTAATAATACGAGTTTCATTCTTGGCTGTCAACAACACTCATCGATTGGCGATTAAAAATCCTCATGATACTAATCTGTTTAGATCACCGTATACAACTCCAGCAGTTAGTCGTTTTCACAATGCTAAATTGGCCGATTCGCGTAATACTCATCTTTTGACGGTTAAGAATATCGATGATAGTAATCCTTCTAGATCGCCCTATGCAACTCGCATGCCGACTGTTCGGCTTTTCCATAATGCTAACACACCCGATTCGTGTAATACTCATTTGTTGGCAGTTAGTAATCCTCGTGATAGTAAATCGTCGAACGTAGCCCACATGCCGGCAATTAAGCATTTTCGCAATGCTAACTTTCCTGATTCAATTTCCAAGGGGAGATTATGCTCAAATGTTTTGAATCTAATACGACTTTCTCGAAATTTTGGTAAATATTTCTGCACAGGATGTTACTAAAAAAAATTGGGGCTTTTCTCATTAAGCCTTTTTGATATTCTCAGCTAACACCGACCATGGGTTGAATACTAAAATTGAGTCATGGCCTCTGCAAAGACATCATTTGTCAGTTGAAAACCATAGTCTTATAAACATAGAATCTATGGAATGAACCTTAGGCTGAAGCCTTGAAGGCATTAGTTGTAAGTTGGAATATTGGGCCTATATTTAACCTTAGGCTAAAGGCTTGAAGGCATTAGTCGTAGGTTGAGAATCATGGACTTGTAAACATTGAGTCTAAGGATAGAAACTTTGATCTAAGTCACAGAGGCATTGATTGTAGGTTAGGTTTCATAGACCTATAGACATTAAGTCTAAGGATCAAACATTTTGATCTGCGCCATGAAGGCATTGGTCGTAGGTTATGAACCACGAACTTATAAACATTGAGTCTAACCATCGAACCTTTGACCTGAGAGACAAAGGCATCAGTCGTAGGTTACAAACCATAGATATATAGACATTAAGTCAAAGGATCAAATCTTTGACTTGAGCTACAGAGGCATTGGTCGTAGGTTCGGAACCATAGACCTAGAATATTAAGTCTAAGGATCAAACCTTTGATCTGAGCCACAAAGGCATTGGTCGCAGTTTGGGAATCATAGACCTAAGAATATTAAGTCTAAGGATCAAACTTTGACCTGAGCAACAAAAGGCATCGGTCCTAGGTTGGGAACCATAGACTTAAGAACATTAAGTCTAAGGATCGAACCTTTGACTTGAGCCACGAAGGCATTGGTCGTAGGTTGGGAACCAAAAACCTAGAACATTAAGTCGAAGGATTGAACCTTTGATCTAAGCTACAAAGGCATTGGCATAGGTTGGGAACCATAGACCTACATACATTAAGTCTAAAAATCAAACCTCTGATAAGAGCTATGAATGCATCAGTCATAATTTGGGAACCTTAAACCGAGAACATTAAGTCTAAGGATCAAACCTTCGACCTGAGCCACAGAGGCATTAGTCGTAGGTTGGGAACCATAGACCTAATAACATTAAGTCTCAGCATTGAAACTTTGACCTGAGTCACGAAGCCATCTATCGTAGGTTGGGAACCATAGACCTAAGAACGTTAAGTCTAAGGATCGAACCTTTGACCTGAGCCACGAAGGCATTGGTCGTAGGTTCGAAAATATAGACCTAGAACATTAAGTCTAAGTATCAAACCTTTGATCTGAGCTACGGAGGCATTAGTTGTAGGTTGGGAACCATAAACCTAAGAACATTAAGTCTAAGGATCGAACCATTAACCTGAGCCATGGAGGCATTGATTGTAGGTTGGGAACCATAGACCTAAGAACATTAAATCTAAGGATCGAACCTTTGATCTGAGCTACGAAGAGATCGGTCGTAGTTTGGGAACCATAGATTAAGTCTAAGGATCAAACCTTTGACCTGATTCACAAAGGCATCAGTCGTAAGTTTACAACCACAGACTTATAAACATTGAGTCTAAGGATCAAACCTTTGACCTGAACCATAGAGGCATCAGTCATAGGATGGGAACCATAGACCTATAGAAATTAAGTAAGCGGATTGAACCTTGACCTGAGCCACGAAGACATTGGTTGTAGGTTGGGAACCATAGACCTAAGGTTTTGATTTCCAAAAATACCTTTTAATATTTGATTTGTTCCTTAAGCGTCATGAGCTCCAAGGCCTTTCTCTAAGTGGGGAAAATTGGTGAGGCAAGTGCATGGGTGTTAAGTTCCCTCGCCTTGTTCCCATATGTGAGGATGATGACGAATTCTCGAGTGTTAAGTTCCCTTATCCACTTTGCATAAAAAAATACAGCCGTTTCAGGTCCTTCGCCATTCTAGGCTAGTCAATTTATGACAAGAAAGTCAAATGGCATGAAGAGGGGCTTCGATACAAAGGGGAGACCAGCTTCATCTGGGGCTACTATAGCTGGACACAAGAAGTATGTTGCTGCTACAGAGAGACCCTCCTTGCAACAAGGCTCCTAGGTGATTGTGAGTTTTCCACCCCTCCTTACGATAGATGTGGGAATGTAGTTAGAGAATATTTGGAAACTTGATACCCAAAGACCAATTCTAACTTGTTTGATAGAGGGGAAACAGGAATGTCCCCTTTAGATTTATAGGTTGTCTCTCTCTTTTAGGAAAACACTACAAGGAGTTTACTCCTAAGAACACAATCATTTTCAGAGATAAAAGCTATCCAAGTCTCCAAAACCAGGGTCTTTACAGGAACTTTTTGAAGAGTTTGAGAAGCTAGCTGCTATAAGAAAACATCAAAACAAAAATGTTTACTTCCAAGTGTGGATCAACCACTTTTTTCACATTCGAAGGGCAGCAGAAGAACCGGCCAACCCTATCTAAAATGCAAGTGACAAATCTTCTCCTTGAGTGGTTGATGTGCCCTCATGTCCAACAAAACTAGACGATATCGTCTATTTGGCAGCCTACTTGGCTCTATTCGTTTTCCATTTTGTTCTTTTAGGCTCGAGGGGAAATGTAATTAGGCTTGAGTGCCTTTATGTGGCGTGTAACATGGCTGAAGGCCATAGATACACTCTAGCTCAACCCATTTTGTGTAGCTTTTATCAAGAGTTGCGAGCAGGGACCAATACTCAGAAGATGTTGGGAAACATACACACTCCTTTCCCCATTCATTGTGTACGGCTGGCTAGGTGCTTACTTCCCAGGCACCTACAAGTCTCCTAACGATCGAAATGTTGATGTTTTTCCATATTTGCTCCACCTCATAGGTTACCAAGTAGTATTCCATTTAAATAATGATTCACGAAAGCTATTCCAAGGTGAAGACTTCTGTTTAGAAAAGCCATTTCCCATAAGGGTTCCCGAAGATCACCTTTATTCAAACGAACAACCCTACCAGGCTGGCCTTGATCCTATCAAAGAGAGAGGAATGATGTACTTACTAAGTGTTTGGGGAGCCCTCCTTCCTCTAAGGATTGGGGTTCACAAGTATATCAAGTTGTATAATCCCCACAAATTCACTAGGAAACACAGAATAGATCAGAGCTGCCCTGTGGTTCACGAGTTCACCAGGCAACATAATTGGATTGGTCCTTGTATTAAGATCATGTGAGATTCTTGCACACATTTGGATCTAGGATACCAATTCATTATCCCCCATTATAACATAGAGGTAGTAATGATACAGCCATAGTTTGCACAATCAATGATCAGGGTGAGAAAAGGATTGAGGTTCCTATCTCCTGCCCCAAAACGAGGTGCAAACTTTGGAAGGCACCAAAGGTTTGAAGAAGAACAACAAAGGATCGAAGGATGGAAATCCCTTCCTGCTATTAGTTGCAACAAGATCATCCAAAAGGTGTGGAGATTTGTGTCCTCAAGATGAGTTCGCTGAACCATCAAAGGCTTATCATCCAGAAACTGGGCTACCTTCTGTTCCTTCCACAAGGGCTATGAAGCGAGTTTCTGAAGCGGCTGCCTCTACTCCCGGCTTTCTTCTGAAAACTATGGGATCTCAAAAGAAAATTGTGGTACTTAATGAAGTAGATACGCCTTTCCTCCTTCTCTTGCTCTTGCTACCTTGGAGGTTGAAGCACCGGGTGAGGAATCTTTCACCTCAGAGGAGCATGTGGAGGCGACATCTGCCTCAGATTATGAGGAGGGGATGATAAATTCTTTGAGGGGTATCCCCATCTCCCCTAGGTGAGATGAGGTTTTGTCTTCTTTGACCCTTCCCCATAAGAGCATTCTTGCAACAGTTGAAAAAGTAGATCCTAAGGAAGACAAGCTTCGAAAGGCCAAAGGAAAAGCTTGCATGATTACTGACAAGTTTTCAGAGGTGTTGAATGACCTTCTAACAGGGTCCTCATCTGGACCATTCCTTACTCAAACGAAGGTGAGGGAGAGCATTATTGCAGCGTTGCAGAGCTTACCTTGGGGGTCCATTTCTCGTCGACCTTCGCCTTCGAGAATTAAGGGTCAGGTGGAGCCTATTGATATGAAGAGATCCCCTCTTTCAAGTATTCAATTGGCAGTAACAATTTTCATGTTTAAGTTATTTTCTTTTGGCTATTAATCCACTTGTTTCTTATAGGAGTCCCTCTAGTTGCCCATCCTAGTGGACAAACAGGCCCATCAACAATTGTCAATGGCGAATTCCCCAAAACAGATGCAACCAGTGATGTCTTGTGTATGATCCGAGACCTTTCCGACAGTTGATTCTGTTTACATCTTGAATCGTTTCATCAAGGTTCTACTTACTGGGCTATGAAGCTCATCCCTTACTTTCACCATATAGATAGTTAATTAGCACTGGTGGAGATCACGCATCAAGAGACCATCATGACGAATGCCGACCCTATTGAGACTTTAGATTTGAATATATTTTTGTGACAGTTTGACTTTGAGCCGTGGACCCCTTTTGGTTATGTTATGATCTGGGTTGTATTTTTTTGTTTATGAGCCTTGGCATGGCCATGATGCCCTTTGGATGGGTGGTTATTAGAATTCATTTCCAGTTGTTGGGTGCTTGTTTGATACCATCTTTGATTCGACCTTCGTGTCTGATCCCACGCCTTGCGGGCTCGGTGCTGCCCTTTGTAGGCTAGACGGGGCCAATAGGAGGTGGGGTTATGACATCTTGGCTATCCTTGCCAACACAATGGGAGACCTAGTGGGGCTACGATGCAAGGTCACCCGACGGTCAGTGGATTCAAAGGCAGATGGGAATGAACACTATGAAGGAAGTGTTGCATCTCCTTGGGAACAGTTCTATATCAAGCCTTCATGATGTCTAGGTGGAGATTTTTCCCATGCTAAAATTCACAGGGACTATGGGAGTAAACACCGAGAAGCTTAGCCAACTGGTTGAATGAATCATTCAGGGTGTAGAAAGAGTTTCCTCAGCCCAGGATGTCGTGACTCACACATTCCCAGTTGTAATTGCAGAGAACGAGAGGGTTATTGCTGAGCATGAAGAAGCAGTATTAGTGGCTTCTACGGGTATGAAGTAGTTATAGATAGGCTTGCCAAGTTTAGGGCTCATCAGTCATGGTTAAAAGTGCATGATGTTGGATGAAATGTCGGCATTAGAGCCCCGCCTCACAGCAAGGAAGAGGCAATATTGTTGTTTATTTGCCTATACTTACTTCTTGGATGAGAAGATTGCCCTATAGTCTTATGATATTGACCAAGCATCCCATCGTACTGGGTCGATGATCGATACTCCCAAGAAGCTCAACAAGAACTATTTACGGTGAGAACAAGATGGAAGTTGCTAAAAAACTTGTGAAGGAAGAGGGTCAGAAGATTGAAGAACTTCTGGGGCATTTTGAACTCTTTAACTTCTCTTTCCTTTTTTATTTTGCCAGCAGTCTTTCCTTCTTTTTGATAACTCTTCGTACTTTGGTAGAAAGCTGGAACAACAACAAGAGCAAAAAAAGTCTTCAAGAAACTTATGGTTGATGGTTAACCCCACAAGATAAGCATAGATTCATGTTTATGTGGATTAGGATTGGGCTCAAAAGATTTACCCAGCGATTTAAATTCACGTGGAGCCTTGAGTTCAAACTCAAATCCATGAAATCTTCTTATATAACTTAGAAGATCAGCTTACAAATTCAAATTCATATAAAGGATAAAGACAGAAGTGAGGATTCAACGTGAAGGTTCGGAAGAGCATAAGCATCATCAAGAGATTAACGATGGCGATGTAAAGATGATATTTGGTTGTTATCAAGAAGAAACTGAAGTTTATTACCTGGAAAGGATTATAAAAGCCGAGCGAGCATATGAGAAAAGGGTTCGTATATTTTTCTTTGAGTTAAGCACTCCCTACATGCACATATCTCACTGCCATAGGTTACTCAAATATTGATTGCAGTGCAAAGATAGAGTGAGAAAAAGAGAAAGAGATTGATTCCATGTTCTGAAATACCCACTAGAGGCCTATTCTCCAAAAAAGGGATGAAGAAGTAGGATTAGCATCCATGTCATAAATCAGGTGTATGGTTAATATCCCATTTGATGTTATCTCCTTTTATTTAATATGTCTGTACGTCTTGTTTTATTAGAAATGAATGTATATGTCTTGAGAATATAATCCAGGATAATTAGCCTTATTTGTGCTTGTCGTATTATTTAGTCAATGTAAATCATAACAGGGAATTAAACTCCTGAAACTATTCCGTTCCAAATATATGATAGAAAAACATGTATTTCTATTATATGAAATATATGGGTGAATTTGGCCCCGAGTTTGATGTCATCTGGTAAAGAATTTAATTGGAGTCTCAACACGTTTTAAACTATATTGTCTTGTATAACATTAATATACCCTTTTAACGACATTCACTTTTCAGAGCATCCAAATCTCTCGCGACTCCACTGTAGAATAGTTCACCCTTCTTCTCTAGCAGGGTATAAAAAAGAGCGGAATGTTTTTCTTATAGATATACCTTTAGTTTGGGTTTCTTTCTCTTTGATATTCTCACTAACTTATCCTTTGACAAGCGATCCCCTGTGTTATCACATAGGTCGTCAAGAGATATCGATGGCTGTTATAATGGCCTCTTTTCAAGTGGGCAGTATGGAAGTTCCACTAATCATCCCCGCACACATAGATTATCTTGTCGTTGATGATAGTCAGGGCAACCTAGGAGCTACAAGGCGACGCAACCCACAAGATGCGAGCCCAAGTGGCTTTAGTCCTAAGCATCAAGCCGTTGACAATAGTTCTCACTTACCCCGAAAAAAATGAAGGAAGGAGGAGCAGCGGCAGTGCTATGGATAATCCAACACAGGAGGGCATGCCTTCATCGAGTTACGCGAGTTCCACTACCAAAACTCGGGGGGACAATCCTTGCGTGGTTCTTACGGGAGTTCGGGCAAGAGCCACAGGCCGTGAGCCTTTTGGTCCCTTCCTCTCAAGGTCTCAATTTTCACCTCTGGGTACGAAGGGTTTGCAGTCAGCCCCAACTGTTGTACGTCCTTACAATTCAAACATCGGCTCACATCCCAAGTACTCCGACAATCGACTGGCAAATAGTCTTCCTTGTGTTACTAACCCCACCGGCTCGCATCCTAAGTACTTCGACTATCAACCGATGGTTAGTATTCCTTGTGTTACTAACCCCACCCGATTCGCATCCCAGTACTCCGACAATCGACTGACAATTAGTCTTCCTTGTGTGACTAACCCCATCGGCTCGCATCCTAAGTACTCTGACTATCGACTCGAGGTTAGTCTTCCTTCTCTTACTAACCCCACTGGCTCGCATTCTAAGTACTCTGATAATCGATCGACGGTTAGTCTTCCTTATGTTACTAACCCCACCAGCTCGCATCCTAAGTACTCCGACTATCGATCGGCAATTAGTCTTCCTTGTGTTACTAACCCCACCGGCTCGTATCCTAAGTACACAAACAATCAACCGGCGTTTAGTCTACCTTGTGTTACTAACCCAACGGCTCACGTCCTAAGTACTCCGACAATCGATCGGTAGGTAGTATTCCTTGTGTTACTAACCCCACCAGCATGCATCTCAAATAATTTGATTATCGACCAGCTGTTAGTCTTCCTTGTGTTACTATGACCACCAGCTTGCATGCCAAGTGCTTCGACTATCGACTGGCAGTTAGTCTTCCTTGTGTTACTAACTCCACCTGCTCGCATCCTAAGTACTCCAACAATCGACTGACGGTTAGTCTTCCTTGTGTTACTAACTATCGATTGACGGTTAGTCTTCCATGTGTTACTAATCCCACCAGCTCACACAATTTTTCTCGGATCCCAACTGTTGTACATCCTCATCATGTCAATGCCCCATGTCCCAATTGACTTAACTGACTCGTGGGTGCCAAACCTCGAGGCATCTACTGGCCATGAGCTGATCATCCCCGGACAATTGATTGTTTTTGTGACCTGGACTTTCATAGTCAACTCAAAGTGATGATGAGCCACCCTTTGTCCCCAAATAATGGTCAAAGAGATACATACGGGCCCAAACGGCACATGTCCAGGCATTTCTTAAGCATGCACGAGAGGTTGTCCATCGGTATGTTTACGAAAGGGCCCAAAGTGGATAATCGATTAAACGACAATCCGAAGATTAAGACATTGATAGGTTTCCTGAACAAAAGCCTAACGAGATAGTACATGACTCGAGGGACTATCTTAATGACGTATGACCATGTAACATGATAATGGTGATCCCCATTCAAGAGGAGGGTGGTTACGTGCCTAGATCTCGCCTCCCCAGATCTAGGTGATCAGGTTGCATGTGTCTCAGGTTTGGGAGACCCGGGACCTGAGACCACTCTCTTGGCAACCTCGTTCAAGAACAAGGGCAGGTGTCCAACAAGTGAGAGAGGAATTTTGGATGTGAGGTGGGGACCAACCTCACCTGGGTCCGTGACCTAATTGGGCTGACTCATGCAGGCGCCCTCTTAGATCATGACGGAAAGCCCCCAAGATGCTTTAGCTGGTTCGGAATCGCCTCCCTTGACCTGTAATCCCAGTGTTTTTTGAATAGCACTACCATTGTTAATTTGCAAGACAAGTGGGACGAAGGACCCACCCTTGTCTTAGGGCAATGCACATTCATATGGCAAAGAATTTAAAAAGTTAGGGTGATGAAGTGGAAGGTTCGAATAAAGGTCGAAAAGAGAAGAGAACTTGATAAAGAGAAGAGACTAGTATGATTGTCAAACAGTGACCGACTCGGAGTGGTAGTAAGACGGGCATGGTACTCAGGACTAGCATGACGGCAATACTACTCAAAGCTAAGGTCGATATGACTATCCTAATGTGATGTGCAGCAAGGCGGGCATGGTACTCAAGACCAGTACGACAGCAATACTGATCAATAGCTCGACCTTTATGATAGTGTTAGACTGAGTTTACCCTCAATCAAGTGAGAAGAGAATGAAGAGAAAGCGTGAGACATCAAAGAGATGGTGTCCTGACGGCGCTAGGCATCGCCACCCATAACCATGGAGTAGCAGTGTCACAACCCTTGGACGACACTAAACACTACTGCTCATGGCTGGAGGCTGAGTAGTGAACTACAGGCGACTCTAAGCATCACTGTTAGCAATACAAGAAGGCAACACACCCCTTCGAGGGAGGCGATATTTCCTTCTAAGGCACACGGTGATAGGCGTGGGATGCAAGAGAAACCTACGAACGGTGAGGGGCACCGAGCGCACGAAAGAGGCTTGCGAGCGGCGATAGGCACCGAGCGCATGAAGGAAGCTCGCAGACGGCAATAGGCACACAACATGCAAAGGAAGCTCGCGGACAGCGATAGGCGCCAAGCGCACCAAAGGAGCTTACGGACGGCGAGACATGTTGCCGCAACTCCTCCCTTGTAGCGATAGGCATCGCCCTTTGCGATAGGCACGCAACAAGAGAAGACCCCTGTAGGCGGTAATAGACATCGCCGTCTGTGCTTCTCATGGAGTGGTAGAGGCGAATGAAGAGGAAGAGAAAGCAACTCGCACATGGCGCTGCCTTCGCCATGCATGACTTGTGAAGCCACAGGAGGGGGAAAGAAAGAAAGAGGCTTGTACTGCTACTGTCGTTCATGGCCTTTGAGAGAAGCTCTGACAAAGAAGAAGAAGAAGAAAGAGAAGAGAGAGAAGACGAAAGAGAAGAATAGAGGAAAAAAAGAGAAAAATATTTACCTTGAGCCTAGGGGTACCGATCCAAAATTTTCTCTCTCCTTCCTCTCTCTCTCCAAACGTGACCCAACAATAAGAAGGAATGGAAATTTTATTTAGCAAAAATTCTCTTTGGCAAAGGGTCTGCATATAATGGTAGTTTCGTGATATATATAGAGTTTTGCCCAAACATGGGCGGATTGATAAAAATTAAACCTAATTGATGAAAATTAAGATTTAACTGAATGAAAAGAAATTGTAAAAATGGATGCACAATGATTGATTTACCGCTTCCTAACAATTTGTGAAATTCTAAAACAGTCCCCATGCTGCCTTAGAATGTGCGTGATCTTTCATGGATGATCCGGGGTTGTTCTGATGCCTGTTTGATCTAAAGATTACTGTTTTCTTGTAAGGCTCGACATGGTGATCGATTTGATACCATCATCGAGCCATGGATGCGACTTCAAATTTGGATGAATCTTGAAACTTCGGATCGATAGTGTTCTTGTTCCTTGATGTTTTCATGTGATTTCTTTGCTAGATCACACTGCGCATGCTGTCATGATCGCCTGGCAGCAACCGCAACTTGATTTCATGTCCGAACGGTGATTTTTCAACTTTGAAGTTTTGGCTGGAATCTGGAATTTCGACGCCGAAATTTGCATTCACTTCATAAGCTTTGTTTGCAAAATCCGACCGTTCATCATGTACGGCATTCGGACCAGTGATAGCCAAGGACGTTACGCATGCAATGCAACTGGTTTCGATCGGGCTCGCGAGTGCTGTGATTTGGCTGCTCGAGCGAGGTGAGACGCTGCTGATTTTCTTGCAACTTTCTTCACAGATCAGCAACTTTTCTCTAGCCTTTCTTCGAGCTCGGGTGTCGTCACGAGGCGTGCCACATATTGAAACGCTCATCTTGATGAGAAGAACATGCTCACAAAATTTGAGCACGGTCTTACTGGAGATGGCTAATATATGAGCATCAAAAGTCACTGTTCATAGCTGCCCCTGTAATGGAGTTTTTAGTTATAAGGTGGCCGCACGAGAATAGTTTGCGACCTACCCCTTCTCGGTATTTTTCCTATAAGTTCTTTTTGGAATGTTCGTTTAAGTTGAAATTTCACCCCTGGGGGCGTTCAACTGTGCCAAAACTAATGGTGGTGGGCACCCTGAAGTCTCTGGCAGGTTGGGTCCTGGCTTTGTCAGTTTCTTACCTTTGTAGGGGTTTTTACCATTTTGGAGGGATCTTTCGATCATCGTCCTCACCCTCAAGGACTCTTCTTGTTTTTAGAGGTGAAGTGTGAGAGGTCTTATGAGGCTCTCACTCATGGGTGACTCATTTTGTGTTGTGATTGGATGCTGGTAGTTGAGGATTTTGTATGGACCTCATTAACCATAATTATGCCTTGTTTGGCAATTGGGTGCCGGCTAAGACTGTGGTGCTGCATCAACCTGCTTTTTGTTTGTCTAAGTGCCCTTTTAGGGTTTTCAGCTGGACTGGGGAAGTGGCATGTAAAGATTTTTTTTACCAACCCCTTTTATTTTTGGGCTCTTTTACCGATGGCCCTATGGCCATGTCCACCATTTTCATCTATTTATACTCACGGTGCCCTTTTGGGCTTTTCACCGTGCCCAAGTTTTTGTTTTCACGAAACTCTTTTACTCATGGTTTTGTGATCATACTCGTCCTTCATTTTTACTCATGGCATTCCCTTGTACAGGTATAAACCATGCCCGTTATTTTTTATGAAGGCATGTTTAGGGTCATGCCTTCGGGACCTGTGCAAAGCCTTTTAACGTCATGTGGCAAGGACGTGCACTATAGTTTAGGGTTATATAACTGGATCATAGTGGTGATGGATGGCAATATGTGGAGGCCATGGAGTGAGTATGGTGGTGAATTTGACTCACATTGGGGAGATGGCACAAGGTTACCTATGAAAGATGGATGGTGTATGTGTGGAGGTGAAAAGGGGTGACCCACTAGCTTATGACGAGTATGGACGGCGGGATGGTTCACCATGTTGTAAGTATGGGTGAGACTCACTGGGGAATGATAAATAGCAATGACGAAGCGAATGGATTCACTGAGGAATTTATGAAGGTGATGTGTGCACACGAATGGGTCAGTTAGCGAAGGCGTGCATGAAGGTGCACGTAAAGGGTGTGTGCGCATATGTGAGGGTGTGTTTAAGGTCATGCTTCGGGGACCTGTGCAAAGAAGTTTAATGTCATGCAGCCAGGACGTGCACTATGGTTTAGAGTCATATAGCTTGGACCGTTGCTATGTAGTTTAAAGTCCTGCAGCAAGGACCATGCAGTTTAGGGTTGTGTAACTAGACCTCCGCTACAGTTTAAGGTCATATAGTTTGGACCATGCAGTTTAGGGTCGTGCACCTAGATCCTTGGTTGAAAGGATAAGAATGTCCCTAAATCCTTGGGGATAGTGGGCTGCAATAGGATGTGACTCCTACTAGGGAATGTTGGTGAAGTACACTTGGCAAAGAGGTGGTCCATTTCACAGTTAAAGTCATACGTATGAACTATTTGTCGCATCATGCATTACAGTTTTAAGGTCTTGTAGCTCAGACCATGGCTATGCATCTTAAAGTCATGCAGCTAGAACCATGCAATTTAAGGTCGTGAAACTAGACCTTCGCTATAGTTTAAGGTCATGTAGCTTGGACCATGGTGCTAAGCCTTTTAGCATTGTGCGGCTAGGATGTACGCTATAGTTTAAGGTCATACAGTTGGATCATGGTTATGCAGTTTAGAGTCATGCAACGAGGACCATACAGTTTAAGTTCATGCAACTAGACCTCCACTACAGTTTAGGATCATATAGTTTGGACCATGCAGTTTTGGGTTGTGCATCTAGACCATCGCTATAGTTTAGGGTAATATAGTTTGGACCATGATGTTTAGCGTCATGCATCTAGACCATCGCTGTGCAGCTTAAGATCATGTAGCATAGACCATTATGTGATAAGGGAATGTGATACCTTGGGGTGAAGAGCCGGAGACTCGACTCCCTAGAGAGGGAGACAGTGGTGCAGGGAATGAACTTCTTGAGGAGGTAGAACGATGGTCTAGATGGGAGTGTCGTAGCATGGGCACGACACTAGGTCTTGGATGGCGTACACGGTGTTAGTGCCCTGATAAAGCGTGCGTGGCATTAGGCCCTTGTGAATAATGTGTGTGGCATTAGCCTCTGGTGAGGCGCATGACTTTAAGTCCTTATGAAGTGTACGGGGATAACTTCTTGGTGAGGCACGCGGCAATAGCCACTTGGTGAAGCATGCGACGATAACCCCTTTGGGTCTCGAGCCT
>NW_006497091.1:317062-339150 GCF_000471905.2 Amborella trichopoda
AAAAGTGCGAAGAAGGGAGAAGGGAAACCCGCAGGGTCATAGGGGAGCTTTTTCAGGAATTTTGGTGGCTTTTCGTTGGCATCAATCACTAGTGGAAGAGAGGGAATCGACGGGGAAGGGCTTCCTATGGAGTAGGAGTGAGTTCCCAACGAGGAGAGGAAATGCCAGTGAGAACCTGAGGCGTCACGAGGCCGTAACGATTAGGGAGGTGAAGTGTCATGGGACAGTAAACGGTCACCCTCCACACTCGTGGTGACAGGCCATGCTGCGAGTGTCAAGCGACATGCCCAAATTTCGAGGGATGTGGTGTGCTAGACATGTGACGCATGCAAACAGCTAGAGCGCAGGTGTTAGACATAAACCTTGTTAGTCCCTTGGCACTGCGTTTTGATTCAGCAGACGACGTTAGACCACCTTTCATAGTGAGATGGCGATAGTCCTCCTTTGGTTGCAAGACGATGATAGCCCATCTTTGGCCATGAGACGACAATAGTCCTGCCTTCTGTGCATAGTAATAGTTATTGCTTTTGGTTTTTTCTTGTGCGTAGATAGTGGTTGAATAAAGCCCTTCATCGAATCTCTTCCCAACGGTCAGCGAAGACCTCTAAAGCTCCCAGAATGTAGGTTTCCTCAAACAGGGGTCTCATTATCGTTGAGGATGAAGAGCCTCTCATTATTGCTGCATCCCTCTCGTCAACCTCTTGTATCTGAGGGCGAGGGTGAGTTATTGCCTTCTCAAGATAATTCTGGTTCGTACGACCTAATAGTAATGGGCAACAGGGTGATTCCTCTTACGACTTTGAGAGGGACCCTTGCACTTTTTGCTCAAAGAGAATTCATCATAGGTTCGGCTTTTGTAGTCACCTCCTTTTCGGGACAGGTTATTCATCTTCTCATCTGACGCATTTGTGGAGGCTTCGTCGTATCATAAGCTATGATGCCTTTCCCTGCACAAGTTATCAGGCTCAATCATTATAATGTTTATGCAGACAATGGACATGATCTTCTTAGAGTCGCTTATCGACTTTTCGGCCGGGCTTCTTTCTTCGACCTGGTCATGCTCCCATTTTTGGCGAAGTGGTTGCTAAAAAACCTCCTAGACTTCAATGTTCCCTATGCAGACTTGTTCAAAATGAAGGTGGCTGAAATAGATCAATAGGCTAGGGCAGTTCTAGATTTAGAAGAATCAGCTTCTATTGAGAACTATCCCTCTATCAGGCCTTTACTTAAGTTCTACCCTGGGCCTTTGACAGTCACAGATTCTACGATTGCACACTTGGGTAACCTTAATAACAACTTGCTCGTGCCTCAATTCATTCACCCGGATTTTGAGATTTTGCATTCAGAGATTCCTTCGATATTTAAAGAGATCGCATGTTTTGAAAATGAGGATGACATGGAGATTCTTGAATGGAACATCAATGATTTGGAATGCTTGCTTACTACGGCCCATTAGGTAGAAAAATACCCTTTTTCACCTCAGTTGGTACGTGGAGAATACCCTTCCTTGCTTAAAAAGTTTTCCCTTCTCTTGGTAGTGGGTATGAAGGATGGAATCAAATGCACACAACAGAACTACTATCGGCTTAGTCTTGAGCTCTGAGCGATCTTCTTCATTTATAATTTATTGGATACAAACGTTTGGCAATAAAAATTCCCCTCTTCGCCTTTTACTTCTTTGTATGCCATCACTTGTGACATTCTCTTGCTTTATGAATAGAATTGTCTCTTTTGCTTCAGTGTGATATGTGGCTCTCTTATCCTTCCTTCTTGGTTTTTTTTAATTGCTTCTACCTTTACACCGAAGAAGGATAGCCCACTCCTTGCTTCATCTTTTGACAACTTACTGCGGCATCAACAACCTCAAATAGGAGAGCAGTTGCTTCCTCACCTCTTAGCATTTGATTGGACAAGGGCTCATAGTTCATTGTTCTCATGATTTGGTGAGCTTGTTCACTGTAAATATTCCAATCTGGGGGAGCTTTGGCTTCGATTTGAGTTGCATTACTTTTGAGCTCATCATAGGTCTTAGTCTCAGGGACAAACTCTTTCAAGTGCTTTGAAGCAACGCGCATAACCTCCAACTGATTCTGGAGGCTACGAACCTCACTTCTTAGCTCTGCCATAGGGCATTGCTCCTGAGAGGACTTACTCTTATCCACCTGTACTTCTCTGGGAGCCTTTGAGAAGTTGAAGACCTTCTTTTGGCTGCTGGTGATCTCCTTGTTTAAGGAGGATGGGATTTGGAGTACCTTCCTTGGAGGATGGTAGGTCAGTTATGCTTCTAGAAGAGCAATGGGGACGTGCATGACTCTTTGCTGTTCCGGCGTACAGGTGAACCTCGGTGCTGGAAGGGCTACATCTAGGGCTTCCTCAGTTTTAGGATTTGCTACTAGCTCGTCAATTTATTCTGACGAATTAGAAGTAGAGGTAGAGGGGGAAGCTTCATCTTCGGGAGAGGACAACATGACCCCTGAGAGGTGGCAAGGTATACTTGGTTAGATGGGAGTCAAAGGGAGAATCTTTCCTTGTCTTTCCTCCTCTTTGAACATGTCCGTAATCATTTACCCCAAATCTTCAGCATCATCATGAGACGAGGGTCCTGTCTCTCTCACAGGCTTCCAATCATCATCCTTTGTCTTTCTGCTGCTAGAAGGTCTGTGAAATAGTACTTAACGTCAGCATAGAGAGTCTCAGCTATAGGGAACGATCTCTTATAAGTATTGACTGTGTTCTGTCCCCCATCTTGGCTGTATTTGAAGCATTAGTGGAGCATGGAAGGAACCACCCCTTGATCGTGAAGCCAAGGGCGGCCGAGAAGGACATTGTAAGATGTTTCGGTGTCGATTACATGAAACTGAGCGTAATTGTTGGTGCCATCGATCTTGTGGCAAAGATGTACTGTCCCAGCTGGCTTTTCTCCTGATTGGTTGAACCCTTGCACAGTGATGTGGGTAGGAGTGAGGTCATTGGATCGCAATCCCAATCGGGTGAGGATCCTTCTTGGGATCAAGTTGACTGCTGACATTCCATTCAGCATAATCTGGTTGATAGGATGGGCGTGTAGTTCACCATTCACGAAGACGGGGCGATTGTAAAATTTGCCTCCTAACTGAAGGGCATCTTCAGAAAAGGAGATTGTCAAGCACCCACTCAGGATGGCTGGGTCAACTTCAATAGGCTTCACTTCAGTCTCGTACACCTCTGGGTTAGAAAGAGCTTAAACCAGGGCCATATGATAGCCTCTAGATAGCAGAAGGGCATCATAAATACTCAGAAGGGCTGGAAGCTTTCTCAAATGCCCAATTACGTCATATTTCACCTTATGCTCATTAGTCTCATGTGTTTCTGATCCAGTCACTGGTGTTGACGGTAGGGTAGGTTTAAGAGCAGGTTTTGGTTGAGTTTTGGTTTTTAACTATGGCTGACTTTGTTGTTCAGCCGGTGCAGTCTGGGTTGATGGGGAAGTAATAGGGATTTGTATAAGGGATTGAGGCTTAGAAAAAAGTGAAGGATCACGAAAGACCTTGAGCTTTTGAGGTGTGAGCTGTAGCTTCTTCCCTTAACTTAGGCTCATTTTCCCCATGCTGGATGGTACTTCTAAGATCTGTACCATATGGGAGGCCTCCTTGGAACAGAAGCTTGAAGATGGCTCGATCTTGGCTTGGGCTAGGGCATCAGCGACTGTCAAGAATCTAGCCGCTTAGGCCAGCATCTTTCTTAGGTGCTTTCTTTGTGACTTGCTGAGGTTGGTGCTTGCGAGCTCTCTGTTTAGAGCGTCTAAGTCTGGGTACTATCGAGCTGCACCTATAAAAGAAATAGAAGAGAAGGAAGGAGAAGAAGAAGAAATGGAGTTAGAATGTTTTGAGTAGTTTTTTATGTCGTCGCCAGAATTGGACGTGTGCAGGGGTATTTTAAGTCTTTCCACGGCTTTGATCATTGAGGGGTGCTTTTAGTGTCGTCACCCATATTGGACGAGTCCCAAGCAGTTGATGACTCAGGGATGTCCACATGATCGGACAAGGTGAGCTGCACCAGGGATGAAGTCCCGTAAGGTTGGCAGTGGGGAGAAGAGGCCTGAGAAACTCTTCCTTGACTAGTGGCTGAGGGATGTGGTTCCTTCGGCAGGCTGAACTGGGTGCTCATCTCCTTCTGGATCCGTGAGGAGGTGTTTGGTCTACTCTATTGGGCTAGTGAGTAGTCTTAGCTAGGTGGACTGCCTCACGCTTCAAGGACTTGAGCCTACTTCGCCCATGGTAGACGTCCCAGGGCAGAGAAGTCGAGGGCTCTGAAAGGGTTCCAGTGTATGCTCATAGGGGGCATGTAGTGGGGCATCTTCTTGGACGGAAGGGATGGCTTGGAAGAGCTTTGGCAGGACAGCACAAACAATGTGGCCTTTTTGGAATTTCTCCGTGACTATAGCTTCGAACCCAGAGCATTCTTTCAGCTCGTGGCCCCATACTTGGTGATATGGGAACCAGAGGTTTTTCGTACCCTAGGAAAGATGCTTAGGCTGCCTGGTGGGCTTGGGAGTGATGAGACCCTGCTGGAGCATTGCCTCGAAGAGGGCTTCTAGAGGATCTGACTTAGCTCTTCCTTGGCCTTGTGCTGGGAGTTCTTTTTGTACTTGTGGAAGTGGGACTTGGGGTTGTCCTTCTGGGTTACCATGAACTTCCTGGCATTGCTACATCTTCTTTTCCAAGAGCTCATGCAAGCTAGTGCATTCGCTCATATCGTGGCATCGTATCAGGTGATAAGAGCACTAGAGGTTCTCAGTTCCTGGGGGCAGGAACTTGGGCTGCCTTGTCAGCTTCGGCATGACGAGTCTTTATTCAAGCACTATGGAGAATAGTGCACGGAGGATAGCGGGTGCTTCGTCGTCCTCTTGGATTGTCACTATGTGGACAACCTCAATTACCCTAAGTAATTTCTTTAACTCTTCGAGCTTTATCTGACCCTTGTTAATGAGGGCTTCGATAATGTCTTTGAGCGTTTAACAATCTTGAGTGGGGTGGCCTACTCCTCGATGATAGGCACAGTACCTCTCATGTGTCTCCTGCCCGCTCTGCTCTGAGGTTTTATCCTCTGACTGCTAGATCATGTACTGCTTTAGCAGTAACCGAAGCAGCACAAGAAGCCATTCCTTGTAGAAGGGGTACACCTTGTCCTGGTGTTGGATCCAAAAGTCATTTCGATTTATATTCTTTGGAGGCATGACCCTGTTGTAAGACCACTGCTTGGCCCCTGCCTGAAGCGTCTGTTCCTTGGAGAGGTCCAGGGTTTGAGGGACGATGTTCTTAGTGTTAGTCACAGTGACAGTCGCACTAATCATAGATTTTTACTGGTTTCCTTGGTTGTTGGAGCAAGAATTCTAGCCAGAGGGTTGCTGATGAGATCCACCATGGTGCTTGGACAGACCATCTGTACAACCTTCTTTAGAGATGAGCTCTGACATGGAGGGTGGATTGGAGTCCTCGACATGTAGGGCTATATCGGGTAGCATATTTGATATGCAGGTCTGAACTGCTTCTTTTTCAGTCATGGGATTGGCATGAAAGGTTGCCAACTCTCTCCATCGGGCGATGAACTTGTCAACTGACTCACCAGGGTCTTGGGTCAAAGTGTGGAGCTCGATGGTTTCCACGTTTCTTTGGACTTCGTAGAAGCGTTGGTAAAACAATTGCTTCATTTCTTGCCACGTGTGTACCTACCTAGTTTGGAGGCAGTTAACCATACCACAGGAAAACTGGCCCTTCGAGAGTCTCGACGCATTGACCAATGAGGAGTCACCTGTCAGTCGCTGTCTCTCGACAAGCCCCTTAGAAGTGAGCAGTATGCTTGTTTGGGGATATAGTACCATTGAATAGGGGGAGCTTCCCTTTTTTTATAGTTTGGGGGAAATGACACATGGTCGATATACGAGGGGTATGGAATCTGCTAGAGCGGCACCTCCTGCATGCCCGGGACCTACTTCTTGAGACTTTGGGTCACCATAGCATTTATATCAGCTTGCAAAATCAGGCGAGAAGCAAAGCTGGCTTAGGAGACCGGTGGGAGAGTTTTCTTGGGAACTGTGTCTTCAGCAGATGGGAAATCGATTTCATGGTGAGAAGAAGGGGACCTAGAGGCTTCTAGGAGATCCATCTTTTCGAAGATGGACTGCATCATCACCTCGAACCTGTTCATCCACTCTTCTTGAGCGTCGTCTGGCTCATTGATCACCATAACGCTGACCGTTTCTTCTGGAAGGTCAGCTCCAAATGGAGTAGTGGATTCCTGGGGTTGGCGAGTTGTACGAGGCAAGTCAGTCTGCAGGGGCTCAGTATGCCCCTATTGGACTCAAGCCTCGTATGCCGATCGTGTGAGGACCGGTTCTTGACGGTCTTGGGACCGTGGCTTCATGACGATAATTACCGAGCAATATTCTTATACTTGCCCAAGTTCTGGAGTTCGAAGAGGGAAGATGGGATTGTGTGGTAGGAGGTCACCAAGGGTGGTTTCCTCAACTGCCTTAGGGGCCTCTTTAGTTAGGTTCAGCAGGCTTCTCTTCTGGTTAATCCTGAGGCTATTGTGGACTTTACCCCAAAATCGAGCCTGAGATTTGGACTGCCGCCGCCTTTCTTGAGCATGCTAGGGCTGTGTGCACTAGCTGGAGTAGAGAGTGGGGTCCAAGGACAGAGTGCAACCTGGGTTGCTGCCTTAGAGGCTGCAGGCTTCTACCCAACATCAGGCCGTTTCCCTGAATTCCCTTGTGAGGCCTGAGTGCATGCTTGACCTGAGGTGACTGGCTCAAGATGGTACTCTTAGGGAGAACCTTTGAGTACCACGTCTCGAGGTGCTTGCCTAGTGAAGGAAGAGTGACAGAAGAAGGGATTGGTTCATGACTCCGCTAGAGTCGGGATCGGGGAGGAACTTGTAAAGCTTATGTGTATGCACCTTTAGGGTTAGCCATCTAGGTGACTTGGGGGTCAGCCCTAGCTCAGTCAGCTGGTTCGACAATAGGAGGTCGAGACCCACGAGCTTGTGTCTGTGAGGGACCGGGCGGGAGCCTATCTCTCACAGGGTGAAGCAGCGTGTGCTAAGAGGGAGGACAGAGTAGTCAGCCCTCTTGTGCTGGAGCTGGTGCAGATTTGGTGCTACCTCAAGCTGTGGGATGCAGGTGCATGGCACGTGTAAGGTTCGGCCCAAGTTGCCCAGCCTTGGATGCGATCTCAGGCAACATGAAAGTTGCCCCGAGGTGTGGCTCGAGTGAATGGACCATGAGCCTTTAAGTATGTGCAAAGGGTGGAGACCCCATGTTCTCTGCTTTTGTGTGCCAAGCCTCTAAGGATAGAGGTTAGGGGTGGTGAAGAAGTATGGGGAGTGGCCTTACGGCGACTCTCAAGAGCGATGGTAACCTGCTTGCCTTTCACGAAAGTGGACAGGGCAGCTTTTCGACATACGTCAATAATATGATCGACAAGGGATTTACCAGTAGTAGGGTGCATGTTGTGTGTGATAGCAGTTGTGCTACCAATGCAAGGGGCCATGGTGGAGGGTCCACCAGGGCAAGGAAGCGGGGAGTCAAGGACTTTCAAGTCACTTCTCGCACCAATCCAGGAAAGAACCTAAAAGCCAGACTGTGAGTCCTGACTCAAAAGGAGTGTAGAGTAGTAAGCTTGAGCAGTTTGCTTCCTTAGGATAGTCATGAGTGTGGGGATGAGAAAATCCCCAACTAGGCAGAACAGGGTAAATAACCCAGGTGCCATTGAAAATAGTGCAGAAAGTAAAAGGTGATATTGAGCAAACAAGAGCAAACAGACAATGGATAATAAGTCCCCAGTAGAGTAGCCAAGGTGGTTAGGTGCCTCAATCTGGTCTCCCTGAATCTAGGTCATCGGGTGACATGTGTCTTAGGTTTGGGAGACCAGCGACCTGAGATCGCTCTCTCAGGAGCCTCGTTCAAGAACAAGGGCAGGTATCCAACTAGTGAGAGAGGAATTTTGGATGTGAGGTGGGGACCAAAATCACCTAGGTTTGTGACTTACTTAGGCTAACTCGCACGGGCACCCTCTTAGATCACGACGGAAAGCCCCCTTGCTGCTTCAGCTGGTTCGGAACCGCCTCCCTTGAGCTACAATCTCCTTGTTTTCTACACAACACTATCATGGTTAATTTTCAAGACAAGTGGGCCAAAGGACCCACCATTGTCTTAGGGCAATGCACATTCATATGGCAAAAAATGTGAAAAGTTAGGGTGATAAAGTGGAAGGTTCGAATAAAGGTCGAAAAGATAAGAGAACTTGATGAAGGGACGAGACTAGCATGATAGCCGGACAGTGATCGACTCGGAGTGGTAGCAAGACGGGCATGGTACTCAGGACCAGCACAATGGCAATACTACTCAAAACCAAGGCCGATATGACTATCCTAATCTGGTGTGGCAGTAAGATGGGCATGGTACTCAAGACTAGCACGACGACATTACTGCTCGACAGCCCGACCTCGATGATCCTACTAGACTGAGTCTACCCTCAATCATGTGAGCAGAGAATGAAGAGAATGCGCGAGTCGACAAAGAGATGGGGTCCCGACAGCGCTAGGCATCGCCACCCATAATCGTCGAGTAGTAGTGTCGCAGCCCTTGAACGACACTAGACACTACTGCTCACGGCTGGCGGGTGAGCAGTGAACTACAGGCATCGCTAAGCATCACTGTTAGCAATACAAGAAGGAAACACACCCCTTCATGGGCAGCGATAGCCTCTTGTGAAGCATGTGGCGATAGCCATTTGTGAAGTGTGCGGTGATAGTTCATTGTGAGGCACACGACGATTGGCATGGGACGCAAGAGAAACATGCGGATGGCGATGGGCACTGAGTGCATGAAATACGCTTGCGGGTGGCAATAGTTACTGAGCTCATAAAGGACGCTCGTGGACGGCGATAGGTGTTGCCGCGACCCTTCGCGGGTGGGGATAGGCATTACCGTGCGATAGGCGCACAACGAGCGAAGACCCCTACGGGCAAAAATAGGAATCACCGTCTGTGCTTATCGCGGAGAGGCAGAGGCGAATGTTGAGGAAGAGAAAGCAACTCGCAAAGGGCACTGCCATCCCCATACACAACCTACGAAGCCACAGGAGGGGGAATGAAAGAAAGAGGCATGCATGGCACTGCCACTGCCATGCATGGCACTGCCACTGCCATGCATGGCCTCTGAGAGATGCTCAGACGAAGAAGAAGAAGAAGAAAGAGAAGAGAGAGAAGAAGAAAGAGAAGAAGAGAGAGAAATATTTACCTTGAGCCTAGGGATACCAATCCAAAAGTTTCTATCTCCCTCTCTCTCTCCAAACGTGACCCAACAATAAGAAGGAATGAGAATTTTATTTAGCAAAACTTCTCTTTGGAAAAGGGTCTGCGTACAGTGGTAGTACGTGATATATATAGAGTTTTACCCAAACATTGGTGGATTAATCAAAATGAAACTTAATTTCTGAAAATTGAGATTTAACTGAATTAAAAAAAATTGTAAAAATGGGTGCAAAATGACTGATTTGCCCCTTCTTAACAATTTGAGGAATTCTAAAACAGTCCATGTGCTGCCCAAGAACGTGCGTGATCTTTCATGGATGATCCAAGGTTATTTTGATGCCCGTTTGATCGAAAGATGATTGTTTTCTTACAGGGCTCAGCATGACGATCGATTTGATACCAACTTCGAGCCATGGATCGTGTTTTTAACCTACAATCATATGATTTGAAATTTTGATGAATGTTAAAACTTCGGATCCATAGTTGCTCGTTCCTTGATGTTTTCCCATGATTTCTTCACTGGATCACACTGAGCATGTTGTCACGATCACATGGAAACTACCGTAGCTCGATTTCATGTCCAGAAGAGGATTCTGTAACTTTGAAGTTTTGGTCAGAATCTGGAATTTTCATTGCAAAATTTGTAGTTACTTCATCGGCTTCATGTGAGGAATCGGACCATTCATCATGTATAGGGTTCGGACCAGTGATAGCCATGGACATTACGCACGTGATGC
The DNA here is from genome assembly GCF_000471905.2 of Amborella trichopoda. The sequence continues at coordinate 327,094 of NW_006497091.1, forward strand.
GACTGGTTTCACATCGATCGGGTTCATGAATTCCATGATTTGGCCGCTCGAGTGAGGCACGACACTGCTGATATTTCTGCAACTTTCTTCATGGATGAGCAACTTCTCTATAACGTTTCTTTGTGATCGCGCGTCGTCACGAGACGTGCCACATATCGAAACACTTGTCTTGATGAGACGAACACGTTCACAAAATTTGAGCATGATCCGACTCGAGTGGAGTGAGCTATGAGCGTCGAAATTCACTGATTATGACTGCCCTTGTAATGGAGTTTTTAGTTGTAGGGTGGCCGCACAGGAATAGTGTGTGGCCTACCCCTTTACGATATTTTGCCAATAACTTCTTTTTGGGATGTCTGTTTAAGCTAAAATTTGACCCCTAAGAGTTTTCAACCGTGTTGAATCCAATGGCAGTGGTCCCATAACAATTTGACTCACCAAAATTATAGTTCTAATTATCCATTTCAAGGTGCTAGACGCTGATTTCGTCGAAACAGCTCCGCAGTCTGCACTACTTTTGACATGTCAAAATGTAATGAAACTTGACAAGACACTTCTAGGAGTCTTTATGAAGGTCTTGACTAGTTCTGAGGCCATTTTGAGAGTGTGAAAATTTCTACTGTATGTTAGGCTTTATTGACCAGCTTCTCCCTTTTATTTCTCATCGACCCATGATGTTGAAAAATATCTTCCAATAGAGGGGCCACCATGAAAGAAGATTGCTCTGGGGTTCGATGATGCATCGTCCTTATCATCTAATGGCGAGCATCTTCCCATCAAGCCGCCAGCCAAAAAGTTAAATAAGGAAAACAAGAACCGATAAGTTTTTCCCAACCCTGATGTTACCCACAGTATAGCCAAGGCAAGGAAAGCCTCATCGGCAGCCGAGGATACCCTGACTCTTCACTTTGGATTACAAGAACCTGATGTCCTAATATCGGATAGTGAGTCCACTGGACAATTCGAGCAGCAGCCCATTATGAATGTGATGATGGTTGGCATGAGAAATAACCTGGACGAATATGACGAAATGATGCACTTAAGGGCTACGTTGTCTTAGTGGGGAGTTGAGGTTTAGACACAAGCTATGGAGTTCAAAACACTGAGAGTAGCTCAAATAGTCGCTATGTCAGCTAACCCTTCTGGGTAATTGTCTTCAAATCCCGCGATGGGGAATCGGTTGATACGTGAACTTATGCTGCCTCCGCATTTCTCCAATACAGTTTTGACTAAAGAAACGGTTTGTGATTATGTTTATTGAAAGTTTGCAATCACTACACGTCCCCAGTGTATGACCACTAAATGCATAACACAGTCCATACTCGATGCATGTTGAAAAAGCACCTTACCTTGCACGGATTTGATGGGCATGGATGTTGACAAATCACTACACCTCACCTTTCCTAAATTTGATGGGCATGGATCCCCCCACTAGCATTTAGCCCATTTCGTATCCCTATAGGTAGATACGGCCAACAATGAGTACCTGTTGATGAAGCAGTTCGTCCAATCATTATCTGAATCGGTGTTTTCTTGGTACTCGCAGTTACACACTGGGAGTATATTCCCATGAAGACAGATGCAGGAAACGTTCCTAGAAAACTTCCACAATATTGAAAGGGATTTTTATTTACCTGAGCTTCTTAATACGAAGCAAAGGGATCACGAACCAATGCAAAAATACATCACTTGATGGCAAAACCTTAGCGTGGCGCAGGTGACCCCACTCCTTGAAACACAAGAAGTGTACATGTATATTAAAAATATGAGACCCGAGATTACAATAGCTATGCATACCTCCAATCCCCTCACTTTCACTGATTTGGTCTCCAGTGTTGTGAACCTTGAAAACCTCATGGAGAGTTTTGACATGGGCTCCAAGCCAGTAATCGTTAAAAGGGATTCTGATAAAGGCAAACCCAGAACTACGCATGCCAAAACCTCTATTACCACATTTGTGGTGGCACAAGGGGGAAGAGGAAAAGGTATCCTGCCTCCAAATAGTTATGACTCTCTATGACTGTCCGAATGAGGACAAGGAGGCCAAAGAGGGAGGCAGCGCACATTTCGTGAACGCCTCAAAAGAGAATATTCCTTCGATAAGGATCAAGTCCTAGAAATATTAGAAAATATCTTAGCCGTTGGGATCATCATGCTCCCTCCATCGAAATATCTTGATCAGGCCGGCCAGACTGATCAGCCTAATTATTGTGTGTACCACAAAATGTTGGGACACGTAGTGACGGATTTCTTTCCCTTGAAAGACATTATTGAAGATCTCATCACAGAAGGAAAGCTCAAACCAAATGAGCAAGAGGAGTCAGTATCTAAAACTCTGACAGCTAATGTAATCTCTTTTATGACCCACAAAACTGAGCCCTTGCAGAAGGTGAAGGGTCCTTCATGTTAGGAACCTTATGGTTTCGACATAACCATGGTATCCAGCATGTACGACTAGCTCCTTTCTATGGGACTCCTAGGCCCTTTGGGGAGAAATAAGGCATCAAGGAGGAAACCTTCCATGAAGGGTACTCCATACTATCGATATCATGATTCGCTTACGAGAAGATTGTTAGCCTGTGAAGGATTTCATACAAGATCAAATAGACAATGGGACTATATTCGTGGGTCATGCTCTTTTTCAACGTCATGTTCATCAAGTCCCTGTTTTAGAAAAGGTTGAAGGATGTCCTCATCCGGAGCCCTTTGAGCTATGCTCGGAGTATTCAGGGACCCTCAACTCTTCAACTGGCAAAGAGGAAGCTACAAACAGTGGCTAGACTACATATGTTAGCCGGAAGAAGAAGAAACAAATGCAAGTCGAAGCCCTAAAAAGAGTCAGTTTAGAAGCGTTGGAAACAACGCTATCTCAAGCACAAATAATGGAAGGACATGAAGAAGGAGTTGCTCCATCTTCTTTCAAAGACGACGATAAGAAAAATAAAATACAGGCAAGGGAGATGAATGAAGTCATTCAGCCAATTTTTCCTTTGTATCCCATCTTGAAAGATTTAATGCCAAGGCCTTTAATGATGAACAGCCTTCATGCGCAAAAGGAGAAGAATGAAGTCCCAGAAGAAGCCTGCGATGTGACGTGGGTGGTGGAAGCCGACTCAGAGCCTGAGGTTGTGCAATTAGACTTGAGATTCAGAAGAAGGACTATTAAGATAAAACTACCTAAGGATACCATGATGAAGAAGGTTATGCCTGCCACAAAACAGGCTGAAACTTCCAATGCTGCGGGACGTGTAAAACTGTCCACGGATAGGAAGGTTGGTAACTACAATGTAGCATCCCACTTGAGAAGAATACCAGTTGCCATAAGCATCTACGATGCTCTTATACTATCCAAGGAACTTCGAGCAACCCTGATACAAGCCTTGTCATCTCCGAAAGAGTTTTAAGCTGAAGTCAATCAAGTAGAAATTGACCCGACAGTTCTAACAGATGCTATGACGATCACCTTCTCAGATGAAAACTTACAGTTGGGAGCAAAACCTCACAACTGCCCCTTGATGGTAGCCGGAATTCTACATGGCATCTACGTCAATCGAATAATGATAGACAAAGGATCATCCGTAAATCCACTCCATCTGAGGACACTGAAAACTGTAGGGATGGACATCAAGAACTTATAGGAAGGGTACATGACAATCCAAGGATACAATCAGGCTACTCATCAAGCCATAGGAAGCGTCAGGTTGAAGCTATGAATTGGGGAGCTAGAGGCTCACACCACATTTCAAGTCATAGAAATTGAAGCGTCATATAACATTCTGTCACGACATCGTTCGTTGTATGACAATGCATCATCCCCTCTACTCTCCACCAGTGCTTAAAATACTTCCACGAGGGTAAACAACATACGGTTTACGCGGACCGAAGGCCTTACACCAAGGTAGAGTCTCATTACACAGATGTCAAATGCTATAACCTCAAAAAACTAGATCCTACTCTATGAGATGCTGAAAATTGAGAGTGATTCCGATAATGATCATGGAATCGAAGAAGCCTTAATAAGGGTTTTCGAAAGTTAGGATATTGAATATAACACACGCCTCTCACTTCTAAGGTATTGGTGAACGTTGAGCAAGACATGTTGTGTCAGGCCGACAATAGTCTAATCAGCCCTCCATTGAAAGTAAAGTTCAAGAAAGGGCACAAAAAATAATTTAAAGCACTCCGCATGAAGGATGGAACCTCCAAGCCACACTGGAAGCCGTATTGCCCCCAGGTTCACCAGATCATGAGAAACATGGATTACAACCTGACCTGAATAATGGGAGGGGAATGGTGTCCCATTTTCAAGACATTGAGAAGGTATCTTGTGGGAGGCCTAATAATCAAGGACACAAGTACACTGTAACCCTTGAATCCACCTCAAAGAGCAGGCATAAAGGGAGGTGGATGGTTCAGTGTACTATGACATTTGTGAGCAGCCATAGTAATAATAATTCGGATAATGATGACGAGGTAGAACTTGCCCCCCTACAATTGAAAGACGGAGGGAAAGACACTATTGACGAGTTGATCGAGATCGATCTGAGTGAAGGAGGCGATCACATACCCACCTTCCCGAGATCATCTTTAGACCCCGAAGAGAAAGAGCAGTACATAGACTTTCTTCGCCTCAACCATGATGTGTTCTCATGGGACTACCACATGACGCCTTGGACCCCATAGTAGCTACTTACAAGCTTGTTGTTGACCCTAACATCAAGCCTGAGATCCCGTTTGATGTTCCTGTGCAAGAATAGCGAGCTATCCCAATGATGGAAAAATCTGATTCCGTGGATGAGGAATTTTTATGGGTAGAATTTCCCCCATACCCACAAAGGACTGTGAGAAAATTGATGGAATAACCCACCACCATAGGTGTTATGGCTGTCGTGGAAGCTGCTCCACCAGATTGGTGACATCCCTTTAGAGTATTTAGTACACAACCAACTCCCTCAAAACAAAGAACACATATTTGCCCTTAAGAGGTGGGCCACAAGGTTCACCCTGCTAAGCGACCAACTTTATCGAAGGTCATATGATGGGATGCTATTAAGGTGTCTTTTGCATGAGGAAAGATAGGTAGCTCTGAAGGAGGTGCGCAACGAGGTGTGCGGTATGCACCAATTCGGACCGAAGTTGTACCACCAGTCGCACCAAATGGGATACTTCTTGCCTACCATGGCTAAGGATACATTCAAGTATGAAAAATGATGCCATGCATGTCAGGTACACGTAGATTATATTCATTAGGCACTGGAGCCACTACATCCGACCCTTAAGAAATGGTCATTCTCCCAATGGGGGATGGACATAATGGGAACCATTACCCCTTCATCAGCTGGAGGCCAATCTCTATATATTAGTAGACACTAAATACCTCTCAAAGTGGGCAAACGCTATCCGTCTTCGAAGAGATATGGGAAAGATCGTGGCTGACTTTGTGTGTCACCACATAGTACATCGATTTGGGGTACTAGATAGGATCATATTGGATAATGGGTCTTCATTCAAGAATGACTACATTCGAGCCAGTTTAACATTAATTGGAGGTACTCATCCATGTACAACCCGAGGGCTAATGGACAATCAGAAGTGCTCAATAAAAGCCTCTGCAAAGTCTTAAAGAAGACTGTTAGCAAAAGCCAGCAGAATTGGCATGAGAGAATGTCGTAAGCTCTATGAGCCTATTGAACCACAAGGAAGAACACAACCTCAACAACTCCATACTCACTGATCTATGGGGTCAAAGTTGTCCTACCTTTGGAAGTCTAGATACCTTCATTAAGGGTGGTAGTTCACTATGAGTTAACGAACGATGAAAGCATTAGGCTCCAACATGATGAGCTCAAAGGTCTAGATGAAAAGCAACTCATCACCCAACAAAAGTTGGAAGTCTACCAGGCCAAAATGAGTAGAACATTCGATAAAAAGATAAAACCAAGGTTGTTCAAACCAGGTGACTTGGTCTTGTCGGTGCGATGCCCCATTGAGGTCCCTCAATCCACGTTCCAACCCCAAATGGGCCTTATGATGTCAAAAAGGCTTACGCCGCCGGAGTATACATTCTCTTCACATAAATAAGAGAGGATGATATGCCTTCAGTTAATAGAAGACAAAAAATACTATGCATAAAAAAGGGGGAAGTCCACGATGTATGACTTTCAACTGCCTATCACATAGTCTAAGCTACAAGACTCTAAACAGTCAAGCACGATAGTAGTCCATGCCCCAGGACTATAAACTAATCAGTTTAATAATCTGGATGTAGGACGCAAGAGGGCTTTGCCCTCAGTCCACGATACATAGGTCCACGACGTAAGACCTAAAACATTGTCAAAAATTTTACACTACATGACTCTAAACAATAGTATCCTCACGAGGTTTTTGGACCTTGAGCATTGGGCCACCCATACCCCTTTAAGTATGAGGTTAGGAAGGCCTTAACAAAATATTTCTACACTGCATGACTCTAAACTACAGTATCCTCTCGACCTATAGCATTGAGCCACCCATACCCCTTTATGTTGGAGGTTAGGCATAACAAAAATTCTATACTGCGTGACTATAAACTACAATATCCTCTCGAGGTTTTATGACCTTGAGCATTGGGCCACCCCTACCCCTTTAAGAAGAAGGTAGGAAGGCCTTAATAAAAAGTCTACACTGCATGACTCTAAACTACAATATCCTCTAAAGGTCCTATGACCTTGAGCATTGGGCCAGCCATACCACTTTAAGTAAGAGGTTAAGAAGGCCTTAACAATAAAATGATGTTGGTGGGGTCCTGGTTTCCCTCGGGCCATGAGGCGGAAACCCTCTCTCTAACAACCGTGGAGGTCCGACACGTTCATTACACACGGGCCCTCCTTCTTGCAGATAGGTATCGACGGTGAGAGAGTTTTTGCGATTGGAGCACGGGCTCTCTTTACGCCGCTTGGGGTTTTCGAGGACACACCCCAGGATAGCTCTCTTAGAGCAATTACAAAGCCCTCTAGCTACTTGCCAACACAGTTTGGAGGGGAGCCCTCTTCAAGCTCTCAGTGTCTCTCTCCTCTCTCTAAACTATTAGAATGGGATCCGAGTGTCCCTCATCCTTGGTTGCCCTCCCGAGGGGACTAGCTGGCCGCTAAAGGGGGCATGACGAAAGCCAAGGGTCGAGGTCTGTGGATTTACTCATGTTTGTGGGTTTGCAGGTGGACGCGGACTGTCACGCAGATGGGCTCGCATGTGAAGGTGAGAGTGAGAGAGAGAGAGAGAGAAGGAGTGACTCAGCTTAGGAGAGAGGGAAGGTGGCCCACATGGTGGGGGTGTCTGTAGGACTGTGCACTCAAGTGTATCTTCTCTCTCTCAAAGAATTCTCTTTCCCTCACTGCTCTCTCATGGGGATTGGGAAGTCACAAGGAGAAACAAGCTAATGAGACATGCGTAATCTAGCCAACCTTTGGGGGTATTGAAACTTCAAAGAGGGGTCCACATACAAGTGGGTTAAGCGTGCTTATATAGAGGATTTACTAAAGAAGGGTGAACATTCAAAAGCCAAACTTAATTACAGTTTAAGAAATTAAAAGTAAATTCTGAAATAATGTACAAATGACAAAAATTTCCCTAAGATCTTTTGAGCGAATGGCGAAATCATCCCTGCATGCAGGTTGCTTCGCCATGGTGAGACCTTGGAAGCTCGTTTTGCAGCTTGTGACATTGGTTCAGCTACTTCAGAAGCATATTTTCAATGTTCGCTCGATTGTGAGCATTTTGATGCCCTTGAATCGTGTTGTGGTGGCCTTTCCTGTTGGGGTGAATGTTCGGCTAGATTTTATAACTTTGTTTGCCAATGCTTCTTTGAGCGGCGCTGTTCTGGCTCCTGGCTCTGCTTGTAAGGTTACCAAAAAAAGGGATTCTGGCAATCGAGAGGATTGACTTCTCTGGTGATCTGAGGACTTGCATTCATCGGACCTTGGATTGAATGCAAGAGTTGTACTCGTGTGTGTCTATTCCCTAGGCGGTTGCATTGAACTCACCCTCGCGGTGATCCAAGGTTTGGATGTAGAGCTATGCTTCAAAGAATCCGAGGCTTTTTCTCTTTGAAACCTGGTTCTTCCTCCGATTTTGCGAGCACCTTCTTCCTCAGAGTAGCGTGGTTCCCGGTCATGCCATAATGTGTGTCGTAGGTCAAAATGATGAGGCTAACGTGATTTAGAACATATCAAGTTTTGGGCTCTCTTCATCTTCAGAGGAAGGCGCTATAGGCTGGCGAAACTGCTGCAGGAAGACATTGTGGCAGTCCCCATTTTTGGGGACTGGTTTGTTGATGCCACACCATGCTAGTGTGAAACCTACTAGTTACGAGGTCACATGAGTGGAGACCCCTTCAGGGAGATCCAATTGAGTCCAAATTTGGTCCTTGGTTTCCAATGTTTTGAGTACAATGAAGACAGTCTGATATGGTTTTGAAACAGCTAGCATAGAGCTACAGTTGAAGGGTCCTTATTTGATGCGATGGCATTGCATCGGGGTCACATGGCCCCAGCCTTTATTTTTCGGCACAACATTAGTCTGTGAGTATCTAGTGAACCCACGTGACCAAGCTGTCACCGGTTCTCCCCTTATTCGCATGGGCTCCGAAAATATGTCAAAAATGACTTGCCCCGATGGATGTTGCGCTTCAAGATAAGCGAGAAGTGCAACATTATGAAAACTTTAACGTCGTAGCTCCTTTAGCAAATCCTTGCTAAGATGTGCTTATTGTCTCTCAAATTTTTTTTTTCTTGATCACAGGCATCAGCGCAGTCCTTGAGGGCTATTATTTGCCGAGCTTTTCCCTTACCCGAGGGGTGATCAAAGTGGCTTCTAGTGGTCTGATGACTTGTTGAGGTGCGTTCTCCGAGTTCTGCAAAAATTCATTTTCTGAGAGATCATGTTGATGGTCTGCCTTCAGCGGGCTTTCAACTTTTGTTTCAATGAGAATTCCTAATGTCCTAGCCGGTAAGGGCTCTTTTTGTGGGCTTTATCCCATCTTGGTTGGGAAAGTTCTGGTGTTCTAGTTGGCGGGGGCCTTTTAGTAGGCTTTATCCCTATCGAAACAGAAACGTCAGATTGTGGTGAGCAAGCAGGGTACTCTTCGATCCACATCTTACTGGTCTAATTGGGGATCTCCCCAATTACCCAGACGTGATAGAGAGGGGGATTTTGAGGTGGTCTCATTTTAGGATACTTCACCCTGAATGCTGGAGTTTGTTTTGAGAAGAGAGAAAGGGGGCAGGTAGGGTACCTCTTTGGTCCACATCCTACAGGTCCAGTTGGGGATCTCTCGAATTACCCGGATGTGATAGGTTGGGAGTCTTTGAGGCGGACTCATTTTAGGAGACTTCACTCTGGATGCTGGAGTTTGTTTTGAGGAGAACGAAAGGGGCATGCAAGGTACCTCTTCAGTCCACATCCTACGGGTCCAATTGGGGATCTCCTGAATTACCCAGACGTGATAGGGAGGGGGCCTCTGAGGCGATCTTAGTTTAGGAGACTTCACCCTGGATGCTGGAGTTTGTTTCTCGAGATTGGATGCGACACTGGGGCCAACGAATTTTTTTATGGCGCAGGGGCCAAAGTTTTTTTGAAGGCACAAGGGCTGGAGAGTTTTTTAAGGAACAGGGGCCGGAGATTTTTTTTAAAGGCATCGGGCTAGAGATTTTTTGTAGGTATAAGGGCCGGAGATTGTTTGATGGCACTGGGGCCGAAGATTGTTTTCTGAATGGCACTAGGGCCTGAGATATTTTTGAAGGTACAGGGGCCAGAGATTTTTTTTTGAATGGTATTGGGGCCGAAGAGTTTTTTGATGGCACTGGGGTAGGAGATCTTTTTGAATGGCACTAGGCCCAGAGATTTTTTGATAGCACTTGAGGTGGAGATTTTTTTGAAGGCAAAGGGACTAGAGATTCAAGTTGATTCAAGTGCCCTTTTAGGTTTTCGCTTGGATCAAGTGGAAATGGTGTCAGCAGAGTGGTTTTCACCAAATCCTTGTACTAGGGCATTTTTTACGTATAACTTAAAGGTCACGTCCACACTTTTTTCTTTCACTTTTACTCATGGTTCCCTTGTGGATTTTTTCCATGCCCAATTTTTTTTCTCAAGACTCTTTTACTCATTGCTTCATGGCCATGCCTGCCTGTCCCATATGGGTTTTCACCATGCCCCATTTTTTTATTTTTTGGGGAATTTTACCCATAGCCTTCTTGGATATGTTCTCCTGGAGCTCTTTTTCTTTTACTCGCGATGGTTGCCCTCGCACCCGGCTTCTTAAGGAGAGGGGGGGTCACTTGCATAATGAGCCTTGACAGTGGAGCCTGATTGTGGCTCTGCATCGGGATCACGTAGCAGTAGGTGGTTACGGCTAGGTGTGATCACGTAGGATGGGGTGTTGCCCAGAAGAGGGTGGCTTTGTTGCGACCCGGGCAGGGTGTGGGGTCAATGATAGTAGTCAGCGGGAAGTGTGTTGCTGACGGTACCCACTGAGAGATAGAGAGTTGAAGGCACCCGCAGGGGGGTGGAGTGTTGAAGGCACCCACGAGGGGTGGAGTGAAAGACACCCATGAGGGGTGAAGTGTTGGGCACCCACGAGGGGTGGAGTGTTGATGGCACCCGTGGGGGGTGGAGTGAAAGACACCCATGGGGGGTGAAGTGTTGATGGAACCCGCGGGGGGTGAAGTGGAAGGCACCCACGCGGGGGTAGAGTGAAAGACCCTTAAGGGGGGTGGAGTGTTGATCGCACCCGCAGGGGGTGGAGTGTTGATGGCACCTGCGGGGGGTGAAGTGGAAGGCACTCGCGGGGGGTGAAATGGAAGGCACCCACTGGGGGTGGAGTGAAAGGCACCCGCATGGGGTGGTGTAATAGAATTAACCAACGAGGAGTGAAGTGGAAAGCACCCACAGGGGGGTGGCGTATCTTTATGAAGACGGCGCACAGGTAACGAAGTGTCAATAGTCTGACGCAAGGACAGAGAGAGGGTGCCACCTGGGAGGCAAAGCCTGGTGCAAGATCTGTTTGAACAATCAGTCGATGACGCCAGGCTGTCCGTTTAGGTGGTGCTGGATTTAACCGTGACGCTTCGTAAGTAACGCCTGAAAGGCAAAGCGTGAGAGGGTTTAAGAATGGCGGTCAACTGAGGTGCCATTGTGATGGCATGTGGCTGGGTGGTTGGGTGGCGTGGTGCTCAGGAAGCAATGAGCTTGGATGAGCCTATGGCATTTATAACAATGGGGCTAGGAAGGAGAGCGTGAGGGTATCTTTTGCCCATGTTCTGGCAAAGTTCCTTGCTTGATACTCCTTAGGGCGGAGATAGCGCGGAGACTTTGTTTTCTTGAGAGAACTTAGCCGGGGAGCCATATCTACTGCAGGGGTTGGTTGCTTGGTGCTAGCTTCTGGGGTGCATCCGAGCATTAGGCATGCGGACGAAGGAGTTGGGTTGTGCGGAGGAGATGATGGATCGGTGCCAATTGGCGAGACTGTAACTCCTAGGCCCCTCTGTTTCTACGAGACCAATGGCGTGAGGCCCGTGGCCGTGTGTAAGGCACGGAGGGCCTGTTGTCACTTTTGGTGGGGGTGCCCTGTCTAGTCTTAGCATACATATTGTCCCCACCGAGCAGCGCTCGGCTCTTCACCTTTGTGATGTGACGAGAAAGAGGAGGAGGAGCTCACTGTTCTCTTCAAGTTTCACTTGAAGAGAGTGATACTGCCTCTTGGAGGATGCCACCGTCATGAGAAGGTGGTAGAACTCTTGAAGGGAACAAACCTATCTCAGAACGGATGCACTTCCTCATAGCTACTAATTTTTTGTACCCACAATTTGTAATCCTTTTGGTTCATGAAATAAAGTCCTCCCTGGTATTGAATTTTCTCTCTTTGCTTTGTGCCTTTGGTCACCCGCTTCATTTGCCCATGGTTTGCCTTGTCTTCTCTTTCCTTGGCCCAGTTCTTATCCATGCTGATGGTGAGGATAAGAAAAAGGCCTACGTGATGTCCATTGTGCCCGTGGAGCAGCAACTGTTTGTTTTGACTTGGTAATT
>NW_006497091.1:339170-417425 GCF_000471905.2 Amborella trichopoda
TACGTATATATATATATATATATATATATATATATATATATATATATATAATTTTATTTTATTTATTTTTTTGAGAGGGTAGTTTTTGAGTCATACCCCCATGACAATTGTGAGGCTTTCTTAGAGTCCCGCCCTTGGGAATGACGGTAGTGTGCGCCTTCACTGTTCCATGCCCACGTAGGGCAAGCCCTGAGTGGTTCTCATGATGGTGTAGCGACCTCCTTCGACAAAGATGGCTGGCCTTGGGATGAAGTTGTGTAAGGTAGGATAAGGGGGGAAGACCCCTGCCTCGACTAGATGTGAATTAGCGTACCTGGATTTTCCCAGTTGTGCCCTCCTGCCCTTGGCGGACGGGTCGCTTGCGCTTGGAGCGTAGGTGTCACGTCTTCATGGTGGGTTGTATTTATTTTAGCACTTCTTGCCCTTCCATGGCTATGATACACTTGCCACAGTGCCAAAGTGCAGTCGATAGGAGTCTCAACGGTGCCGATGATAGGGCTCTGAACCCGTCGCATCCTATGTTGGGTGTGGTGACACTCGTGGAGGGGTTTGCCCCGAAGTGGAGGCTGTCTGTCAATGAGGGCTATCCATCCATTCTAGATGTACCCTTGAAGGGCATCTTGGAACCCCTAATAGTGGGACAAGTTGTGACCACTCCGTTGGTGGTAGTGGCGTCATGTACCTTGGCTTTTACCGGCGGCCTGCCCTTGTCTCTTAGGAGCGCGGGGCACTATCATCTCATGCTGTACTAACAAGTCGAAGAAAGCAGGGAGCCAACAAGGTAGAAGCTTGCTTGTGGGGACCTCGTCATCTAGCTTGGTTGTGGGGCCCCGGCCGGTGTCCAACGTTGGTAGAGGTGCGCATTGGATGCGAGCTGGGAGGTGGTGGTAACCGCCGCATTGATTAGACTCTTTGACTACCTTGGTGATCATTTTGGGGAAGGTGGTGGAGTTGGAGGCCTCAACATGTAAGGAGATTTCTCTCTTCATGTTCCTGACGCGCTTCTGCACGGCCTCTAATTGTACTGGCCCACCGATTCGTCCTTGTTTTGGGCCATGTGAGGAGCTCTATAGCCTACACGTCCAGCTCCGCTTTGTAGAAGCATTTGTAGAAGAATTGTTCCATCTCTTGCCAGAAGTGTACCGAGTTGGGCGGTAGGCGGGCATACCATTTGAATGCAGGCCCTACTAGAGTCTCTACGAACTGTCAAAGAAACAGCCTAGGGTTCAAGGCTGACTCTTGACCGGCTGACATGAAGTGGCCTATATGCTAATGTAGTGAGCTTGTGCTTTTGAAGATCGACAATCTCTGGTACTCGACGGGGACTGAAACCCAATCAATAGAATGACAGGTAGGGGTTTTGGTATGGGGTTTTGTCCCACGTCCCTGACACCCGTAGCTCTTGGATGGTTCTATTCATCATGCGCTGCACATCCTCCTGTGTGAACATTGATGGCAACGCATGTGGGGCTGTGTCAGGTTGGACCTCAAAAGAGGGCAGAGGATCCAAAGACCTCGGCGCTGGAGCCAGAGGGGGGAGGCTGAGGTTTTTCCTCCTCCCCAAGTGGAGGTTCGAGGGTAGAGTTGACCTTTTTAGGGGAGGAAAGCGTCGATAATGTGTCCTCCAGCCCTTTGAGTCTGTCCAGGATGTTGTTCAGGACATTCTCAAAGTGGACCATGGGGTTTTTGGGCCCCTCTCCATCTTGGCTCACTATCATGACCTCTACGGGCCGGGCTGAGTCAGGGTGCTCGACGGGAGGGGTGACCATGGTCCTTTTTACGCACTAATTAGGGACCCCAAAAAATAGGGACCGAACTTCTCCCGTCCGAGCTCGGTCATGTTTCAAGGCCCGGGTGAGTACGGGCTCCAGGCGGCCTTGAGGTCGGGCCGTTTTCAGGCTTGGCGCTTGAAGGCCTTGGAGCCCAATCTCATATGTCAGCACTTGACGGCCTTGAGGTCGAGGGTCCGGTGAAGCAGGGTCATCCTCTTGTGCATCGATGACAATGGAGTAGACGGCGTCGTCATTCTCAGGCTCGTCCATGTGCCTTAAGGGGTGGAACTAATTTTGGTTTGGCAGGTCTTCTGTGACATAAGACGTCACCTTTTGTTAGAGGAGGGGAACCTCCATCCCCTTTGCCTGCTTGAGCAGTAGGCTCCAGTAAACCTCCCCCCAGAATCAGAAACAGGTCCAGTTCCCATCCTGGCAAGCCCGTTCGACTGATGCACGGTCAGTGTCGATGAGCTTGGGTAAAGTGAAATACCCGAAGATAAGGAATTTGGCAGGCAATGATGGTGGTTAAGGGACACCAGCTGGAGGGATGGAGTGGTCGGTAGTAACTAGTGGCATCCTCTCCTCCCAGATCTTGAGCCAAGAGCCGGCTTGTGGGTGCATGAAGCGAGAAGTGGAGAGGATGGTGCTCGAAGGGGACTTCTTTGAGTTCCATGAGGTAAGTGGCATAAAAGCAGTGGGTGGAGCGACGAATGTCCATGCTTCTTCACAGTCGGTCATCTTCATGTGTGTGTATGATCCAAAGTGGTGCTTGAGGTGGCCGTGGGGCCAAGGTGAGGGGCGAACTATGGGGGGTACTCGCCTATTTAATTAATGGGGTCTTTGGGCCCACTACATGCATGTGTAATTGTTTATAGGTCTCTCAATTATCTCAAGATTCATGTGTTTGTCGAGGATTAGCCCCTAGGCTGCCTCAAGTCGTAGGATTGACATGCATGGCGTGGATGGATGTGGAGCCACCAGCACAAGTGGCCCTAAGCGTTTTGGGAGATCAGGGAAGACTGCTGCCTGCCCCGATTCATTATTATGATGGTTGGATTGCTAAGAATATTATAGGTGCAAGCGCACGCGGTTGAATAGCCACGCAGGCTGGCATAAAAGCCACTAGCAGGTGGTGTGTGCGTAGGGGTGCCAGTGTTGGCGACACCCTCGTGTGACATGGGCGGGTAGGGCTTCCCGAGAGGATGGTGGCGTTGTTGGGATTGACTGAGTGTGGAGGAATGGCGGCATGCGGGCCACCTAGATGTATGTGACTAGTGGGGTGTCTGCCAGTGACAGGGTGCTTGTGTGAGGGGGCGACTGTAACACCGCCCATACAATGGGTGTTAAGAGAATCACCCTTAACGCCAGAGGAAGAAGGGAGAAAGGCTTGAGGCCCGTGTCGTGAACTTTCCAGGCCAAGACCAGGATGGCAGGCCAACGAGGCCGCATAAGGAGCATGCGGGGGCGATAAGACTTAATGGTCCACTCACCCCGAGTGAGGACTCGGGTATGGGGTTGTAGAAATCCTCAAGTTGGATGAAGGAGGGGCAAAAGGATCCCATAGCAATAGTAGAGAAAGGAGAGAGAGGTTGAAACCTGAAGACATAGGGTGATGAGTTCCCAGTGGAGTCACCAGTTGATGTCTGTAGGGTGTTGGATCCCTCGGGTCAGGAGGTAGAAATCCCCTCTAGATCAACCGTGGAGGTCCGTTGCTGGTGGGCCCTCCTTCTTGCAGATAGGTGCCGACGATGAGATAGATTTTGTGACTAGAGCATGGGATCTCTTTTTGCCACTTGGAGGGTTCGAGGACATGCCCAGACGGATAACCCTCTTAGAGCAAGTACAAAGCCTTCCGGCTTCTTGACCACACGGTTTGGATGGGGGCCCTCTTCAAGCTGTCAACCTCTCTCTCCTCTCTCTAAACTATAGGAATGGGATCCGAGTGTCCCTCCTTCTTGGTTTCCCTCCCAAGTGAACTGGCTGGCCACTAAAGGTGGCATGAGGAAACTCGATTTACTCACGTCCGTAAGCTTGCAAGTGGATGCGGACTCTCATGCAGATGAGCACGCACGAGAGAGAGAGAGAGAGAAGGGGTGACTTAGCTCAGAAGAGAGCGAAGGTGACCCATGCAGTCAAGGTGGTCCCAAGACCGCGCACTAAGGGATATGTTCTCTCTCTCAAAGATATTTCTCTCACTCTCTCCTCTCCGACGGGGATTGGGAGCTGATAAGGAGAAAAAAGCTAATGGGACAAGCATAATTTGTTCAGTCTTTGGGGGTATTGAAACTTCAAAGAGTGGTTTCTTTACAAGTCGGTTAAGCTTGCTTTTAGGGAGGATTCACTAAACATGGGTGAATGCTCAAAATCCAAGTTTAATTATAGTTTAAGAAATTAAATGTAAATCCTAAAATTAGGCACAAATGAAAAAAATGTCCCTGAGATCTTTTTCTTTAATGATGAAACCATCCCTACATGCAGATTGCTCTGCCATAGCAAGACCTTGGAAGCTCGTTCTGCAACTTGTGGCACTGGTTCAGCTATTTCAGAAGCACATCTTCAACGTTCTCTCGTTTGTGAGCATTTTGATGCCCTTGAATCGTGTTGTGGTGGCCTTTCCCGTCCAGATGAAATTTCGACCAGATTTATAAACTTTGTTTGCCAATGCTTCTTCAAGCTGCACTGTTCTGGCTCTTGGCTCAGCTTTCAAGTCAGAGAGGAGGTTGTCACAAGTATTTCGCATCAAATTTGAGTTAATTTGGTCTTGGTTTGTGCATTTGCCTAATTTGGGAGGTTACCGAAAAAAAGGATTATAGCAATTGACAGGATTTACTTCTCTAGTGACCTAAGGACTTGCATTCATCGAACCTTGGATTGAATTCAAGAGTTGTACCAATGTGTAGCTCTTCGTGCGGTGGTTTCATTGAACTCACCCTTGTGGTGATCCAAGGTTTGGATGACAAGCTATGCTTCACAGAATCCGAGGCTTCTTCTCCTTGAACCCTGGTTCTTCCTCTGGTTTTGCGCGCACCTTCTTCCTCGGCGCAGTGTGGTTCCCGATCACACCACAATGTGTGTCATAGGTCGAAATGACGGGGCTGGCGTGATCTCGAACATATCAACTTTTGGTCTCTCTCTGTCTTCAGAGGAAGGCACCATGGGCTGGAGAAGCTACTGTCGGAGAGCATTATCGCAGTCCCCAATTTCGGGGATTTTCTTGGTGAAGCCGCACCGCACTAGTGTAAAACTCGTCAGTTACAAGGCCGCATGAGCGTAAGCCCTTTCGGGGAGGTCTGATTGAGCCCAAATTTGGTGCTTGGGGGTTTTTCGACATTCTGACTGCAATGGCGGTAGTCTGGTACAGTTCTACAGCCACTAGCATAAGGCTACAGTTGAAGGGTCCTTCTTTGATGCGATGGCGCCGTACCCAGGTCACACGGCCCCAGGCTTTTTTTTTCAGCACAACATTAGTCCGCGCATGTCTGGTGAACCCGTGGGACCAAGCTGTCACCCTCCCCTTATTCGTATGGGCTTCGAAAGTACGTCAAAAATAATGTACAACAAAAAAGTCTACAATGCATGACTCTAAACTAATGTATCCTCTCGAGGTCTTATGACCTTGAGCTTTGGGCCTCCCATACCCCTTTAAGTAGGCGGTTAGGAAGGCCTTAATAAAAAGCCTACACTGCATGACATCAAACTACAGTATCCTCTGGATGTTTTATGACCTTGAGCATTAGGCCACCCAAACCCCTTTAAGTATGAGGTTAGGAAGGCCGTAACAAAAAAAAGATACATTGCATGACTCTAAATTACAGTATTCTCTTGAGGTCTTACGACCATGAGAATTGGGGCACCATACCCCTTTTAGTAGGACGTTGGGAAAGCCTTAACAAAAAATGGTCTACCCTGCATGACTCTACTAATACGAGACTTTAGGGAGAGGGTACAATACCTCGAATATGATTTTCTGGGAGTCTCAACTTGATCTCAAAGGCATCGAGCTTCGGGGTGTCAGTTAGAGCATATTCGAACAGACAGTGGTACTGACATGGGTTCCAAATATCGCCCAAGTCATATTACCCTTAGACTTTAACGCATATGAGGACTTAATATATATATTTTAGGAATTCACCTCAATATATTATGACGAGGTTTACTTTAAACTCCATAGGTTAAAACTCCATTATTTCAACATACGACAGATCTTTTAAAGAGCCATATCACATCTAAACCAGAACTCCTCCAATATCCAATTGAGGGACATTTATATGCCAGTGAATATATGCATTTTGGAGTTCTGTCTCATATAGAAACATCTTCATGATATCTTATCATAGACCGTAAGTTATAGCATATGTGCACAACCAACAATGAATGCTAATATTAAGCGATATTTGTTCTTGCATATATCACATGGATAGGTGTACATAAAGCCTTAGGAGTATATGTATCCTAGAACTTGTCTCAAGATGAGATGGCTTCATCATTTTACATCAACCTTGAACATATTTATTTGACGGGCTCTTGGCATTATTGTTTATAGCTCGGAATCGAGCGATCTAACAATGTAGATCTCTCAGATCTGACACTTTCAATTGATAAAAATAAATGAAAAATTAATGGTAGAGAAAGTGGAAACAATTGAATTCAAATATGAGATCTGATCTGCTCTCAGATCTGTGGCAGAGCTAGCGTGATCCAAGGCATTAAAACACAATTTTTTTTAAGAAAATTAATCAAAATAAAGTTAAAATAAAATTAAAACAACAAAAAAAAGGAAGACAACAATATCAAACCAGGCCGGATGGCCCGGGACTCCCGAGCCTTTGAAGGCTCACCCGTATCAGCACTAACGTCCTCTTTGCCTCTCTGATCCGGATGTTAACTAGTAGATCTGTGATGTCAAAGGTTGTTGTGCCCTAGAGATCTAGGTTTTACTCAAGCTTACGATGAGGATTAGGGTTTTCTCAGGGAAGGTCTCTCTACTCTCCTAGGGTTTCTCTTTCAGCCTAAAGTTTCTAAAAGTCTCATCCCCCTTTTTTTCAACCCTCCCATTTTTTATCCTTCTATGGTCACCCAAAGTGAATTCATCTGAACGACGGATTTTTTGGACGGAGTTATCCTGTAATCAACAAATCCCTTGGTCAAACTAATCTTTTATTTTTTTTAAAATGCGGATTTGACAGACGCGGATAGCATCACGCCGCCGAACCACTTGAAAGATAACCATAAAAACAAGAAAAAGGAAAAACAAAAAGTTTCGAGAAAAATGTCTTTAAGCAGCACGTCCCGATCGCTTGGGCGGCACGAGTAGTGTCACCCCAAGGCTAGGCGACATGCCCGGGTCGCCTGGGCGGCATGCCCCGTGTCCCCTAAACCAAAATTTTGTCCAAATCGAAACAATATTTTTCAGGTGTGTTCATTAGCCTCTTGTGAAGCTACCAGAAAAAATTTGGGCCAAAAAGAACATTTTTTATTATTTTTAATGATTTTTTAGGTAAAATAGGGCATTTGCAAGATGACTTGGGCGACACACCCCGTGTCGCTCTGACGGCACATCCCGTGTCGCCCAAACCAAAACTTGTCCAAATTGAGGTTTTTCAATTTGAGTGTCTTCCTCAGCCTCTGGTGAGGCTCTCAGAGATATTTTGGGCCAAAATAGATTTTTTTTACTATTTTTAATGATTTTTTTCGTAAAACAACACTTTTACTAGGTTCCGAGTCAAAACAGACATCTGTTGGGTTTTGGCGTGATGAGGCCTTCTTGAAGCATAATGGCAAACAACGAGCATAGGAAGCTTAGTGATTCACCTTCATCCTGAACTATGACTATGTGGGACACTTCTGCTGCCTGGAATGCTTTCTTGAATTCCTCAACCTTGATCTGACCCTTTTGGATCAAAGCCTCGATGAGATCTTCAAGTGTGTAGCATTCTTCTGTGGAGTGATTTACCATTTGATGATAACCACAGTATCTTGCATGCGTATCGAGACCAGCTAGATCGAGAAACTTGGTCTCGGGCAGCTCAATCATGTTTTGTTCTAGCAATAGTCGGAGCAGCTCGGGAACCCATTCCTTTTCAAAAGGATAAACCTTGTTTTGTTGTCTGGTCCAATAGTTATCTCGGTTAAGGTTTGCAGGTGGGGGTACCCGGTTGTATGACGATTGTTGTTTTCCTATCTGAGGTGCAATCTTCGTTGTGCTTACCTCTTTGGAGAGGTCCAAAGTCTGAGAGGCAGCTTTCTTTGGATCACTGACGGTAACAACTGCGTTGATTACCCCTTTTTGTTGGTTGCCCCAGGCGTTGGCCTAGGAACTACCATTACCCCAGTTGTTTCCCAAGCTTAAGGACTGTTGTCGTGACCCACCATGGTGGCGTGACAGACTCTCTATGCGAACTAACTTAGAGATCAGCTCTGACAAGGCAGTCAGGTTGGAGGCCTCAACATGTAAAGCGATCTTAGGTCGCAGGTTTCGCACACAAGTCTGAACTGCTTCCTTCTCAAGCATGGGATCGGGATGGCGGGTGGCCAAATCTCTCCACCTTGCTATGATTTGGTCGACAGGTTCTTCAGGTTCTTGGGTCAAGGCGAGGAGCTCGATGGTTTGGACCTCTCTTTTGACCTCATAGAAGCACTGGTGGAACAGTTTCTCCATTTTCTTCCAAGTACTGAATTTGGGGGAAGCAGAGCATACCACTGAAAGGCCAGGCCATCCAGAGTTTCAACGAACTGACAGAGGAGGAGTCTCCCATCAGCTACGTCTCTTGACATGCCGGTTGGACGTGGGCGATATGTTGGTGTGGGGATGTGGTACCATTGAATAGGGGAAATTTCCCTTTCTTGTAGTCGGAGGGAAATGACACCTGATCATTGTATGAAGGGTATGACTTTTGATAAAGCGTTGCACCCTGTTTTCCTGAGATTTGTCTATTCTTTAAGCTGTGAGTCATCATAGCATCAATGTCTTCTTGTGAGGTGAGGTGAGGGACAGAATTGTCCTGTGATGCAGGAAGAGAAGGCTGCCTTAGAGGAGCGTCATTTGAGTGATGGAGTTGACCTCATGGTTAGTTATGTGTCGCACGGCATCTATGTGATCAATCTTCTCCATCATTGCTCGCACCATGTCTTCGAACCTATTCATGAACTCTTCCTGCAAGTCACCAGGTTCGTTTATCACCATTACACTGACAGTTTCTCCAGAGAGGTCAACCTTAGGTGGATTTGAGGGCTTCCAAGCTTGACGGGTCGCACGTGGTAGATCGGTCAACTAGGGGCCAGCGTGCCCCAACTGGACTCGACTCTTGTATGTCGAGCTCATAAGGACCGGTTCTTGACGGTCTTGGGACAGTAGCTATTGAGTGGTCGGGTCATTTTCTATGATGCTAACCATGATGCAGGAATCTCACACCTCTTATTCAGTCTCTGTGATTTGAAGAGGGTAGAAGGGATTTTCAAGAAGGAGACCTTTGGAGCTGGGTGCCTCGACCTTTCTCGTCGGCTCCTTAATCAGGATCTGCAGTCCTCTGTCTTGCTTGAGCTTCAGACTGTGTTAGATCTTTCTCCAAAACCGAGACTGGGGTCAAGGTTGACTTGCCTTCTTAGAACATGAGAGGGCCATGTCCATGAGATGGGGCAGCAAATGTGGACCTTGGACGGGGGCCAGCTTAGGCTGCTGCCTCGGAAGTTGAAGAACTTCTTTAATGATCAGGCCTTTCCCGCGAACTCCTTTGTGGGCTCCAGAGGCATAGCGAACTTGATGAGGTTGGCTAAGGATGGTACTCTTAGGGAAAACCTTCGAGTACCAGATCGCTCTCTCAGGAGCCTCACTCAGGAGCAAGGGCAGGTATACTAACCGATGAGAGAGCAAGTTAAGCTGGGTTCAGGACTTACTTGGGTTGGCTCGCATGGGCGCCCTCTTAGACCACGAAGAAAGCCCCCCAATCGTAGAAATGGTTCAGAATCGCCTCCCTTGGCTTGTATTTTCATGTTTCTGTAATCACACACACATGATTAATTTTACATGACTAGTGGGTCGAAGGATCACACCTTTTCTTTGGGTGAATGTACATAAGGCGTGCACATTCAAAGGAGAAAAGAGAAGATAAGATGAGATGAAGGTTGGGAGAAGGAAGAAAAGAAAGAGACATTTGACCAGGTGACTAGCCAAGCATAGTGGCTAGATTGGCATGATGGTTGACCTGACGTGGTAGTAAAACAGGCATGGTAACGCAGATCTGCATGGCGGCAGTACTACTTGATGACAAAACACCAACACCAACCGGCCGGACACAACTGCTAGTTTGATATGGAAGCAAGATAGGCACGGCGACAATACTACTCGATGACGAGACTACTGTGGCAGTGCTAGACTTTTCCTTTGGTTAAAAGAAAGAGGGAGAAGAAGAAGAAAGAGAAAGAAGGGAGATAAGAAGAGAGAGATAAAAGAAGAAAGAAAAAAGAAGAGAGAGAAAGAAGAGAGAGAAAGGAAGAGAGAAAGAAGAGAGAAAGGAAGAGAGAGAAAAGAAGAGAGAAGCATGGACGACGATGGACTTCCCCCGTCCATGATAAAAGAAGAGATAGGAATGAGAAAGGAGTGTTATGCACGACGATGAGCATTGCCATGCACAACATGGGAAAGGACAAATTTGGAAAGAGGCCCGGCCCACCACTCGAGTTAAGACCCAGCTCAATGTGCATGTTTCCAAAGGATAAGGGAAGAATGAGAGTATTACGCCTAGCGATGGGAATCATCGTGCACCACTAGAGAGGAGAGAGAAAAGGAGTATCAGGGTGAGAGAAAGAAAGACAAAGAGAGACTTCTATAGAAGCGAAAGAAGAAAAGGAAAGTAGAGAGAGATTAAGAAAGAGAGAAGAGAGATTAAGGAAAGAGAATAGAAAAGAGGTACGCACGACGCTGCGACCGGTGTGCGTGTCAGAGAGGGAAGAAAATAGAGACAGAGACTCGTGCACGACATTACCATCGCCATGCACGTTTAGACAGAGAGAGACATAGAGAAAGATAAAGCAAAAGGAAGAAAGTACAGAAAGAGACGCGTGTGCGGCATTGTCATCATCGTGCATGTTCAGATGGAGAGAGACAGAGAGAAAAATAGAGCAGAGAGAGAATACAGAAAGAAGGAAAAAAAGAAGAAGAAGAAGAGAGAGAAGAAAATGCACACAGCATTGCCATCTCCGTGTGTGTGAGATTGAGAAGAAGAGGGGAAGAAGACGCACACAACATTCCCATCACCATGTGTGTGAGATAGAGAATAAGAGGGAGAAGAAAACATACACGGCGTTGCCATCGCCGTGTGTGTGAGATAGAGATGAAGAGAGACAAGAAAATTCACATGGCGTTGCCATCGCCGTGTGTATGAGATAGAGAAGAAGAGAGAGAAAAATGCACATGTCATTACCATCTTCATGTGTGTGAGATAGAAAAGAAGAGAGAGAGGAAAATGCACAAAGCATTGCCATCATCATGTCTGTGAGATAGAGAAGAAGAGAGAGAGGAAAATGCACATGGCGTTGCCATCACCGCGAGTGTGAGATAGAAAAGATAGGAAGAGAGGGATTCGTGCATGGCGCTGCCATTGCCATGCACATTCAGTCAAAGAGGAATAGAGAGAAAGATCGAGAAGAAGAAGAAAGAGAAGACAAAGAAAGATAAGAAGAAGAAAGAGAGAGAATGGGACACACATAGTGTTGCCATCACTGTTTGGGTTAGAGAAAGAGAAGGAAGAAGATGACATTCACAGCTCTACCACAACTGTGCATTTTAATAGAGAAGAAGAGAGAAAAGTCGAGAAAAGGAGAAGAGAGAAAAGTCGAGAAAAGGAGAAGAAAGAAGAGAGGGAGGAAGCAAGAGAGAGAGAAAAGGAGGAGAGGGGAAGATAGAGACTAGAAGAGGAGAGAGAAAGAAATAGTGATAAGAGAAGGAGAGAGAAAGTGATAGAGATGAGAGGAGGAGAGAGAAAATTACCTTATTGTAAGGTACAGACCCTTTTCTTCTCTCTCCTCTCCCTCTCTCCAAGGCGCACCCACGAACTAAAAGAAGAAACATGAACTTTATTGATCAATTGAAAGTCTAAGGGGGAATTAGTCTGCTAGAGGAAAAAAGCCCTCTACAATTAAGTTTAGCGTGTATTTATAGAATTGGACCCAAACATGGGTGTATTTATAGAATTGGACCCAAACATGGGTGGATGCCCAAAAACTATCTCAATTGATGATAATTAAAATTTAATTGAATTAAAATAAATTCTAAAAATGGGTGTAAAATGATTGTTTTGCCCTTGTCTAATAATTCATAGAATTCCAAAACAGTCCCTGTTGCTGTTTTAGAACGTATGTGATCTTCCATGGATGATCCATTGTTGCTCTGGTGCTCGTTTGATTGAAAGATGATTGTTTTCTTATAGGGCTTTACATGACGATCGATTTGATACCAACTTCGAGCCATGGATGGTGTTTTTAAGCCACGTCATGTGACTTGAAATTTGGATGAATCTTGAAAACTTCTGATCGATAGTCCGCTCGTTTGTTGATGTTTTCCATGATTTCTTCACTGGATCACACTTAGCATGCCATCATGATCGCGTGGCAACAAACATAGCTTGATTTCGTGCCCGGACAAAGATTTCGAAACTTTTGGGTTATGAAAGGAATCCGAAATTCCGATGTCAGAATTTAAATTCACTTTATTGGCTTCGTGTGCAAAATCAAACTATTCATCATGTAAAGGGTTCGGACCAGAGATAGCCCTAGACCTTACACACACGATGGAACTGGTCTCGCGTCAATCCGATGCGCGAGCGCGTGATTTGACCTTTCGAGCTAGGCGTGATGCTATTGATTTTCCTGCAAATCTCTTCACGGATCAACAACGTCTCTCTAGATTTTCTCCTCTTTCGAGCATTGTCATGGGGCGTACCACATATCAAAACGTTCATCTTGATGAAACGAACACGCTCACAAAATTTGAGCGTGATCCGACTCGGGACAAGTTAGATATGGCCCCGAAATTCACTGCTTGAGATTGTAAAAATAGCTACCTTTAATGGTGATTTGGTGTAGGAAGGCAGCACAAGAATAGTGTGAGGCTTACCCCTCTTTGGTATTTTACCCATAACTTTGTCTTGGAGTACTTGATTAAGCCAAAACTTGACCCATAGGGGTTTTCGACCGTGTCGGATCCAATGATGGTGGTCTCATAGCTTTTTAACTCACTAAAAATATTATCCTAGTTATGGGGTCTGTTTTAGGGTGCTTGAGGCTGATTTTTCTGAAAGTGTTTCTTTGTCTACACTACCTTAAACATGTAGGATTGCAACAAAACTTGGCAGGTGGCCTTTTGAAGTGCTTAAGAATATTTTGACTTGTTTTGGAGCAATTCTGAGATTGTCGAGAATTCAACTTTATGTCAAGCTATATTGAACGACTTTCTCTTTATTTCGCATCAAGGACCAAGGTGATAAAAATTGTCTTCAAACATGTATACCTAGAAAAGGGAATGTCATAAGTCCAAATGACAGATGGTCATGGTCACGAAACCATGAGTAAGAGAGTTTCGTAAATAAAAGACCTGAGCACTGTGAAAACCTGAAAAGGGCACTGTGAGTAAAAAAAAAAAATAAGGGTGGACATCGCTGAAAAGGTCACGGGTAAAAGAGCCCGAATAAAAAGGAAGTTGGTGAAAACCGTCTCTATGGCGTTGCTTCCTAAGTCCAAGTGAAAATCCGCAAAGGACGCTTGGGCCAATAAGCTGGTTAATGTAGCACTTGCGTTGACAGGCGGCTTCAGCCTGAATTCAAAAGAAAAATACCTGGTGTCACAATACCAGAACCCAAAAATATGAGCATTAAGCTAGATTTCGATAGCCTAAGTCCATTTACAAATGGACTCGAGGGAAAGAAGACTCGCATAGAAGTCAAGACAAGTCTCATGAGGAAGAGCATTATTCGCACGAGGTCACTAACACATTCCAAAATGCTGAAGATACCTCAAGAAGGCCAAGTCAGCCAGAACTTGGACCTATTATGTAAACAAAACTACTAGCAGTAAGCAGGGGTTATAACCACAACTGGTCACCTCGATAAACTAAGGTAGCTTGCCCACCGAGTACAATTTAGTGCACCATGCTGACAGACGCCAACCAAAGGCCCTTCAGCAAACCACCACAACAAATAAACAAAATAAACAAACCCTGATCAAATGGGAAAAATTCTCTTCAGCATGGCACTCGACTGCTAGACGGGCTTGATTCGGACCAACGAGGTCCGTACAAAATCCTAAGCTGTCAGAATCACAAATAGTCCCTTGAGGGTGAGGACTTCGATACGATCCCTCAAAAAGTCTCTTCTCCCCCTAAAGTCTCAACAGATAGACCTGTACATTGCTTCCAAACGTCTAAGCATCCTAGTTACAACATTGCGTGAATCTACTCGATGTTCACGTGGTCCTGTGGCTAGAAAGAAAAAAGTAATAAACCCAAAGGAAATTTTTCGAATGTTATCCTTCTCACTTCTCTCGAAGCACAACATTTAGTGGGACAAGCTGTTTGAAGGCATTTTTCTGCACCTTGGGTCCCCGACGTCGAATAAAAAGAGAAGCCGGTCAATAAAACCTGAATAACAGTGGAATTCTTGAAAATCTCATAATTGTCCCAGAATAAGTGCAAATGTTCATAAGCTCTTCAAAATGACACTTGCCAAGTTTAGTCGTAATCCGACATGTCTAAGGCAGTATAGATAAAGAAACAATTTCGAAAAAATATGCCTCTAGCACCCTGAAACGGGCCCCATCACTAGAAATATATTTTCAGTGTGTCAAACAGCTATGAGACCACCTTCATTGGATTTGGCACGGTTGAAATCCTTATGGGTCAAGTTTCGGCTTCATTTGGAGCTCCAAGATAAAGTTATGTTAAAATAGTGAAAAGGGGTAGGCTGAACACTATTCCTCATGCACCCTTCCTGCACCAAATCACCATTAATGGTGACTAATTTTTCAGTCTCAGACAGTGACTTTTGGCGGCCATATCTCACTCATTCCGACATGCCTCTCTTGAGGGTCAAATCACGACGTTCGCGCATCAGATCGACTCGAGACCAATTACATCGTGTGCATAAGGTTCGGGGCTACCATTGGTCCGAACCCCGTACATGATGAGCTCTTGGATTTCACACATGACCTAGTCGAATTTGCTGTAAATTTCGGCCAAAAACTCAAGACTGCAAAATCTTCATCCGAGCATAAAATCAAACTGCTTTGTTGCCACGCGATCGTGACGACATGCTTAGTGTGATCCAGTGAATAAATCATGAAAAAACATCAAGAAACAAGCACAATATCGATCAGAAGTTTTCAAGATTCACATGAAGTTCAAGTCACATGATCGTAGCCTAAAAACACGATCCACGGCTCGAAGTTGGTATCAAATTGATCGCCATGCCAGGCCCTACAAGAAATCAATCATCTTTCGAACAAACAGGGACCAGAGCAACCCCGAATCATCCACGGAAGATTACACAGATTCTAAGGCAGCGCATGGATTGTTTTGAAATTCCATGAATTGTTAGGCAGGGGCAAAACAATCATTTTGCACCCTTTTAAGATTTTATTTTTATTTAATTAAATTGTAATTATCATCAATTGAGATAGTTTTTTGGCATCCACCCATGTTTGGGCCCAATTCTATAAATACATGATGAACCTAATTGTAAAAGCCTCCCCCTCCCCCTCATACTTTCAATTGATGAATAAAGTTTCAGTTTTTCCATTGAGTTTGAGAGGCATGTCTTGGAGAGAGAGAGAGAGAGGAGAGAGAAGAAAAAGTCTAGTATTCCTCAGTGAAGGTAATTTTCTCTTTCCTCCTCTTTTCTCTCTCCTCATTTCTCTCTTTCTCTCTCTTCCTCTCGTCTATCTCTTTCTCTCACCTCCCTCTCAAACATGCCTAACAATGACCATCGTTGTGCATGTCTTTCATTCTCTCTTTCTCCCTCTTCTTCTTCTTTTCTCCTTCTCTCTCATATCCCTCTCAAATATGTGTGGCATTGATCAGCGCTGTGCATGTCTCTCTCTCTCTTTGTTTCTCATCTTCTTCCTTCCTCTCTGCATCCTTCGCTCCTCCTTTTACTCTCCCTTCTCATTCTTTCTCCTCTCCTTTCTTCTCCCTTCTCTCTCTGCTCTATTTTTCTGTCTCTCTCTGTCTAAACATACACGATGATGGTAGCATCGTGCATGAATCTCTCTCACTATTTTCTTCTCTCTCTGACATACACAGTGGTGGAAGTGTCGTGCGTGTTTCTTGCTCTCTTCTTTCCTCATGCTTCTTCTCTCTTCACTTTCCTTTATTCTCTCTCTTTCCTTCTTTCTCCTCCTATTTCTCCAATCCCTCTCTTCACTTTCCTTTATTCTCTCTTCTTTCATTTCTTCTCTCTTTCTCTTCCCAAAACTCTCTTTCTTCTTCTCAATCTTTCCCTCACTTTGTTATCTCCTTTCTCTTTCCTCTCTAGTCATGCACGGTGATGCTCATCGTCGGGCATGACATTCTCAGTCCTCCCTTATCCTCTGTAGATATGCACAGTGAGTTGGGTCAGGAGTGGCGGGCAGGGCCTTTGTCTAAGTTTCTCCTTTCCTATGTTGTGCACGGTGATGCTCATCGCCGTATATGACATTCCTTTCTCATTCATCTCTCTTTGACATGGGCGGTGGAAGTCCATTGCCATCCATGTTCTTTCTCTCTGGTCTCTTCCTCTTTCATGGACAACGGAAGCCGATCATCGCTCATGCTTTCTTTCTCTTTTCTCTCTCCTTTCTCTCTCTTCTTTACTCTCTCTTCTCTCTCTACTTTCTCTCTCTTCTTTCTCTCTCCTTTCTCTCCCTCCTTTCTCTCTCTTCTTTTCTCTCTCTTTTCTCTTTCTTCTTTCTCCCTCTTTTCGCTCTTCCCCTTCTCTTCTTTTATCTCTTTTCTCCTCTCTCTCTTTTATCTACATCCCTCTATCTCTCTTCTTTCTCTCTTTCTTCTTTCTTCGATCTCTCTCATTTGATCAAGGGACAAGTCTAGCACTGACACGGTAGTGTCATAGTCGAGCAGTACTGCCACTGTGCCAATCTAAGTTACGGTGCCCGTCTTGCTGCCGCGACGAACTAGCCATTATGCTAGACTGGTTGGTGTTGGTGTTCTATTGTTGAGTAGTATTATCAATGCACTGGTCTACGTTACCGTACCCATCTTGTTACCACATCAGGTCAATTATTAGGCCAATCTAGCCACTATGCTAGGCTAGTCACCTGGTCTAATGTCTCTGTCTTTTCTTTTCTTCAATTCTTCTTCTTTCTCTCAACCCTCATCTCATCATCTCTCGTCTTTCTCCATTGAATGTGCACGCTTGTGTACATTCGCCTAAAGACAAAGTGGGGTCCTTTAGCCCACTTGTCTTGTAAAATTAACCATATGTGTGTGATTACAGAAACATGAGAATACAGGCCAAGGGAGGCGATTCTGAACCAGTTGTAGAACTGGGGTGTTTTTTTCGTGATCTAAGAGGGTGCCCATGTAAGCCAACCCGAGCAAGTCCCAAACCCACCTTAAATTCCTCTCTCATAAGTTGGTATACCTGCCCTTGTTCTTAAGCAAGGTTCCTGAGAGAGCAATCTCAAGTCCCGGGTTCCCTTGAAAGCCAAGATACGTGCCGTCAGATCATCCAGATCGAAAGGGTGAGATCAAGGCACCTAACCATATGCAGCTTCAGCCAGCATTCAAGAAGGAAAATCCATGGTGTCAGAATACTCGATACTAGGACCAAAAACATATGAGCTTTAAGAAGATGCCAACAGCCTAAGTCCATTGGCAAAAGGACTCGAAGGACAGAAGAATCGCCAAGAAGGCAAGATAAGTCTCATGAAGAAGAGCACCATTCCCAGAAGGTCACTAACACACTCTAAGATGCTGAAAAGTTTCTCAAGAAAGCCATGTCAGCCATACCTTGGACTTGTTATACAGCAACAGGATTGTGCCCTCAAGGGTCGCCTCAAATAAAGAAGAGAGGTATCCTGATTATTGAAACTGCTAGCAGTAAGCAGGGGTTATACCTAAGCCGGTCAACTCGATAAACTGAGGTACCCTGTCCGTCAAGCAAAATCTGGTGCGAAACACAGACAGCCGCCAACAGAAGGCCCTTCAACGGACCATCCAAAATAAACAACAAAATAAACAAACCCAGACTAAATGGGAAAAATGCAATTAAGCATGACACTCCACTGCCAGACAGGCCTAATTTTGACCAGCGAGGTCCGTACAAAATCCTCAACTGTCAGAATCACAAAGAGTCCACGCGAGGGTGAGGACTTTGATAGGATCCGTCAAAACTCTCTTCTCCCCCTAAGTCTTCATTGATGGACCTGTACATTGCATCCAAACGTCTGAGCATCCTAGTTATAGCAGTGAGTGGATCTCCTCGACGTTCACATGGTCTTGTAGCTAGGAAGAAAAAAGTAATAAAGTCGAAGGAAATTTTCAGAATTTTTTCCTTCTCTCTTCTCTCAAAGCACAACAGTCGACGGGGCAAGCTACTTGAAGACATTTTTCAGCACCTTAGGTCCTCGATGTGAAATAAAAGAGAAGCCGATGAATAAAGCCTTGACATACAATGGAATGCTTGACAGTCGTAGAATTGTCCCAAAACGGGTCAAAATCTTCCAAAGCACTCCAAAAGACCACCTTCCAAGTTTCGTCACAATCCGAAATGTCTAAGGCAGCGTAGACAAAGAACTAATTTTTGAAAAATTAGCCTCTTGCACGCTGAAATTGACCTCGTAACTAGAAATCTATTTTTGGTGCATCAAACAGATGTTGGACCACCACCATTAGATCCAGCACGGTCAAAAACCCATAGGGGTCAAGTTTCGGCTTAAACGGACATCCCAAGACAAAGTTATGGGTGAAACATTAAAAAAAGGTAGGTCGCATGCAACTCCCGTGCAGCCTCCCTACACCAATCTCCATTAAAGGAGACTGGTTTTCACAGTCACGAGTAGGAACTTTGAAGACTCATTGTTTGAACACATTTTTCAACACCTTGGTCCCTGATGCGGAATAAAGAGGAAGCAGATCAATAAAGCCTCAGCATACAGTGGAAATTGCGACAGTCTTATATTGGCCTCGGAATTGGTCAAGGTCTTCATAAGCACTCTAAAACGCCACCTGCCAAGTTTCATTGCAATCAGACATATCTAAGGCAGTGAACACAAGAAACAATTTCAGCAAAATCGACCTCTAGCACCCTGAAATGGACCCTATAACTTGAACTATATTTTTGGCGGGTCAACAGCTGTGGAACCACGGCCATTGGATTCAGCACTGTCGAAAACCCAGGACAAAGTTATGGGTAAAATATCGAAAAGGGGTAGGGCGCACACTATTCCCATGTGGCCACCGTGCACCAAAAGGTGGCTATTTCACAGTCACGGGCAGTAACGTTCGAGGCCTATAACTCACTCGTTCTAAGTCGGATCACGCTCAAATTTTGTGAGCATGTTCGTTTCATCGTGACAAGCATTTTGATAGGTGGTACGTTTAGTGATGATGCCCGAGCAGGGAGAAAAACTAGAGAGAAGTTGATGATCCGTGAATATAAATTGAAGAAAATTAAGCAGTAGCACGCCTCACTTCTGCTGCCAAATCACGAAGCTCGCATACCCAATCGACATGTGAAACCAATTGCATTATGTGTGTAAGGTTTGAGGCTATCTCTGATCGAAACCCCGTGTATGATCAATGGTTGGATTTCACACAAGGAGGCATCGAAACTGCTGTAAATTCCGACCGTCGGATTTCAAGATTCTTGCCAAAAATTCAAGACAAAAAAATCTTCATCCGGACACGAAATTGAGTTGCGTTTGTTACAACATGGTCATGACAGAATGCTCAGTGTGATTTAGCTAAGAAACGAAAGAAGAACATCATGGAACGAGCGCACTATTGATCCAAATTTTTCAAGATTCATCTAAAATTCAAGTCTCACGATCATGACTTAAAAATATAATTCATGGCTGAAAGTTGGTATCAAATCGATCGTCATGTAGAGCCCTAGAAGAAAACAATCACCTTTCTATCAAATGGGCATCAGAGCAACCCCGGATCAGTCATGTAAGAACACGCAAGTTCTCGAGCAGTAGCAGGGACTGCTCTGGAATTTCAATTATTGTTAGACATGGGCAAAATAGTCCTTTTGTACCCATTTTTGGAATTTCTTTTACTTCAATTAAATTATAATTATGTTCTATTTTAGGTAGTGTTTGGGCATCCACTCATGTTTGGGCCCAATTTTATATAAACATGCTAAACTTAATTCTAAAGAGGGTTAGTTCATTTTACGCATTGATCAATAAGATTTCAATTTTTTCCTTGAGTTCGTGGGTGCGTCATGGAGAGAGAGAGAGAGAGGAGAGAGAAGAAAAGCATTGGTACCCTTTGATATGGTAACTTTCTCTCTCCTCTTTTTTCTCTCATCTCTATCTCTCTTTCTCTCCTATTTTCTCATCTCTATCTCCCGTTCTCTCTCCTCTTTTCTTATCTTTGTCTCCCTTTGTCTCTCTCCCCTTTTCTTTCATTCTTTCATTTTTAACTCTTTCTCTCTCTTTCTCCTTAGGCCTATCATGTTCTTCTTTCCCTGCTTCTCTGCTTCTCTTTTTCAATTCACGCATGGCAGACTTATTGTCTGGTGTGATGCCTTCCTGCTCCTGAGACGTGAATAATGAGCCAGGCCTTAGCCCGAGTGGCGCAAGCCTAACGCCGCCCAGGTTTTCTTTCTTTTTTCTCTTCTGTGACAGCCAATGCAAGCCTAGCGTCGCCTGGGTTTTCTTTCTTTTTTCTCTTCTGCCACAGCTAGCACAAGCCTAGCGCCGCCTAGGTTTTCTTTCTTTCTTCTCTTCTGTCACCACCTGCGTCACCTGGGTTCTCTTTCTTTCTTATCTTCTATCACAACCGGTGAGAGCCCATTGCCGCTTGTGTTTCTCTCTCTTTCTTCCTTTCTTTCACAACCGATGGAAGTCATTGTTGTATGAGGTTTCCTTCTCCTCTTTCTTCTGATAGTCGATGTAAGTCCATTGCCACCTGCATTCTCTCTCCCTTCTTTCTTTATTTCACAGCCATTGGAAGCCATTGTTGTTTGAGTTTTCTCTCTCCTACTCTCATTCCCGTCTATGTGGTCCTCCTCCTTTCCTTCGCTTTTCTCTACTCTTCTCGTCTCATGGTTTTCTATCCTGCTCTGTTTCTTCTTCTCTTTTATCTTCCTCTCTTCCTCTCTTCTCCCTCTCTGTTCTTTTTCTTTCTTTCTCTTACTCTCTCGTTTGATAAAGAAGGGTTAAGACTAGCTTTCAATAGTAGTCATGTTGTTTAGCTGTAATGTTGTTGTGCCGACCATAGTTAATATGCCCGCTTTATTGTCACGGTAGACAAGACATTGTGTTTAGCTAGTCAGTATTGGTACAGTCATCTAGTAGTAACTCTGTTGAGCCGGTCTAAGCTACCAAGCATATTTTATTACCACGACAGGTCAATTACCTACTAGTCAAGTCACTGTGTCAATCTCACCACTCGATCAAATTCTTCTCACCCTAATCTTCATCCCCTCATTCTTCTCATCTTTTGAATGTTCACACCTGTGTACATTCGCCCGAAGGCAAAGTGGGATCCTTTGACCCACTTGTCTTATAACATTCGCCATATTTGTGTGATTGCGGGAACATGAGAATACATGCCAAGGGAGGCGATTCTGAACCATTTTTACGAATGGGGGGTTTTCTTCGTGATCTAAGAGGGTGCCCACGCGAGCCAACCCGAGTAAGTCCCAAACCCACCTTAAATTCCTCTATCATAGGATGGTCCACCTGCCCTTATTTTTGAGCAAGGTTCCCAAGAGAGCCATCTCAAAGTCTCGGGTTCCCTTGAAACCCGAGACGTGTGTTGCCTGATCATCCAGATCCGAAGGGCGAGATCGAGGAACCTAACCAGCTTGGCCACTCCACTTGAGACTTACTACCCCTTAGTCGGATTGTGCATGTTTGGCTAAGTTTCTCCTTTTATTTTTTGTATCCGCGCTGATGGCTTCCAAGTTCTGTAACCCGTTTATCTGGATCAGAGATTTTCTTATCCCCGCATTCGCGAGTCTTCCCAAGGAACAAGTTCCTCGAACTTCGTTCCCAACCCTCCTTTTGAGCAAAGACCTCAGGTTTAGCTCCCAGGTCTTAACCTGGATTAGTGTGAGGAGGGAATTAAAGGTCTCTATCTCCCCATCTCCTAGCTCTGGTAGAACTTCCACCAAGGCCCCTTTCATCGGCAGCACTACTGTTGCAGCACATAGCACACACCCTGCCACCGGCAAGTCATTTGTCGGTCGTATTGCCGAGGTATGCCAGAAGGCTGCCTAATCCCTTTATGCAAAAGTCAAACAAGTTGTCATTGCTTTTGCAGCTTGCAAGGCTACCCCCCACATTCTTGCACCACCACGAGTCTGTTTCCTTAGAGGCTCGACACATCAAGGCGGAGGCCCTGCGGCCTCCACCTCTTACACCCACCATAAGGCTTGTTGGTCATCCACTCGAGCCACACCTTGCGGCAACCCTTATGTTTCTTTAAGTCAGCGTCCAAGAACAGACCTCCCAAGGTCGGGTCCTGTACACGTTGTTCATGTGCATCCCGCTGCTCGGGGCAACACCATTGTTGCGTCAACCCCATTGTTGCGCCAACCCCTGTACACAAGAGGTGACCCTCTCACCCTCCTACCCAGCACACACAAGAACACCCTGTAAGGGGCAGGCCTCCACCTATTCTCTTACTGACACCTACTCGCAGTACTCCTCCTCCTACGGCCAGATCACTGGCTAGAGCCCGGGCTGACCCCCAGGTCCCCCGTGATCCTTATTCAAGGGGCGCACACACGTCGCCATCATAGACAATCCCTCACCCTCAACTCAGGCGTTCTCATGGGTCAACCCTGCTCTTGCCTGCTCCTCCTTCTTCGAGCAAGCACCTCCAGCCTTGGTACTCGAAGACCTTCCCCAAGATTACCATCCTGAACTAGCCCCATCATTTCGGTCATTCTCTGAAGCTCATAAGAGAGCTCGGGACAAAGACCTGATGGAAGATCGAGTCCTTCATCCTCCTCGACCCAAGATGACTCCAATCCGTGGCCCTCATCCTTTGCCGCACATGATGGAGACAGCTCTCTTTTGTGCAAGAAGAGACGACCAGCCATAGTCCAAATCACAGTTTTGGAGCGAGGTCCATCAAAACCTCAAAACTAAATGCGATAGAGGTTTGCAAATTCTGCTCAGGGCAACCAACTCTTATGACCCTCACTACCTCTTCGGATGACGAAGCCTGAAGAAGAAGTACATGAGCCCTGCATGGTGGTTAGTGTCATAGAAGATGACCTAGCCACTCAGCAGCCACAGTCCCAAGACCGTCGAGAACCGGTCCTCACGCGATATGCATATAAGAGTCGAGTCTAGTCAGGACATGTTGACCCCTGCTAACCGATCTGCCTCGCGCGACCCGTCAAGTTCGTAAGCCCTCAGCCGTAATTAAGGCTGACCTCCTGGGAGAAACAGTTAGCATGATGGTTATAAACAAACCTGACTCGCAGGAAGATCGCATGAACAAATTCGAAGATATGGTCCACGCGATGATGAAGAATATTGATCGTATAGATGTCGCATGACAATAAGCTAACCATGAGGTCAATTCCCACCACTCAGATGGTGCCCCTCCAAGGCAGTCCCTTCCCCCTGCCTCACAGGACAACTATGTCCCTCACCCCATCTCGCAAGCATACATCCATGCTATGGTTACTTATAGCTTAAAGAACAGACAAATTCTGAGGATACAGGGTGCAACGCCTTATCAAAGGCCGTACTCATCATATATTGACCAAGTACCCTTTCTCTCAGATTATAAGAAAGGGAAGTTTCCCCTATTCAACAGAACCACGTCGTTGAATCAGCATATTTCCTACTTCAAAGCAGGGTGTCAAGAAACAACTACTGATGGGAGACTCCTTCTTCCTCAGTTTGTTTAAACCCTTGATGGCCCAGCTTTTCAGTAGTATGCTCTACTTCCCCCAAACTCAGTGCATACTTGGGAGGAAATGGAGAAACTCTTTCGCCAGCATTTCTATGAGGTCGAGAGAGAGGTTCAAACCATCGAACTTCTCACCCTGACCTAAGACCCTGATGAGCTCATGGACTAGTTCATATCAAGGTGGAGAAATTTAGCTGCTCACCATCCCAATCCTATGCTTGAGAAGGAAGCAGTTCAAACTTGTGTGCAGAACATGCAACCTAAAATCACTCTACATGTTGAGGCCTCCAACCCGACTTCCATGTTAAAGCTGATCTCTAAATAAGTCCGCATAGAAAGCCCATCACGCCACCACGGTGGGTCACGACAACAGCCTGCAAGCTCAAGGGACAACCGGGACAGCCAACAAAAAGGAGTAATCAATGCAACCGTCACGGTCAGTGATCTAAAGAAGGCTCTTTCCCAAACTTTGGACCTCTCCAAAGGGGTCAGCGCAGCAAAGTCAATGCCTCAGGCAGGTAAGCAACAACAGTCATACAATCGAGTAACCAGATCAGCGAATCTTAATCGGGATGACTATAGGGCCAGGCATAGGATCAAGGTCTACCCCTTTGAGAAAGAAAGGGTCCCTGCGCTAATCCGATTGTTGCTAGAACAGAATATGATCAAGCTTCCAAAGACCAAGTTCCCTGAGCAAGCTGGGCTCAATACTCAGGAAAATTACTATGCGTACCATCGAAGGATCGATCACCCCACAAATGATTACTGCAAGCTCAAGGATATCATTGAGGCCCTGATTCAGAAGGGTCAGATAAAGCTTGAGGACCTAAAGAAGGCATTCAGCGCAGCAGAAGCCTCCCACACAGTAATCATCCAAGAAGAAGATGAAGCCCCTAGTATGCTTCACACCTTTTATGTTATAATGCTTCATGAAAGCCTAATCACATGAAAACCGACAAGGTAGCCCTGATGCCTTGCTCGGGGAACTGAAGACCGTTGGTGCCCATACCACTAGATATGGGGCCCCTACTTGTGAGAATGCACAAATTTCCATAATATACTCACAAAGAAAATATGGGAATGTCAGGAGTCATACGACATCCAATAAGTGCACCCCAAGTCACTGCTCCATTGGTGCAAGAACACAAGACTCGCGTAATAATGATTCAGAGCCTGCTGAACCCTCGGCTTCCTAGCCATGTCTAGTCCACCATGGGCGAAGTAGACTCAAGTCTTTAAGGAGAGAAGAAGTTCGCCAAGCTAGGGCTGTTCACAAGCCTAGCCAGACGAATCCAGCACCATCTCAGAAAACCATAAGGAGACGTGCACCAAGGGCTGCTCGTCGGATAAACAAGACGGCTCAATCGCCAGTCGAGTAGGAGTTTCTCAGGCCCCTTTCCCCACTGCCAACTTTAATGGACTTTATCCCTAGCACGATCCTCCTTTCTTCCTCATCCCATCAAAAGGACATTCCCGAGTCATCTTATCCTCAGAGTATTTCTAATGAGGGTGATGACATTAACAGCACTCCCCAATGGTCTAAGCTGGCGAAAGACCTGAAAGATTCCCTTCACACGTCCAACCCTGGCGATGACGTAAAAAGCTGCCCAGATCGGTCCAATGAGGGGAACGACCTTAAAAGTCCCCCACTTTCTAACCCTTCTCCTTCTTCTTCTTCTAGTTCTCATCTTTCTTCTCCTTTGTCTCCTGTAGGTACAACCTTGAAATGTCCGAACTTCGAGGCTCTCGATAGAGAATTTGAAGGAATCAACATAAGAAGGACGCAACGAATGCGGTTGAAAAAGACCCTGGCCCAGGCAGCTAGATTCTTAACAGTTGTTGATGCCTTGCCAATTAAAGCCAAATCAGAGCAATCTTCTTCAAAGAAGCACAAAAATTCAAAGCCAAGGAAACTCTAGTGCCCCCTGAGCTCGACTTCGAACAAAGATTGAGAGAATCAAGAGGGCAAAACCTCTACTCTCAGGAAGCTTGCCACATGGTACAAGTCTACGAAGTGCCAGTCATCGAGGGGTAAACACAGCAGTCACCCATGAAAAGGTCGTGCAATTCGTACGAGGACTCTTCTCTCCCCACAATCGTTGAATCTCAATTTCCCTGTAAAGTCAAACGCTTGCAGCCTGATATGTAGTCCATGTTTGAGGAAGACCCTTGTATTTTTCAATTCGAGAAAGGTGCAAAAATTATGACCTACCCTGGAGCTCTATTGGAGGCAGAAATGTCAGGATCATGGGTCTCCACACTTGAGGTTAATGAAAGGACCTCTGAAGACAATGAGGAAGAGTTGCAAGAGGCCCTAGAAGAATGGGAAGAAGGGGGTCAAGCCACAGCAGATGTACTCAAGAAAATAAATCTAGGGGATGAAGCCCGCTCTAAGCCTCCTTTCTTCTCGGCAAATATGTCTACAAAAGAAACAGACAAATTCACTACTTTCTTGCAAGCAAACTAAGACGTCTTTGGTTGGTAATACCATGAGATGCCTGGTTTAGACCCTCAAGT
Organism: Amborella trichopoda; assembly: GCF_000471905.2. The sequence goes on from NW_006497091.1 coordinate 365,547, forward strand.
TTCCATTCACCAACTCGGCATTGATCCGACTGTCAAACCTATCAAGCAGAAATCAAGAAGGTTTAGGCCTGACCTCAAAGTGCAACTAGATGCCGAAGTAACCAAACCCAGACAAGTAGGCTTCATTCATGAAGTCAAGTACCCGAAATGGCTAGCAAATGTTGTTCCAGTTAAGAGGAAGAATGGCCAAATCAGGGTCTGCATTAACTTTTGTGACCTCAATACCGCCTGTCACAAGGATGACTTCCCCTTGCCATTCACTGAGATGCTCATCGACTCTACGACCCAGTGTCAGATCTTCTCCTTCATGGATGGATACTCCGGGTAAAATCAGATACAGATGGCACCCGAAGATGAGGAAGCCACGCCTTTCTTAACTCCAAAAGGGGTCTTCTATTACACAATGATGCCTTTTAGAATAAAGAATGCGGGTGCCACAAACCAAAGAGCAATGGCGAACCATCTTCAAGGACATGATGTACAAAGAGATCAAATGTTATGGAGATGACTTGGTGGTAGATTCTGAAGAGAAGGATGCTCACACGATAGATCTGCAAAAGATATTTGAGCGATTACGCCTTCATTAACTTAAAATGAACCCGCTAAAATGTGCTTTTGGTGTGCGTTCGGGACAGCTCTTGGGGTTCATTGTCAGACATCGAGGGCTTGAAGTTGAACCAGTCAAGATAAAGGTGATCCAAGAAATGTCGTCACTAACCACGTTGCGAGAGCTACACTCTCCTCAACGACAACTAGTATATCTGCAGGTTTATCTCAAACCTCTCAAGTCGCTGCAGGCCTTTCACGCACCTGTTGAAGAAGGATACCCCATTCATCTAGGATGAAGCATGTCAGGCGGCCCTTGATGAAATCAAGCATTATTTACTCAATCCTCCAGTACTCTTTACACCAATATTGTGAAGACCTCCCATCCTATACGTGACTACCCTGGATGAGTCACTCGGGGTATTATTGGTACAAAACAATGATGAGGGAAAAGAAACGGCATTGTACTAACTCAGTCGTAAGATGCAAGGGGTCGAGAAGAATTATCCCCCCATAGAGAAGATGTGCTTGGCCCTGATCTTTGTAGTACAAAAACTTTGCCACTACTTGCTTGGTCATGAAGTGAAACTGATATTAAAAGCAGACCCTGTAAAGTTCCTAATGATGCTCCCATGCTTGTCAAGACGCCTTGCTAAGTGGGCATTATTACTGATGGAATTCGACATCACGTATATCCCACAAAAAGCCGTCAAGGGCCAAGCCTTGGCTGATTTTCTCACAGCACACCCTGTACCGACGAAATCTCCCTTATCAAGCGACCTCCCTGATGAAGAAGTATTCTGTGTAGAGCTTCCTCATGTGTGGGAATTGTACTTCAACGAAGCCTTCCAATCTGATCGAAGAGGCACTGGAGTGGTATTTTTAACCCCAAAAGGAGGAGTATTGCCACTTTCGTTTTCTCTCACCGAGGCTGATTCTCATAACGAGGCAGAATATCAGGCCCTTATAAGTGGGTTGGAGATAGCCATCGACCTCGACTTAAAGCAGCTCAAGATCTATGGCGACTCCGAGTTGGTTATCCGACAGCTCAAAGGGATTTAGAACATGAGAAAAGACACTCTCGAGCCTTATCACGATACTAAAAAATCGTACATGGCCCATGTTGGAAGATATTTTTTATCATCATGGGGCCCCCACTCAATAAAAGCCTAGTAAATAGAGGAAATCCCTAAAGTCTCAGAATAGCCTCGAAACTGGCCAAGATCTTCATGAGGTCTCTCAAAAGTCTTCCACCAAGTTTCATCACATTTCGACATATTTAAGGTAATGCAAACAAAGAAATAGTTCTGGCAAAATCAGCCTCGTGCACCATGAAACGGCCCCTATAACTAGAGCTACATTTTTGGTGTCTCAAATTACTATGGGACCATCACCATTGGATTTGGAATAGTTGAAAAACCCCAGGGGCAAAATTTCTGCTCGAACAGACACTCCAAGAAAATTTATAGGCAAAAGAGATAAATAGAAAGAGCCGTACGCTTTTCCCGTCCGGCCACCCTGCAACTCCACACCATTAAAAGGATAGTCACGAATAGTGACTTTCGAAGCTCATATCTCACCCATCCCAAGTCATATCAAGCTCAAATTCGATGAGCATGTTCGTCTCATCAAAATGAGCGATACGCTATGTGGCACGCCCCATGATGACACTCGAGCATAGAGAAAACTAGAGAGAAGTTGCAGATCCATGAATAAAGTACAGGAAATTCAGCAGCATCGTGCCTCGCTCAAGCGGTTGAATCACGACGCTCGTGAGCCCGATCAACACGAGACTAATTCCATCGCGTGCATAAGGTCTCTAGATATCTCTGACCTGAACCCTGTACATGATGACGGTTAGATTCCGTACACGAAGCCAACGAAGCCACTGCAAATTCTGTCGCCAGAATTTTAGATTTCGGCCAAAATTGGAAAGTTGCAAAATCTTCATTCAGGCACGGAATCGGGCTGCGTTATTTGCCCCGCAATCGTGATGGCATGCTCAGCGTACTCCAGGGAAGAAATCATTGAAAGACATCAAGGAACGAGCACACCATCGATTCAAAGTTTCAAGATTCAACCAAAATTCAAGTCACATGATCATGCCCTAAACACACGACCTCAGATAATCCATGTAAGATCACCCAAGTTTTAGGGCAACACAAGGACTATTCTTGAATTCCACAAATTGTTTGGAAGGGGCAAATTTGTCATTTTTCACCCTATTTTCTAACTTCTTTTAATTCAATTTAATCTTAATTTACAACAGTTAGGGTTTCTTTTGATCATCCACCCATGTTTGGGGCAAATTCTATATATACGTACCATCATTGTACACAAAAAAAAAAAGACGTACACTCAATCGCTCACAAAAGAGAGAATTTTTACCTAATATCGTTTCTCTTTCTTACCATTGTTGGATCCCATTTGGAAAGAGAGAGCAAGGTGAGAGAAACTTTTGATCGATACCCCTAGGCTTGAGGTAGATCTTATTTCTCTTCCTTTTATTTTCTTCTCGCTCTTCTTCGTTCTCTTTCTCTCTGCCTTCTTCCTCTTCCCTGTTTGAGTTCCTCTCAGAGGCCATACACGACAATGGCAATGTCATGCTTGCCTCTCTCTCCCAATGAGGCATGTAGACGGCGTTGCTCATCACCGTCCGCTGGAGGTCTTGGCAACACCAATCGCCGTTTGGAGAGAGAACAGAAGAAGAGAGAAGCTCGCGCATCGTGCTGAATAAAGGCAAGCACGACATTGCCCTTGTTCTTGAGCAAGGTTCTGAGAGAGCGATCCTAAATCCCGGGTCGTTAAAAACCCGACTTACATGCCGTTCGATCATCTAGATCTGAAAGGTGAGATCGAGGCACCTAATTAGCTTGCAACTCCACTAGGGACTTATTACCTCTTAGTCGGTTCGCTCTTATTTGACCAGTAAACTCTTTTACTTTTTGCATTACTTTCTATGGAACCTGGGTTGTTCAACTCATTCATCCGAGTCAAGGATTTTCTCATCCCCGCACTCGTGACTGTCCCAAGGAAGCGAACTGCTCAAGCTTCCTTCCCTACTCTCGTTCTGAGTCAGGACTCACGGTTCCTCTTCCAAATTTTTTCCAGGGTTAGCACGAGAGGGAACTCAAAAGTCCTTGACTCCCCGCTTCCTCGCCCTGGTGGACTCTCCACCAAGGCCCCTTGAATCAGTGGCACGTTTGCCACTGCACACAGCACGCACCCTGCTACTCGAAAGTCTCTTGCCGGTTATATTGCTAGGGAACAGCGGAAGGCTGCCCTAACTGCTTTCATGGGAGGCAAGCAAGTTGTCGTCGCTCTGAGGTTCACCGTAAAGCAATCCCCCATACTCCTTCATCAGTTCGGACCTCTACATTTAGAGGCTCGTCACACCGAGGCGGAGACTCTACAGCCCCCAGCCCTCTCACACACCCAAGGGCTCGTGGTCCATCCACTCGAGCCAGACCTCGGGGAAACCTCCCCATTTCCTTGAGCCCTAATCTAGGGCTAGGCCTTCTAGGGCCGACCCCTGTAAGCACCATGCATTTTCTTTCCACAACTCGAGGCAGTGTTAGAGCTATGCCACCTCGAGCGCATGAGGGTCGAACGCCCTATCCCCACTCTCAGCACACACAGCTTCATCCTACAAGAGACAAGGTTCCACCTCGTTCCTCATAGATACAAGCTTGTGAGTCTCGGCATCCCTAGGTTGGACTCACTGACCGAGCTCGAGCTGAGCCCCATGTCACCTGGACAGCTAACACTAAAGGTGCCCACGCTCCACCCTTGTAGGTTCCTTCCCGACCCCAACTCAGTTAGAGTCATGAACCAGCTCCTTCCCCCATCACTTTCGACACTAGACAAGCACCCCGAGCCTTGGTACTCAAAGGACTTCCCTAAGAGTACCATCTTGAGCTAGTCTTAGGTCAGCCGTGCACATGGGCCCCATAAAGGAACTCGGGGCAATGGCTTAATGTCAGACAGAGGCCTCCAGCCTCCAAGGCAGAAACCCAGGCTGCCTTTTGTCCTTGGACCCCACTCCCTGCTCCATCTCATAGACACGGCCCTTGCATGTTCAAAGAAGGCGGGGTAGTCTAAGTCTCAGGCTTGGATCTGGAATGAATTCCTCAACCATATCAAGGTTAAGCAGACTAGGGGTCTTCAGATCCTGACCAAAGAAGGTTCCAAGGCAGTCGAGATAACCACTTATTGACCTCCTTCCTCGTAACCCCTTTTTCCCTCTTCAAACTCCAGAACGTGAGCGAGAGTATCGTTGGGTCGTCACTACCCAAAAGCCAAGTACCCTTCCCTCCGAACTCTCAAAAGGGGAAGCTCCCCCTGTTCAATGGTACTACGTCTTTGCACCAGCATACTACTCACTTCCAAGCGTCCTGTCGAGAGACGGCAACTGACAGACGACTCCTCCTCCTTCAGTTTATCGAGATTCTTGAAGGGACAGCCTTCTAGTGGTATGCTCGGCTGCCTCCCAACTCGATACACATGTGGCAAGAGATGGAGCAGATGTTTTACCAATGCTTCTACGAAGTCCACAGGAATGTGGAGACCATCTAACTCCTCATCCTGATGCAAGACCCTGGTGAGCCGATTGATAAGTTCATCACCCGATGGAGAGAGTTGACAACCTTCCACACCACTCCCATGATTGAGAAGGAAGCAGAGCAGACCTGCATACTGAACATGCTTCTTGAAATCGCCCTACATGTCAAGGCATCCAATTCACCCTCCAAGTCAGAGCTCATCTCTACGAAAGTTCATATTGAGGGGTTGTTCAAGCACCTTGGCAGCCCTCGTCAGCAACCCTCTAGCCCAAACTCTTGCTCCAACAATCGGGGCACCCAAAAAATAGTGATCAGTTCGGCCGTCACCGTGACTGACACAAAGAGCACGGTCCCTCAGACTCTAGACCTCTCCAAGGCACAGACGCCTCAGGCCAGGGGCAAGCACTAATCCTACAACAGCGTCCCGCCCCCCTAAAAATACCAAGGGAAACGATTTCTGGGCCTAGCACTAGAATAAGGTTTACCCCTTCGACAAGGAGTGGACTGCTGCACTACTTCGACTGTTGCTAGAACAAAACATGATCTAGTTGCTGGAGGCAAATACTAAAGAGTCCGCTGGGCTGGAGACAAATGAGAGGTACTGTGCCTATCACAAGAGAGTAAGCCACCCCACTTACAACTGCTATGTGCTCAATGACACTATCGAAGCCCTTTTTAACAAGGATCAGATAAAGTTTGAAGAGTTGAAGAAAGAGTTTTGGGCAACTGAGGCTTCTCACATAATCACGATCCAAGAGGGTGACGAGCCACCTGCTATCCTCCGTGCATTTTTCTCCATAATGCTCGAAAAAGGACTCGTCACTCCCAAGCCAACAAGGCAGCCTAAAGTCCGGCCTCCAAGGACCGAGAACCTCTGGTGTGCATATCACCAAATATGAGGCCATGATTTCAACAATGCACTGGATTCCATGAACTCTTGTAAAGAAGATGCAACAGTGGCAGGAAGTTCAAGGCAACCTGAGAGGACACCCTCAAGTCCCTCTTCCGCTTGTATGAGAAGACCTCCTAATGCAAGCCCAGGGAAATACTAAACAAAACCCTGTGCAGGCCCTCTTCGAGGCCATGCTCTGACAAGGCCTCGTCACTCCCAAGCCCGCACAGGAAACGGAGGTGTCTGGCCTAGGGCACAGAAAAATGCTGGTGCCCATATCACCAGGTATGGGGCCACGAGCAAAAAGAATGCTTTGGGTTCAAAGCCGTAGTCACGGAGAAAGTCCAAGAAGGCCACATTGTTTATGTCATTCTCCCAGAATGTTCCCAGGTCGTCACCCCCTTTCAAGAGGAGGCCACACTACAAGCCCTTCATGAGCATGCACTGGACCCTTCGGAACCCTCGACCTCTCAACCCTGGGAAGTCTACCGTGGCTGAAGTAGGCTCAAGTCCCTTAAGCACGAGGCAGTCCACCAGGCTTGGACTACTCACCAGCCCGATAGTGCAGTTCAAACACCCCCTCAGGGATCTAGAAGGGGACGGAAAGCACCTAGATCAGCCCGCGAAGGAATCATCTTGCTCAGCCACCAATCGTGGAAGAATTTCTCAGGCCTCTTCCCGCACTGTCGAGCACGCAGGACTTCATCCCAAGCGCAGCTCGCCTCATCCTTTTGTCCAATCAGGCGGACATTCCTGAGTCACCAAAAGCTCGGGATTCCTCTAATATGGTGACGACGCTAAAAGCACCTCACAATGGTCAAAGCTAGGGCCAGACCTTAAATGCCCTCGGTAAATGTCCAATTCCGGAAACGATGTAAAAAGCTGCCCGAAACGTTCTAACTCTTCTTCTCCTCCCTCCTCTACTATTTTCTCTATAGGTTCAGCTTGACGGTGCCCAAATTTTACACTCTAAATAGAGAGTTCGGAGGCACTAGCCTCGCCAAGCCACATCAAGAATGCCTCAGAGAGATGTTGGCCCAAACGGCTAGATTCTTGAAAATCGTTGACGCCCTGCCAACCCCGAGCAAAGACCGAGTCATCTTCAGACTACAATCCAAAGAGGCCTGCCACATGATCCAAGTTCATGAAGCGTCATCAAGTTCAAGGCAAACACCAAGTGATCCCAGTAATGAGGTCATGGACTCCCTGTTCGAAACTGACCATTCCATTGCCTGGACCAACCAGAAACCAGGAGTCCTCTCCTGCACTATGCCCCTTCTAAAAGCCAAGATGTCAAGATCATGGGTTTCTACACTCGAGATCAAATAAAATCCTTAATCCTTATGAGTCCCCTGAAGAGGAACTTTAGAAAGCTCCAGAAGAGTGGGAAGAAGGCAGTCAAGCCACGGCCAACGAGCTTGAAGAAATCAACCTGGGGGATGAAGCCGACCTGAGGCCAACTTTCATCTCAGCAAAAATGTCCTCAGAAGAGAAAGAAAGTTATATCTCCCTCCTCCAAGAAAATTGGGATGTCTTCGCTTAGTATTAACATGAGGTGTCCGGTCTAGACCCCAAGATTGATGTCTATCACCAAGGAATTGATCCAACCATCAAACCCATGAAGCAGAAATCAAGAAGGTTTAGACCTGACCTCAAGATGCAGATTGACTCTAAGGTAAACAAACTTAGCCAGGCTGGATTCATATGTGAAGTCAAATACCCAAGACGGCTGGCAAATGTCGTCCCAGTCAAGAAGAAAAATGGTCAAATCAGGATCGGCATTGACTTTTGTGATTTGAACACCACCTACCGCAAGGATGACTTCCCCCCTGCCGTTCACCGAGATCTTGTCAACTCCACTGCTCATTGTCAGATCTTCTCCTTTATGGATGGATATTCTGGTTACAATCAAATCAGGATGGCGCTAGAAGATGAGAAGGCCACTGCTTTCCTGACGCCAAAAGGTGTCTTTTACTACACTGTGATGCCTTTCGGGTTAAAGAATGCCGGTGCCACGTACCAGTGAGCCATGATGACCATCTTCAAGGACATGATCCACAAGGAGGATGACTTGGTGGTGAAGTCTGAAACAAAGGATACTCACATACAAGACCTCAAAAAGGACTTTGAACGGCTGCGGCAGTACCAACTCAAGATGAACCCTCTGAAATGCGCCTTCGGCAATGCGCCTTCGGCATACGCTCAGGAAAGTTCTTAGGGTTCATTGTGAGGTACCATGGACTAGAGATCAAGCCAGTCAAAATCAAGGAAATTCAGGACATGTCGTCGCCTACAACCCTCCATGAACTGCAGTCTCCCCAAGGGCAACTCGCCTTCATCTCAAACCTTTCACGGTGATACAGACCCTTTTCACACCTCCTGAAGAAGGACACTCCTTTCATATCGGATGAAGCGTGCCAAGTTGTGCTCGATGACATCAAGGAGTACTTGTTTAACCCACCGGTGCTCTCCACTCCAGTGTTAAGAAGGCCTCTTATCCTTTATGTGACTGCCCTTGATGAGTCTCTCGGGGCAATCTTGGTGCAGAACAATAATGGGGGGAAAGAGACAACGCTCTATTATCTCAGCTGCAAAATGCAAGGCGCCGAGAAGAATTACCCTCCCATCAAAAAGATGTGCTTAGCCTTGATCTTTGCAGTACAAAAGCTTCACCATTACCTGCTCAGTCACAGGGTCAAGTTAATCTCCAAGGAAGACCCGGTCAAGTTCCTTATGACTCGGCCATGCTTGTCAAGACATTTGGCCAAGTGGGCATTATTGTTGATGGATTTCAACATCACGTATGTACCGTAGAAGGTAGTTAAAGGTCAAGCCCTAACAGATTTCCTCCCAGCTCACCCAGTCCCTTCAGAATCTTCCCTGTTGAGCGACCTCCCAAATGAGGAAGTTTTTTGTACGGTGCTAACTCAGCATTCCAGTCAGATAGAGGGGGCACCGAAGTTGTGTTCTTAACTCTTGTTGGCGGAATGGTCCCTCTATCTTTCTCACTTACAGAGGCATTTTCTCATAATGAAGCCAAGTATCAAGCCCTTATAATCCAACTGGAAATTGCCCAAGAGCTAGACCTGGAGCACCGAAACATCATCGATGACTCTGAGCTAGTCATCCGGCAGCTTAAGGGGATTTATGACGTAAGGAAAGATACCCTCAAGCCTAATCATGACACGGTCAAATATTTTATGGCCCAGTTTGATGATTTCTCCCTGAGTCACATCCCTAAAAGGCTAAACTCGCAGGCTGATGAACTCTCAAAGATCAGCGCCACCATTCAATTGTCTTCATCAGGGCCCACTCCAGTCTGGGTAACCGAATGGAGACATGTAGACTTGATAACCAAAGTGGACATAGATGATGAGAGGATGTCTTCCCTGAATGCCGCCTTAACCATTCGGGGCACTTATCACAGCCAAAGATGTCATTGAAACAAAGCAAGAGATGCCCCAAGATAAAGAATCTAAGGTCAAGAAGCAGGAGCCCAAATTCTTCAACCCGATGTGTGCACAGGTTGAACAAGTCGAAGACTGGAGGGAGCCGATCATGGACTTCATAAAGCATGAAAGGCTACCTCAGGATCGGGAGGAATGCAATGGCATACGATGGATGTCTACCAAGTACACCCTTCTTAATGGGGATGTTCTCTTTCATCGGTCATTTGACGGACTTCTCCTTAGATGCATTGATACACAAGAGGCAAGGAAAGTACTCGAAGAAGTTCATTCAGGTATCCGCGGGCTGGATCAGTCTGGCCTGAAGCTCTACGAGCGCGTACGCAGTCTTGGCTATTAATGACCTTCAATGGTGGCTGACGCCCAAAATTATGCTAAGAAATACTTGGTGTGCCAGATTCACTAGAGCCTCATTCATCAACCCTCGGAGCCTCTCCATCCTACAGTGACATCATGGCCCTTTTCCCAGTGGGGTATGGATATTGAGGGACCCATCAACCCTCCTTCTGCCTTGGGTCATGCCTTTATTCTAGCAGCGACAGACTACTTTTTCAAGTGGGCTGAAGTGATCCCTCTAAAGCAAGTTTCAGGGACCACTGTGTCCAACTTTATGTGGCACCACATCATCTACCGATTCGTGGTTCTGGACCGAATAATCTCTGATAATGGCCCCCAGTTCAGAAGCCATCATGTTGATCGCCTAGCCAATCTGATCGGCTTCAAGTGGAAATACTCGACTATGTACTACCCTCAAGCCAACAGTTTGGCTAAGGCATTCAACAAAACTCTGTGAGGGTTGCTCCGAAAGTCAGTTTCGAAGTAAAAGAAGAATTGGCATGAGAAGCTGCCTGAAGCTCTGTGGGCTTATTGCACCACCACTCCGAATGCTACAAACTCCACTCCTTATTCCCTGGTCTATGGAGGTGAGGCGGTCTTACCCCTCGAGGTTCAAATAACCTCCCTCTGTGTTGCTATACATCAAGGGCAGACTGAAGATGAGAGGATCAAGCTCCGTTACCAAGAATTGGATGCCCTTAATGAAAGAGACTAGAGGCCTAGCAGAACCTTGAGCTCAATCAAGGAAGAATGAAGAGAGCCTTTGACAAGTTTGTCAAGGTTCACTCATTCGCTCGTGGGGATCTAGTCTTAGTAGTCAAGAGACCGATAGTCATGCTTGGGCACCACAAAGGAAAATTCGAGCCCATGTGGGAAGGTCCGTTCATAGTAAAAAAGGTAACACCAAATTGAGCCAATGTACTGGAAAACTTGGATGGGGGGGAGGCAATGCCCCCTATCAATGGACCATACATAAAGAAGTATTATCCTTGATGTATCCCTAAAATAGGGTGTGCGCAGTAAGAAAAGAAGGAAATGGAAAAGAAGAACATTTAGCCAGTTCAAAAGAAGTTCATTTCTTTCATTGCATTAAAAAGAGTTACAAGTAACAATCAAAAGCCCATTATTAGGGAAGTGACAAAGCTCTTGTATTTAAGGATAAGAGGACGGTTGCATGCCAGAAAGAAACTCTCTTCTCATGAAGAAGAAGCAAACCCACCAAGGAAATGATCTCCTCATGAAGAAGAAGCAAAACCACTTGGAGAAGTTAGCTTCAGTGCCACCAAAAAGGATGGTTACAGGCCAACGGCTAGCTTCCAAGGAACCGAACCATGACGAAACAACATGACTTCACAGTTATGCTGGAGGACTTGGCTTCCAATAGACCGCGGCGGCACATCCTTCTCTTTTGCCATCACTCTTGACCCCTGCAAGACATCGTCGTCCATGATCATCGCCACGCGTAACTCCACACCATGTGCAGCCATCGTTGTGCGCAACACAATGACGCGTTCTACCATCACCACGGGAAAGCCAACGCCGCGTGAGACCATCACCATGACCAGCATGATCCTGAACGTGGCTATCGCTGTACATGGCATAGGGACGCTTGAAGGCCTCACCGCATAGGACTTGTTGTAGGGCCTGCCCTTGTTGTACCTCGGTTCCCACCGTCCCCAATTCCCAGAGGGCATGAACACTTGTGCTTCTCCGGCTTCCCCAGCCACCTGTCCTCAGCAACCATCTAATTTCTCACGACCTCTCATCTCCTCCGCAACCCTTCGGGTTTAGTCAGGAACACTCCTCCAACAGCCAGAAAACCCCATCTGACCCTGTTCTTTCCCCTACCGACGTTGCCTTTCCCCGACAAAAGTACTTCGCCACCACTGAAAAAATCATGCCCTGCCTTCCACTCGTTACTAAAGTGCGCGAAAAACAATCGGAATCCTCAAAAAACTTTCCTATGACCCTACGAGTCTCCCTTCTCCCTGCTTCTGTACTTCAGCAATTTGCGACAAGCTCACCAAAATTCTGTTGAGTTCCCGGCGAGCCCACTGTTGTTGCTCCTCCTTCTCCTCCAATAACCAGAGGACGGAGAGAGTCCTCTGAACTCTCTGCAACCTCCCTTCAACTGTAGAATGACCAAATGAGCACTAAAACTCTAGAAGGGCACCTCTGCGAACTGGATAGAGCTCCCAGAAACATTGTTCCTTGCATGGAGAGCCTCGGCACTCTCCAAAGATGTTCGCAAGCACCTCGTGAAGGCCCACAACCCACTGAAGCTCGCCAGAAAGAGCTCCCTCTCTGCTACAGATTTCAATCGAGAAGTTCTAGCTTGGAAATCTCTCACAAGAAGCTTAGGCCCTCTCTCTCTCTCTAAGAAACTCTTCAACTATTTTACCCTTTGGTAAAATAGTAAAAAGGGGGTTTTTCCCCCTTTTATACTCAGCAATACCACAAACTGCCCTTGAAAAATTTGAAAATATGCTACAGTCCTCATCTTCAGACCCAAAAAAAGATCGAGCCAGGGTGGGTCAAGCTTGAGAATCAAAAAGGGCCATCGTCGCGTGCCTTCTTCAAGAGCAATTATTGCATGCCTTTATCAAGGGCCATCATCGTGTGCCATCAAGGATCATCGTCGCGCACCTTCGTCAAGGACCATCGCTGCACGCCTTAACCCAGAGGCTATCGCCACGCCCTTCATCCAGGATTTAATGTCGTGCATGTTAATAGGTGGCGATCACCGTGTGCGCATCATCTAGCCCTAATGTCGTACACGTCATCCAACACTTAGTGTTGTGATCATATCATGAAACTCCCATCTTGACCATTGTCCTATCGCCTCAGGAGGTTCATTCCCTACTCCACCGTCTCACTCCTCAAGGAGTTCAGTCTCCGGTGACGGCTTTGTTCCGCATGGAGTCGTATTCCTTTACCACACCACGGTCCGTACTGCATGACCTTAAACTACACCGCTATGGTCCAAACTATATGACCTTAAACTGTAGCAGAGGTCTAGTTGCACGACCGTAAACTTCTTAGTCCTCATCCCATGACTCAAAAATGTACGACCGGGGTCCAAACTACATGACCTTAAAATGTTGCGAGGGTCTAGTAGCACGACCTTGAACTGCTTAGTCCTCGTCACATGACTCAAAACTATACGACCATGATCCAGTTGTGTGACCTTAAACCATAATGCATGTCCTGGCTACATGACATTAAAAGTCTTAGCGCCATGGTCCAAATTATATGACCCTAAACTATAGCGGAGGGTTCTTGTACAACCTTAAACTGCATGGTTCTGACCGCACGACTCTAAAATTGCATAGCTATGGTCAGAGCTACAAGACCATAAAACTGTAATGCACGGCGTGACAAATGGCCCACCCGCATAACTTTAACCAAGAGATGGACCACCTCTTCTCTAGGGTTGTATTTCATCAACATCTTCGGTGGAGTTAGATGTCTGCAAAAGGTCATACCTATCCCTTTAATCGCCAATGAGTCTGTTTCACACCAACATCTCAGTGAGAGTCACACCCTATTGTGACCCACTATCCCTAGGATTTAAGTCCATGCTTATCTTCTCAACCCCTAGTGGGGTTACGCATGTACTCCAGACTGTCACCCTAGTGGAGTAACATGAAGCCCCATCATTATCCCCATGGAGTCACACTAACCCTCTTAATCCCTTGCAAAGCTTCGCTTTCACTTGCCATCTTTGTAGGGCCACCATCTTTATCTAAAGCTCTCCACTTGTGAATAGCCTTAATTATTTTATCCTATGGAATCAGATTGCTATTCACAGACCTACCCCCCATGGAGCTTCATCCACATGGCGACCCACATAATGGTCTGCATTGCATGACCTTAAACTGCACAGCCATGGTCTATGTTGCATGACCGTAAATTGTACAGCTCTAGTCTTAACTTTATGAATTTAAGCTGCACAATCTTGGTCCAAACTATATGACCTTAAACTGTAGTGGAGGTCTAGTTGCACGACCTTAAACTGCATGGTCCTAGTTGCATGACTTTAAATTGCATAACCATGGTCCAAGCTATATGACCTTAAACCATAGTGCACGTTCTGGCCGCATGACGTTAAACTGCTTCGCCCAGGTTCAGGAGGCATGACCATAAATAACCCCTATACATGCGAACACACCTTTCACATGCATCTTCACTCATGTCTCCCCTAACCGACCCGTTCGTGTGTGCACACCACCTCCATTACTTCCCAGTAAGAGCACATACATGCACACAACTTTCACGTCCATCTCCATGCACGTCTTCCCTAATGACCCGTTCGTGTGCGTGCACCACCTTCATTTACCTCCCCAATGAGTCCATTCATTATTACCATCTTCCACCATTCCCCAGTGAGTCTTACCCATGCTCACAAAACGCCGAGCCATCTCACCACCCATACACACCTTCAGCTAGTGGGTCACCATTATTCACCACTCTTTACCCACAATTCATCCTTTATAGGAAACCTAGTGCCATCTTCCCAAAGTGAGTCATAACCATCACCACACTCACTCCGTGGTCTTTCACTTCAACTACGGTCCAACTGTATGACCCTAAACTATAGTGCACGTCCTGGCCATATGATGTTAAAAAGTCTTAGCACAGGTCTCGAAGGCACAACCCTAAAAGCATGCCTTCAAAAAAAATGGGCATGGTGTACACCTAGACTAGGGAACACCATGAGTAAAAATGACGAATGGGCATGGTCACAAAACCATGAGTAAGAGAGTTCCATGGAAAACAAAATCCAAGCGTGGTGAAAACCCCAAAAGGGCATCATGAGTAAAAACAGATGAAAAGGGTGGACATGACAGCAAGGTCATGGGTAAAAGAGCTTAGAAATAATAGAAGTTGATGAAAACCATCCTTATGGTGCCACTTCCCCTAATCAAATGAAAACTCGCAAAAGGGCGCTTGGACTTATGACATAGGTTGACGCATGACCGACACCTCAGCCGACACTCAATTTCTAAGCAATCACGATCCTAATGAGGTCTATCTAAAATCCTCAAAGGTCAAACATCAACCAACACAAAATGGCTTGCCAGGGATTGAGAGCCACATAATATCTCCTGCACTTCAAACATCAACAACGTAGCTCACTAGGGAGTGAGAGCTGCTTAAGGTCTCCCAACAACAACAAGAGTCCTCGAGGGTGAGTACGATGACCAAAATATTCTTCTAATTTGCTGAGGACCATCATGAAAGCAAGAAACTGACGAAACCAGAGTCTAACCTGCCACAGGCTTCAGGGTATTCCTTGCCAAATCCCTTAGCCTACATGGGACCACACTTTTGGGATAGGTCAGAAGCCCCCAACTGGACCCTACTAGATGGGACCTACAGAGATACCCTCAGCATCAAAAGAAAACCTGGTGTAGCAGCGAACAATGCCGACCAAAAGGTTCTTAGCATTTGGCCTCCACATAGGCTTGATTCTGTCCGAGGAGGTCCCTACAAAATCCTCATGCTTCAAGATCACAGATAGTCCCTTGAGGGTGACGACTTCGATAAGATTCCTCAGCCTTTATTCTGTCTGAGGAGGTCCCTACAAAGGCCTCACGCATCAGAATTGCAAATAGTCCCTTGAGGGTGAGGACTTCAACAAGATCCCTCAAACTTCCCAAATGATTGCACTCTTGATTCTCTCGAAGCACAACATTTGGTGGGGCATCCTGTTGGAAGATATTTTTCATCATCATGAGGCCCCCGCTCAATAAAGTCTAGCAAACAGTGGAAATCCTGATAATCTCATAATAGCCCCAAAACTGGATATGATCTTCACGAGGTCTCTCAAAAGTATCCCGCCAAGTTTTATCTCATTTTAGCATGTCTAAGGCAGCGCAAACTAAGAAACAGTTCGTCAAAATCGACTTCTAGCACCCTGAAATGGCCCCTATAATTAGAACTACATTTTCGGTGTCTCAAATTGCTATGTGACCATCACCATTGAATCTGGAACGATTGAAAACCCCTAAGAGCCAAATTTCAACTCGAACGAACATTCTCAGAAAACATTATAGGCAAAAAAGTTAAACAGAAGGAGCCGCACGCTTTTCCCATACGGCCACCCTGCAACTCCACACCATTGTAGGGACAATCATGAGTACTGACTTTCAAAGCTTGAGCTTTCGAGCTTTCGAGCGCAAGACTATGCGTATGGTGTGGATGGTTGTTGGGCCTCAACCCAATCTCGTTCATCTAGGTAGGTATGATGAGCGATTGTGATGGTATTTGCTGGCCCAACATCCTCCTGTTTGAACACATTTTTCAGCACCTTGGGTCCCCGATGTGAAATAACGAGGAAGCCGATCAATAAAGCATGAATTACAGTGGAATTCTTGACAGTCTTAGCATTGCCACAAAACAACTGAAAATGTTTCTAAGCACTTCAAAAGGTCACCTGCTAAGTTTCATCACAATCTGACATGTCTAAGGCAGTGCAGACAAAGAAACAATTTCAGAAAAATTAGTATCTAGCACCTTGAAATGAACCTTATAACTAGAACTATATTTTCAGTACTTTAAATTATTGTGGGACCACTGCCATTGGATTCGGTACAGTCGAAAACTCCTATGGGTCAAGTTTTAGCTTAATCAGTCACTCTCGGACAAAGTTATGGGTGAAACATTGAAAAGGAGTAGGTTGCACACTATTCTCGTGTGCCCTCCCTGCACCAAATAACCATTAATGGTGACTATTTTCACAATCTTGAGAATTGACTCTTGGGGCCATATCTCACTTGTCTTGAGTCGGATCTTGCTCAAATTTTGTAAGCGTGTTCATCTCATCAAGATGACTATTTTGATATGTGGTACGTCCCGTGACAACACCTGAGTAGGGAGAAAAGCTAGAGAGAAGTTGTCGATTCGTGAAGAAAGTTACAGAAAAATCAGCAGCAACACGCCTCGCTCAAGTGACCAAATCATGGCGTTCGCATAACAGATCGAAGTGAGATCAATTCCATCGCGTGCGTAAGGTCTTGGGCTACTATTGATCCAAACTGTGCATGTGATGAATGGTCGGATTTCATACACGAAGTTGATAAAGTTGTTGCAAATTTTGACCATCAAAATTTAGATGCCAGCCAAAAACCCGAGTCTGCAAAATCTTCGTCTAAGCATGAAATTGAGTTGTGTTTGTTGCCACTCAATCGTGATGGCATGCTTAATGCACTATAACAAAGAAATCACGAAAAAACATCAAGAAATGAGCTCACTATCGATCGAAAATTTTCAAGATTCGCACAAATTTCAAGTTCCATGATCGTGGCTTAAAAACACGATCTGTGACTCGAAATGGGTAAAACAAACTGATCGTCATGCCAAGCCTAATAAACAAGCAGCAGAGCAACCCCAGATCATCCATGGAAGATCACGCATGTTCTTGGGCAGCAGCAGGAACTGTTTTGGAATTCCATGTACTGTTAGGCAGGGGAAAAATAGCTATTTCTCACCCATTTTTAGAATTTATTTTAATTCAAAATAATTGTAATTATCATCAATTAGGATAGGTTTTGGGCATCCACCCATGTTTGGGCTCAATTCTATAAATACATGTTAAACCTAAATGTAAGAGGATCCCTTCATTCTCCACATGGATGAATAAAATTTGAGATTCTCCTTGAAGAGAGAGAGAGAAGAGAGAAGAAAGGTACCCTTCGATAAAGTAACTTTCTCTCTCCTTCTCTTTTCTCTCTCCTCTCTCTATCTTTCTCTCTCCTCCTCTCATCTCTCTCTTTTCTCTCCTCATCTCATCTTTCTCTTTTATCTGTCCTCTTTTCTCTCTTTCTCTCTTCCACTTCTTCTCTCTGTCTCTCTCATCTCTATCTCAAAACATACACGATTGTAACCATAGCCCATTTTATTTTTATATAAAAATTCATGATTTATTTTTTTAATTACCAAAGGGTTCCTCAATTTATTTATTTTTGCAAAAAATCCTCAAATTATTTTAATTTACCTGTTTTTTTTTTTACCACAAAGTACATATGTTTATTCTTTGTCTTTCTCATCTTTCTCTCTCTTCCTCTTCGTCTCTCTATCTCTCTCATCTCTATCTCAAAACATACACAGCTGTAACCATAGACGTGCATGCCTCTCTCGTCTCTCTTTATCTCTCTTCCTCTTTTTCTCTTTGTCTCTCTCATCTCTATCTCAAAACATACACGACAGTAACCATAGTCATGCATGTCTCTTTCTCTCTCTTTCTCTCTATTCTATCTTTCTCTCTCTATCAAAACATACACGGTGATGGCAGCATCGTGTACGAATCTCTCTCCCTATTTTCTTCTCTCTCTAACAGACACGGTAGTGGTAGCGCTGCATGCATTTCATTCGCTCCTCTTTCCTTATTCTTCTTCTCTCTTTCCTAATCCATGTCCCTCTCTTTCCTTCTTTCTTCTCTGGTTCTCTCCCAATCTCTCTCCTCACATTCCTTTACTCTCTTGTCTTTCTTTTCTTCTTTCACTGCTCACTTTCCTTCTCTCTCTACTTTCTTTTCATCTTTCTCTTCCCTAAACTCTCTTTCTTCCTCTCTGTCTTTCTTATTCTCACCATTTATTTCCTTTTTCTCTCCTCTTCAGTTATGCATGGCAATGCTCATTGCTGAGCATGACATTCTCATTCTTCCCTTATCCTCTAGAGACATGCACAATGAGCCGGGCCTTAACCCGAATGGTTGGGTTATGTTTCCCCTTTTTCATGTTGCGCACGGCGATGCTCATCGTCGTGCATAATATTTCTTTTCTCATTCTTTGACACGGACACTGAATCGGGCCCTTTCCCAAGTAGCAGGTTAGATCATGTTTGAGTCCCTTATGACATGAGCGGCGATGCCTAGCGCCGTGTGTGTCTCATTCATGTCTCTCACTCTGACATGGGTGGCGGAAGTTCATCGTCGTCCATGTTCTTTCTCTCTCCTTTTTACTCTGCCATGGACAGTGGAAGTTCATCACTGTTCATGTTCTTTCTGTCTCCTCTTTCCTCTATCATGGATGACGAAAGTTCATCGTCATCCATGTTCTTTTTCTCTCCTCTCTCCTTTGTTTTGGACAGCGAAACCCCATCATCGTCTATGCTTCCCTCTTCCTTCTTCCTTCTTCCTTTTTTCCTCTCTCTTCCTTTTCTCTCCTTTCTCTCTTCTTTTCTCTCTCTTCTCTCTTCTCTCTTCTCTTTTCTTCTTCTCTCCTCTTCTCTCTTCTCTCTTTCTTCTCTTCTCTTCTCCTCCCCTTCTCTTCTATTTCTCTTCTTTATTTCTCTCTGCTTTTCCTCTTTCTCTTCTTTCTCTCTCTTCTTCCTTTCTCATTTGACCAAGGACCACCATTCTCCTGGACGTGAGATGCGCATGGCAATAGTGTGATATAAGAGGCCTAGTGCCATGTGTGTGGAAGAGAGAGGAGAAAGAGCAATGCCAAGCATGTAAAAGACTAACACCGTGTGCGTAAATAGATAACATTGCTCGTGCATCTAAGAGGAGTAGTGTCACTAGTGTCGAAGGAACTAACGCCGCTCGTGAAGGCCAAGAAGAGGCAACACCATGGGTGCATAAAGCCATGGGTGAAAAAGGATGATGTGACAGCTGCCGTATGTGTCAGCGCCACACTTATCAGAGCCGTACGTGTCAGTGTCATCCTTGTCAGTATCATGCATGTCAACTACAGTGGATCCCACCTATCATGGGTACTGAAGCCCTCTCCCATTTTCATCTCACCGCCATTTGCCCCTTTTTTCTCTTATACTTTCTCTCTCTAGAGAAAGAACCTGTTGTTGTATCCTTTTGGAGCTTGAACTGGCCTGCAAGTAGGGATTTGAAGGCACCGTGAGCATCAGGTAAGTAGGTTTAGTTCCCATGCATCACTTGATTTAGAAGTAATTAGATTTAAGCCTTGAAAATGGGTAAGTAGGATAAGAGATATAAATGTCAATGGACTTAAATGAGCTTAAAATTTCATATTTGTGCCTCTTCATGCCATGACTGTTTGAGAAATGTAAATGATCTTGTTAGTTGTGGAAAATTGTGAAATAAATTACTTGTAAGACTATTTAATATGAACAAGGGTTTGTATCAAGGTTTGTATTGGTTTGTGAAACATTAAATGTTCTTTAAAACATGTTAAACTTGAGAATGAGAATTTCCATAACTGTGACTATTCTTGCATCGAATTTTTCAGTGGTAAAATGCTGTCTAAATGGGGTTGAACTGGTTTTGAATGAAAGATATGCTCGTCCATCTTAATTTTGCCTTTTGGACCATGACCAAAGTTCGTAGGGGTTAAGAGATATGCCCCAAAATGTGCCGGTATGTCACTGCTTACAGTTACAGGAAATTTCTGCAATTGTCACCTATTTTGCACCGAGCTTTCGACCTATAAATGGAAATTGGTTTAGCAAGGCGGCACCGCAATAGTATAAAAGCCACCTTTTTTTGGTAAGTTACGCTAAAAAAGGTCCTGAAGGGTCCGAATTTTGTCCTTGGGGGTTTTTGACATTTCGGATCCAATGGAGGTGGTCTGATACTCAAAAACCCATAAAATAGGGCAATAGTTTTAGGGTCTATTTCAGCATGATAAGAATTGAATTTGAAAACTTAGCTTTGTCCAGATCAGCTCAAAACATGTCAAAATGCGATGAAACTGTATAAGTATCCTTAGGAAATCCAAAACTACCATTTCATGAAAATTTTTGGTACTCTTTGAGAGAAGAGAGAATTGTAACATTCAGAAAAAAATCTCGCCAAAGTTCAACTTTTGAATTCTTACTGAGGTGCTTTTATTATCTCTCAACAATATTTTTCTTCTCAATCATTAGTATCAACACGATCCTTGAGGGGAAGACCATGCCAAGCTTCTTCCTTGAGGTATGACCGAAGTGGATTCTAACGATTCGTGGCCTTATTTAAGGGCTTGATAAACCCAATACTGCTATAATCCCTATTTAGGGGGAGCATGCTAACGGGGGTCATGCTTAACGACATCCTTCCCAATTCAACACTCCTTCCTAATGAGCCAACTGGTGGGTGCCTTTGGGGCTTGATTACCAATCCAGTGGTATTTTTTGTTCCAACAACTGGGGGCCTTGTTTAAGGGCATGGGACCCAGTATTATTACAATCCAGGTGTGTTTGACAATTGGGTATCTTGCTTGGAGACTTCCTTCCCAATTCGTCAGATTTTTCTTGAAAGGCTAGCGGCGGGGGCCTTGCTTAAGGGCTTCCTTCCCATTTTAAATGAAGCCTACGATTTGTTTATTTTGCTTTAGATAGACAATCGAGGAGAGGCCCTAATGGGGCATATGAACTGCTTCACTAGGATTTGGACAGATGGCACATGGGGTGTCTCTTTGGGGTCTTACATCTTATATACTGGGATTAATTAGGGGTTTTTTGGTGGCCATCTTGAATGTCTAAACCTGTCGGTAAGTGGGGCCTTAATAATATGGTCTCTTTGAACCCCAATCATACTGGAATATTGGAGCTTAGTAGAGGGATTTTTGAGTGGCCATCTCGAAAGTCTAAACATGTCAGTAGATGGGAGCCTTAATAAGACGGTTACCCTCAGAATTGGGGTATCGATTCAGGCCAAGCATTCAATTTCCTTGTAAGAACTTCTATATTTATGCTCTTCTTGTTTTTGATTGTCATCTTGAATTGGAAAATCTCTTCAAGGCTATCCTAACCTGCCATCTTGATGATTCTTCCGATCTTTAGGAGCCCTTTGGAGGCTAACTCGAGTCATTGGATTTTCTGAAGCACTTTTTCGTCTAAGTGGTAAGGTACCATGTGTGAAGCATTGATTCTAAAATGACCAAGCTGTTGCTATCTTTGAACAAGATGAAGCCGCCTATGAGGGCGAGCGCTACATCAACTTGTTTATCAGTCTAGGTGCCTTTTTGGGCTTTCAACTGAACTGGATAGAAGTGGCGTCGCAGAATGGTTTCCACAAACTTATTCTTTTATTAAGGCTCTTTTACCGGTGACTCCGAGGTCACGTCCATCTATACATTTCAATTTTTACGCATGGCATCCTTTTGAGTTTTCACCATGGCTGGTTTTTTATTTTTAGAACACTTTTACTCATGGTCATGCCCATTTTTCAATTTCACTCATGGTGTCCTTGCAGGTTTTCACCATGCCCAATTTTTTTTTTGGCAATTTACCCATAGCTTCGTGGCTCTATCCCCCTGAATAAGAAGGAGGGGTTATAACTGTATAAGGCTCACCGGGGTAATGGATACTGTAGGTGAGGCTTTTATTAGGAAGGTTAATACTATTGGAGATGTTTTTGGGCTTTCCAAGGTGATTAATGACTCACGCATGCTGCAAAATTGGGTTTTAGGTGAACCATGAGATACTTGGTGTATGAAAAACCCACTAGGGATAATATGTGCCTTCATTCTCAATGCTGAAGGAATGGTTACCTCCCGTGGGATTGAAAGGCTTCCTTGGGTGTTGCAGGGATATTATGGTTTACGCACAGATCACAACATATCTACACCACTCATTGGGTGTTGCAGGGATATTATGGTTTACGCACAGATCACAACATATCTACACCACTCCTTGGGTGTTGCAGGGATATTATGGTTTACGCACAGATCACAACATATCTACACAATTGGGGATGATAATCCACTACGGATTAGGGATCATTGGGGACTATAGACAACTGGGGGTGATGGCCCACTGAGAGTGGTACTCCATTGGGGGTGATGGACCATTGGAGGTTATGGAGCACTGGGGTGGTAGACCACTGGGGGTGATGGACCACTTGTGTGATGGACTACTGAGGACCAAGTTCCACATGACCCTTTTGGTATGGTTTGATGTGGGTGTCTTATGAAGGCTCAAATGAGAAGGGTATGTTTGGTACGGCTCCATAGGGATAATGGAGTTCTTAAGTGAAGCCCAAGTGAAGGGGTTCCTAGGATGGTTTCTGATAATGTCTGAGCTGGTGAATAAAATTTCACTGGAAAGGGTAATTTCTTGGACAAAGAGATGGTGTTTGAACTGACTCACGGGGATGATAAGTGAAGTTGATAAGGTGATTGAGACTCCCATGGTTTTTGTGAGCCATCAAAGCTTAGAGTAGAAGCCATACATCAACCAAATGATATGCTTAACTGCAATTTTTGAAGCTTATGCAAGGGTGTATCTTCAGTGGTGTTTGAGCATATTAAGGACAAGGATATCCTTGCAAAACTTCCCAGTGTGTCTCTATAGGGGATGAGGCACATTAAGGAATAGAAACATCCTTAGCAATAACAATGCCATAGGTAAGGCGCACCCAATGTTTTGAGAACTTTTTGAACCTGATGGGTTTGAAGGTGGGTTTTGAAAGTGATTCTTGAATGGGTAGCATGGATTCATCAAAATTTATTAGGATGAACCCATGGTTTCACTGGATTAACAGATTTATGGTATAAACTTAGAGGGTTTGAAAAGGGGGCTAATGAGCTCAAGGTTCTGGGTTTCACATAGCTCAGGGTTACCCATTGAGGAGTTAGTGTGTGTAAGTGATTCAAAGGGTCTAACCCCTTTGACCACTTAGTGTTGAAGTGCACCAGTGTGTGTTGGGCTCATGGTTAAACCAAGGACTCTTGTCAGTAATGAAAAATGAGAGATGAGAGCGACAAGAATGAGGATGATTGGGGTGATGAGAGATGACAAACCCACCTTTGGCATGGGTCCGTGTCTTCTAGGTGCATGAGACAGAGAGACAAGAAAGCATGGGAGAGAGAAGATGACAGACCTACCTTAGGCATGGGTCCATGTAGTTTACAGTGAGAGAAGGGAGACGACATGAGGGAAAGAGTGATAAACCCACCTTAGGCATGGGTCCATATGGTCATGTTGTCATCGGTGAGAGAAGAGAGAAAATGAGGGGAAGAAGTGATGGACCCGCCCCTAGGTGCGGGTCTGTGCATTTTAGCAAGGGAGAGAGAGAAAGAAGAGAGAATGAGAGGAGAAGAGACAGGCCTAAGCCTAGGCTCGGGCTTGGGAACCTTGATGGAGAGGAGAGACAGGGGTTCTCCTGGACCTTGGTGGGCCAGGCAGTCCGAGTCAGAGGGCCATTTATAGCCAGTAATGGGCACCTTTCTATTGAGTAAGGCTTGAGCTTCACAACGAGCCTAGGTTCACGATGTTCTGACATCATTTAGCGAATATTTCCCGTTGTGCCCTTAGGGGATTTTTTTTTAATCAAAGGGGCAGTTAAGGGTAAGGGCGGTCAATATGACTTTTTCATTGACTTCTAGGCCTCCACCTTCTTTGAAATTTCATTGTGCCTCCTTATGGACTTAGAGTACTTTGTTGGGGTATGTGAGGGAACGAGTTTTTAATGGATCTATATAAGGGGAAGAGAGCTTCATTTCTCTTCATCCTTCTTCATTTTTTTGATTTTTAGAGAGAGAAAATGAGTGAGATCCCTTTCTCGAGTGAGAAAGTGTTCTTTAAGAAGAATTTTTGAGATCCATGGCTAGCTCATCCAACCCTCCAAGTATCCATCTTCTTCTCTTCTTCTCTTCTTCTTTCCTTTATAATTTTGATGCTTCTTCACCATTTCTTGCTTCTTCTTTTGAGTTTATGCATGAATACCCCTCTTTGAATATAGTCTTCATAACTTGGTCATTCTTTAGCATGTTTTAAGCACTTCTTTGAGTATGCTTAGTATATCTTGAGCACTTTCATTTAACATTTCTAGCATACTTCGAGTCTCACAAATAATTTTTAATCATCACGAACATGTTTAGGTATCACGAATATCACTTTAAATCTTCATGAATATTTTCTGAACATCACGAACATAGTCTTGAGTGTCACGGATATCTTCTTTGAACACCACCATAGATATTTTTAGCACCAAGGATATTTTCTTGAGCACTTCAAAATGTTTCTTGAACATCATAGATGTTTAGAGCATCACGAATATTTTTCTTTAGCGCCATGATCATTTTGAAGCACTTTTTATGTGACCCTTCACATTCTTATGCAACCCTTCATTTCCCATATTCTTTCATGCATGCCTCAGCATCCAAAGCATTGTAGCATTTTCATATTCTCCTTGTAATTCAAATGCATATTTACATCATGATTTGATATTTTCATCACATTCACTGCATAGTTATGCATCTTTAGACTCCATTAGACATTTCTAAGAACTGTCATGCATTTTTATGCACCTTGTGATGTGGTTGAGCATAGTTAAGCATAGTCAAGCACAATGATGTATCTTTTGAGCACTTCCATGCACAGTTATGCATTTTTTAGCATAGTCATGCATTTCTACGCATTTTCATGCATAATCATGCATTATGGAGTATTCTTGAGTACTTTTATCTTAGAAAAGGGAGCTCTTAAGGGTTACCGCGTAAGGAAGACGCGGGGAGGAATACCAATAGATGAGAGAGGAATTTGAGTCGTGAGGTGGGACTTACCTCACATGGGTCAGTAACATGCTTGAGCTAGCTCGCATGGGCGCTCTCTTCAATCACGTGGAATGCCCCCTGGCCTGTGGGGTTTGGAATCACCTCCCTTGACTCGTTTCTTCTTCCCTATAACCGCAGACACACATTAGAGTACAAACAAGTGGGTCTGAGGAGGCCACCTTGTCATAGGGTGAGCACACATGTGTGTGCATACCCTAAAGAGAATGAAAGAAATAACATAATGAAGTCCTTGTCAATTCGGCAGCTTTACGGTGTCTCCTTGACAAGGGACTCTTTGTACATATTTTACAATGAAGGGAAAGAAAAGAGTAGTTAGATAAAGAAAGAATATTAGAGAGAATAGAATTTTTAGTGGAAAAATAAAGGAAGAGACAAGGGTAAAGAGAGAAAAAGAGCTACAGGTTGGTTTGTCTTTCACTCAGCACTTCAGAGAGAGTAGAGAAAAAAAAGAGGGACAAAGCCTGGTTTCACTTTCACCCAACACTTCAGAGAAAGAAGAAAGAGAGAGACAAAGGCTGGTTTGTTTTTCACCCAGATCATTTAGAAATAAGAAGTATTTTTAGGATGAGAGAGAGAAAAGAGGAACAAAAGTTGGTTTAGCTTTCACCCAACTCTTCATAGAAAAGCATTTTTTGAGAAAGAAAAACAAAAGAATGAAGGTTGGTTTGTTTTTTACCCAAATGCTTGAAAGATAAGAGGGATGAAGGTTGGTTTGGCTTTCACCCAACACTTCAGAGATAAAGAAAGGAATTGTATTTTCTCTTAAGAGAGGAATAAGAAAAGAGGTAAGAGAGAGTGAAGGTTAGCTTGGCTCTCGTTAAACCTTCCAAAAGGGAGAAAAGACGAAAAAAGAAGAAGCTAAGAGAAGGGAAGAGAGAAGAGAAGTGAAAGAGAGAGAAAAAGTTTGAGTGGGCGGCTAGGCCCGCACAACAGCGAGACTGGCACAACAGCTAGTCAGGCACGACAGCTAGATGGGCTCGATAACTTGATCGACACAACGACTAAACTGCTCGATGATAAGACTTGCATGGTGGCTGGTCTGGTATGGTGGCTAATCTTATGTGGCAGCTTGACGAGCTCGGTAACATGACTGACACGATGGCTATACTACTCAGCAACAAGACTGGCACAACTGCTAGCCTAGTGCAGTGGCTGATCTGACGCAACAGTTACATGGGCTCGGTAACTTGACCAACATGATGGTTAAACTGCTCGGTGATAAGACTGACACAACGATACAAGGCTCAGTCTGTCGTCTGGTCAAACAAGTAAAGGAGAGAAAGAAGAAAGGGGAAAGAAAGATGTCACACTCAACAGTATGCTCTTGTATGCAAGATGGAGAGGAAAGTGATTGAGGAAGCGCTCGGTAGTGGGCACTGCCATACGGGGTAGAGAGCAGAGAGAAGAGAAAGAAGGTTTCGCTCGACAGTGTGTAATGTCGTGCAAGATAGGGAGAAGAGAGAGAAGGTTGCACTCAGCAGTGTACGCTGTCGTGCGAGACAGAGAGAAGAAGAGAGAATAGAGAAAAGGTCACACTCGATAGTAAACACTACCGTGAGAGACAGAGAGAAGGTGGCGCTCGACAGTATACGCTGTCTTACAAGATAGAGAGAAGAGAGAAGAGAGAGAAGGTTGTGCTTGACAATGTGCACTACCATGCAGGATAAAGAGAAGAGAGAAGAGAGAAGAGAGAGAAAGTCACGCTCGATAGTGTGCACTACCTTGTGAGATAGAGAAAAGAGAGAAGAGAGAGAAGGTCACTCTTGATAGCATGCACTATTGTGCGAGATAAAGATAAGAGAGACAAAAATCACGTTTGGCAGTGTATGCTACTATGCGCAACAGACGATGAGAGGAGAGAGAGAAACACCACATTCGACAGTGTACACTATCGTGTGCGACAGGTAGGGGAGGAGTGAGAATAGAAGAAAAAGAGAAAGAAAAGGACATAAGAGAAAGAGAAGGAAAGAAGAAAAGAGAGAAAGGAAAGAAGAAGAGAGAGAAAGAAAGAAGAAGAGAGAGAAAAGAAAGATGAAGAGAGAGAAAGGAAAGAGGAAAACGGAAAGGGAAGGAAAAAAGAGAAAGAAGAGAGAGGAAGAAGAGAGTGAAAGAAAGAAGAGAGAGAAAGAAGAGAGAGGAGAGGAGAAGAGAGAAAGAGACGAGAGAAAGAAGAGAAAAAGAGGAGAGAGAAAGGAGAGGAGAGAGAAAGAAGAGAGAAAGAAGATATGAGAGAAAGAGGAGAGGAGAGAGAAAGAATGAAGAGAGTGAAAGAAGAGAGAAACAGAAAGGAGAGAGAGAGAGAGAGAGAGAGAGAGAGAGAGAGAGAGAGAGAGAGAGAGAGAGAGAGAGAGAGAGAGAGAGAGAGAGAGAGAAGAGAGAGAGAAGAGAGAGAGAGAGGAGAGGAGAGAGAAAGGGGAGAGGAGAGAGAAAGTTACCTTTGGAGGCTAGGGGCACCCATCCAGATTTACTCTGCTCTCTCCTCTATCTCTCTAAACCGTGACCCAAGACTCAAGCGAAAATTAAAAATTTTATTGACTCAGGAAGAATATTTTACATGAAGATGGTGCGTTCTTATATAGAAGTGGGACTCAAACATGGATGTAAACCTAATTGTTGAAAATTAAAAATTACGTAAATTAAATAAAATTAAGTAGATAGAGGGAAAATGATGATTTTGCCCCTTACCCACAAATCTTGAAATTCCAAACAAGTCTCTGTCATGGCAACGCAATCTTCATGATATTTCGAGATTCGTTCGAAGTCCTTTTGGTCTTCATCAAGCTAAAAGATTGTTCTCTTCTTGATCAGCTCGGGAAAACGATCATTTTGATATGCATTTCGAGCCATGGATCGGACTCTCAAGTCATGATCACGATGTGGCAAAACATGAGAAAATGTGTGACCCTAGATTTAGGATTCAGCCCTTTTCTTGGTGTTCTTTATGGATTTCTTCATTGTAACGTGATCAGCAAGTTACCAAGATCATTCTACAAAAAGAACGGCTCGATTAGGTGCTTGGACCATAATTTTTCAAATTGGAAAATTTTTGCCAGAATTTGGATCTTAGTGGCTAGAATTTGCTACTATTCATCCTTAATTTCCAAAAAATTTGACTGTCAATCATGCGCGAGGTTCGACTTGGAGGAAGCTCTCAACCTTGTGGTAGTAACGGGTCTGACCTTGCTTCGATCCGACGTGCGAGCGTCATGATGCGGATGTTTGATCGAAGGGACACATTGTTGAAAATTACTTGCTACTTTTGGAACTTTTTGGTGAACTTCTCGCTTCGATTTCTCTTAGCTCGGGCAATGTCATCGTACGTGCAGCATATCAAATTGACTGAGTTGATGAGATGAACATGCTCCCAAAATTTGGACTCGATCTGACCCGGGATGAGAAAGATACGATCATGAAAAGTTTTCCCCCGATATTCTAAAGCACTGTTTCCATTAATGGAAACTAGTTCACCAAGGGTAGACCGTATTAGCGTACGACCTACCTATTTTAGGTAGTTTGATCATAACATGCTCCAGAAGCATCTAAATGTATCGAAAATTGGTACCCAAGGGTTTTCAAACATTCTGAATCCTATGGCGATAGTTTGAAGACCATTTGACACTCCGATAATGGTGTTGTAGTTCAGAGTCCATTTTCAACATGAAAGAGGTAGAATTTCTCGAAACTGTTTGTCATCTGCACTGCCTGAAACGTGTCTGATAGCGACGAAGCTTGGGAATGATCTTGAACCTTCTAGGACCATTTTGAGACTATAAAAAATTTCACTTCTGGATCAGGGCTTATTGACCTACGGCTTCCATAATCCACACGCATTTTGGGACCTACGGATCTAGGTCACGAACTGCTCTCTAATTATTCGCACCATGGATACAAGTGATGAAAAATGACCTCAAACATGGCATACCCATGGAGGACTCATTATGGAGCCAGTAAAACTACCCTTGCCTGATCAAATCAAGAGGCTCAATTGTCGTAGTTCTGATATCCACACTATGGAGATGGGATGTGATCTTCTCAGAGCTACCTATCAACATTTTGGTCATGCCTCCTTCTCTAAACTGGCCATGTTCCCATTCTTTGTGAAGAATTTGATGAAGAGCCTTATAGATTTCAACGTTCTAGGTGCCAGTTTATTCAAGGGAAAGATGGAAGTACTAGCTCAATGGGCAAAAGAGGTCTTAGAAATATAAGACCTGATCTCTACTTAATATAACCCATCTATCTCACCCTTATTCAGACTCCTTTCAGGGCCCTTATCAACGCTAGACCTTGTAGAGGTGATCCTAAAAGATCTTAGAATCAATTTGCTCCTTCGACAATTTGTCCATTCGGATTTTCAACCTTTTTCTTCGAAAGGGTCTTTAACCTCCTGACAAATTGCGCTCCTTGAAAATGAGAGTGATATGGTCATTCTTGAACGTCATATCTAAGTAAAAAAGGCATGCTTTTCTTGGCTCGCAAGGAAATGGAAACCCCTCTCATGCAATTTAAGGCCATTCTGACACTTATTCAGACGTCGCCCACTTTCAGGCTTATTCCTTCAGTGTTCCCATGGTTTGATGTTGTACGTTGTTTTTTATGTACCTTCATGAGCCCATGCGAATAAGGAGAGATTCGACGACAATCTGGTCGTGTGGGTTCATGAAACACCGGCAGTCCAAGATTGTGTCGAGATATAAAGCCTCCAGCCTAGTGACTTAGGTTCGGTGCCTCAACATCGAAGAAGGAGCCTCTACTGTAGCCCCATGATGGACTGCAACGGGGCACTAGATCATCTCCATTGTGCTCAGAATGTTGAGAAACCCTCGAGGACAGAATTTGGGCTCAAACGGACAACTTTAGAAGGGTGTATACTCATGCGGCCTCATGATTGGTGGGTTTTACCTTAGCGCAATGCGGCTTCACCAAACCAGTCCCGAAAAAGGGGTTGCGATAATGTTTTCCAAAGGCAACGTCTCTAACCTTTGGTGACTTCCTCTAAAAGCAAACCAAGCTCAAATGTTGACATGTTCTAGATCACGCCAACTCTGTAATTTTGACCTAAGGAACTCACTGTGGCGTGATCGGGAACACCTACTGTTCTGAAAAGAAAGGCAGCCGGAGAAACCAGGGCCAAGAAAAAATCCCAACAGGCATCAGATTCGGTGAAGCATAGCTAGAAACCCAGGCTATGGATTGACAAGAGGAAGAGTTCAAAAGAACCACATCGCACAGAGCTACATTCTGGTGTGACCCTTGCATTCACACTCTTTTTCGATGAATTCGAGTCCTCAAGTCACCAGAGAAACAAATCCAGTAGGTTGCCAAATCCTTCTCTGATAACTTTTCAAAAAGGTGAAAGACGCAAATCTACACCAAATCGACCCCCAACTTGGTGCAAAATGACTGCAACGACCTCCTCTTTGACTTGGAAGAAGAGTCAGGGGCTAAAACGATGCAGCTCGAACATATATTGGCAAACAACGTTTGCAAAACTAGTCGGACATTCACCTTGGGAAAGAAGGCCACCATGGCATAATTGCAGGGCATCAAAATGCTCACAATTGAGAGGAGAACAAAGATATACTGCTGAAAAAGCCGAACAGTTTCTGCAAGTTGCAGGACCAGCTTCTAAGGTCTTCTCATGGTGGAGCAGCCTGCATGCAGGGACGGTCTTGTCATTCGAGCAAAAGATCACAAGGACATTTTGCTCATTTGCACATAATTTTTGAATTTGTTTTCAGTTTTTTTATTTGTAATTAAGCTTGACTTTTGAGCGTTCACCCCTATTTGGTGAAACCTTTATATAAGCAAGCTCAACTCATTTGTAAAGGAGGTCTAGAAAATCACTCCAAAAGGTTCCCCTTTTGGAAGCTGAAATACCCCAAAGGCTGGGAGAAATCAAGACTAGTTCATTCTTACTCCCCCATCAGCGCCTCGTTCCGACCACCCCAAAGTGAGGAATGGGTTACCCATTTCGAACATTTCTTCTGTTTAGGATTTTTGGAAGGTGCGCGTGTTGCCACTGGGAAACCAAGCAGTTACAACCAAGCAACAGAGTCCGCGCCTATCCCACCAGGCAGTTGCACAAAAGAAAAGTGAGACGGAGAGGCGTTTCCCCTTGAAACTAGCATGCCCCTTATCACCAGAATCCACTCCAAGGGCGCATGAGCAGTCTGGCCAAACAGACCTTAGGGATGACCCCTCATCGAGGGCGGAAAACATGCTCAGATGGGACCTACATAGCCCTGAAGCCCATCGTATTATGAAAAATATGGATTACGAGATGACCAGCAACCAGGGTCTAAACAACGGCAAGGCAATGTTGGCCCCATTTGCCACAATCGAGGCGTTATCATCCCGATATCGTAAGAAGGAAGGCCTTGGTTACCTAGAGCATTTGAGCTCCCTGTGGCCACCTCACCCTTTTGAGCAAGCACTACATATAATGGCAATACAAGAGCCTAATCCGTCCCCCCGATAGCCAGCCGCTGACACTGGAATGAGGGAAGAGACTTCGGAGGGCCTACTGGCAGAGCTAGAGCCCGGGGTTCTAAGAACACACTCTTTCACCGAGGCTGAGTCATCAATTGCCGACAAAGAAATAGAAGAGGTGTTAGAAATCCTAGAAGATGGTGGACAGGCCATGTCAGACGATTTGGAGGAAATAAACCTGGGTAGCGAAACCGATCCAAGACCCACCTTCATTTCTACTGTTATGACCCTGCAGGAAAAGCAGAAGTACATTGAATTCCTGAAGGCTAACCGAGATGTGTTTAGCATTACAAGGAGATACCAGGAATTGACCCCCGTGCGGTGGTCCATAGGCTGGGAATCGACCTTTTGTGTAGACCTGTCAAACAAAAGCCACGAATATTTAGGTCCAACCTTGAAATTCAGATCAAGATAGAGGTGGATAAGCTCAGAGCAGTGTGCATCATTCGAGAGGTGAAATACCCAAAATGGCTGGCTAATATAGTTCCAGTCAAGAAGAAAAATAGGCAGATCAGAATCTGCATTGACTTTCGTGTCCTGAATGCATCCTGCCCAAAAGATGACTTCCCCTTTCCCTTCACAGAGTTACTGATCGACTCCATCATAATTGTCAGGCCTTCTCGTTCATGGACGGGTATGCCGGCTAGTGCGGATGGCCTCAGAGTAGAAGAATCAACTGCTTTTCGGGCACTAAAAGGAGTCTTTTGCTACACGGTGATGGCCTTCGGCCTCAAAAATGCAAGTGCCACTTATCAAAGTGCCATGACCACTATCTCCACGGACATGATGCACTATGTAGATGACCTCGTCGTCAAATCAAATAGCAAGGGGAACAATATAGCAAAGCTCGGAAAGGTCTTCGCAAGACTCTACCTCCATCAACTGAAAATGAACCCCATGAAGTGCACCTTTGGTGTGCGGTCAGGAAGATTCCTTGGGTTCATTGTCCGGTATAGAGGACTTGAGATTGAACCCATCAAGATCAAAGCCATCTAAGATATGCCGCTGCCAAGATATCTGGGGCAGCTTACGTCCCTCCAGGGTCAATTGGCCTACACAAGGAGATTCATCTCCAACCTATCAGGGAGGTGTCGGCCCTTCTCCCATCTCTTGAAGAAGGAGGTCCCCTTCAAATGGGATGAGGCATGTCAAGAAGCCTTTGACAACATCAAAAGCTACTTGCTCAGTCCCCAGGTTCTTTTCGCACCCATCCCAAGGAGGCCCCTTATCTTATACGTGGCTGTGGTTGAAGAGTCACTCGGAGCTCTCCTCACTTAGAACAATGACAAGGAGAAGGAAACGATCTTGTTTTACTGAAGCCACAAGATGCATGGAGCAGATGCCCACTACTCACCAATAGACACTACTCACCAATAGAGATGACATGTCTAGCCCTTATCTTTGTGGTGCAAAAACTGCGCCATTACCTGCTCGCATAGCTCATTCGACCCTAAAAAATACCTTTTATCACACCCTTGCCTGATGGGGCGACTCGCCAAGTGGTCCCGCTGCTCATGAAATTTGACATCACATATGTGCCACAAAGGGCCGTCAAAGGTCAGGCCCTTGCGGACTTCCTGGCCGTTCACCTGCTCCCGACGGACACCCTCGCGACTGACAATTTACAGGACGAATAGATTTTTAATGTGGAAAGCCTTGGCGGCTGGACGATGTATTTCGATGTCCAATCTGAGAAAGGAGGAGCAGGGGTAGTTTTTGTCACCCTTAGAGAAGGATTAATCCCCCTTTCCTTCTCTCTCCCGAAGGTAGGGTCGCATAACAAGGCGGAATACCAGGCGCTCTTCATAGACCTAGAAATTTCCCTTCACCTGAATGCGAAACACTTAAATATCTACAGTGATTCAGAGCTTATAATCAGACAACTCAAAGGGATATATGACGTGATGAGGGAAAGTCTCAAACCCTACTACAACATCACTAAGTTGCTAATAGCCCAGCTGGGTAAGGTGACTATGGCGCACGTACCTGTGGAGAGCACCCAGCAGCGGACCATGTGTGCGAAGAGATAGAACAAGTGACTGACTGGTGCTCCCCCATAAAGGTGTATTTTCTACATAGCCAGTTACCTGATGGTCATGTTGAGCGGAACAATGTTTGGAGGTTAGTCATGTGGTTTGTGTGCTAAGACGACACTCTGTTCCAAATCTCCTACAACGACATGCTACTCAAATGTATCGGACATGACGAGTCAAAGTGTGTCCTCGCGGAGGTCCATTCTGGGGTGTGTGGAATGCACCAATCGGGACTCAAGCTTTACGACAGGATCATGCGGATAGGCTATTACTGGCCCACCATGTGTGCAGATTCAATTGAGTTCACAAAAAGCTGCTCAGTTTGCCAAATCCATGCCGGTTTTGTTCACCAGCCTCCTGAGCCTCTCCATCCGACAGTGGCATCTTGGCCCTTTGCTGACTGGGGTACGGACATTGTGGGCCCGATTGACCCGCCCTCCTCTTTGGGGCACATGTTTATACTCGCCGTAACAAATTGCTTTTCTAAGTGTGCAGAAGCGATTCCACTCAGAAAAGTCTCGGGTACCGCGGTGGCTGACTTTGTCAGCCATTGCATTATATATAGATTTGACATTCCGAACTGGATCACTTTTGATAACGGTCCCCAATTTCACAGCAGCCAAATTAGCAAGTTATCCCAGAAGTTTGGTTTTACATGGAAGTACTTGACCATGTACCACCTGAGAGCTAACTACCTTGCTGAAGCATTCAACGAAACGTTATGTGATGCCCTAAGGAAATCAGTCTCTACCACAAAAAGGAATTGGCACGAGAAGCTTCCGGAGACGCTTTGGGTTTACCGCATCACGACCCAGGGGCCAACACAGTCCAGTCCCTACTCACTAGTGTATGGAGGTGAGGCCATCATTTCATTGGAAATTAAATTACCATCCCTTAGAGTGGCTCTCCACTATGGGACGACGAGTGAGGAATGGGCCACTCTCTGCTGTCAGGAGCTAGACACGCTCGATGAGGGAAGGCGTCGGTCGCAGAAGATCCTTGAAGCCGACAAAAATCTTATGAAAAGGGCTTTCGATCGATCCACCGGAATAAGAGCCTTCTCTAGGGGTGAGCTAGTTTTAGCGGTAAGAAGACCCATTGTTACTCATGGCCGGACGAGAGGAAAATTTGAGAAAAAATGGTAGGGCCTATTTGTCGTGAGGAAGGTTTTCCCCAATGGTGCATACCTACTAGTTAATGCCGAAAGACTGAAGCCATGCCACCGATCAACGACAGATATCTAAAGAAATACTACCCGTGAGCCGAGGTCGTGGGCAACCGAGTCTCTCCCACATATGGGATCCCCTGTGGTCCCTTTAAAAAAAAACAAATGCGAGGTCTCGTGAAAATTGGCAACGACGCATTCTTCAAGGGTTGGGATGAAAATACGCAAGGGCATCCCAACCATCACCACGCAGCAAGCAGCAACCGTCCCATGGGCACATTGGGCATTCCGTCGGCCATTCCTTATCTCCACCATCAGCTTGGATAAGGACTGCACCGACCCTCAAAAAGAAAGAAGAGGAGGCAAACTAAAGTGGAAGGAGTTCTTTTATTCCATGAAGAAAAGGATTACAACTTTGTGGTTACAGTTCGTAACTGCAAGAAAAATAAAAGGTACATCCGTTCAGCGGTAAACCCCTCCTCGAACTCTGCCACCTCCTCACCAGCGTGGCTTCCTCCAGGAGAGGTTATCACCCTCTTCACGCACGCTTTGGAGAAAAGAACGTGTTCCACCTCCTCTTTCCTGTCACCTTACAAAGGTGAAGAGTCGTGCACTATTCAGAGGGGGTAATGCACGCACAAAGCCTAGGTGCACAGCCCCCACCAACAGTGACAACATGTCGGGCCCCACACAAACAGAGGAGCATCACAACAACAAGCTCGCCCTCTGTCACAGGTCCGTCGTCGCCTCCACATGGACAAACACCTTCATAAGGACGCCCAATGCCCGTGCGCACCTCAAAGGTCGATGTTAAGCAGTCAGTCCCCCACAGTAGGCATCGCTCAAAGAGCAGATTCTCCAAAGAAAATGAAGTCTCCGCGCTGCCTCCCCACAAAGGAGCATCCAAAAAGGTACTTCGTTGCAAAAGGACAAAAACTGCAATCATGCTCTTCTACCTAGCCCCTTATAAAGGCCTAGGCTCATCAAACCTTGCTGCTTCCCGAGCGCTTTGTCGCTCAGTTGCTCAGCCACGTGTCACGACAACAACACCTTATTGATTGTAACATTTAAACCTTCTTCTGCGCCACCTTCTAGGGGTTACTCATAAAGTGTCACCGTCAAATCTCACGCTGCCACATTACCAGCTAGGCATATCAATGGATCACTCAAGCGCATCTTAGGCCAAGGCATCCCCACCACGTGGTACCCTCCACCTGACCTCGCCCAGCATGCAAACGTTGTGCCATACGAGCATCGCCTCTACAAACCTTGCTCCCTCAGAGCATGTCATCATTTCGCCCCCTCATGCATGCCTTGGTATCGCCCCCTTGGGGCGTGTTTCCGTCATCAACCACCCCTCGGGTACCATTTCTACCACACCTCGTTGGTGCTGCCACCAAAACCTCAAGGGCACCATCTTCAACCACCCCATGGTTACCATCTCTACCACACCCGGTGGGTGCTGCCACTAACACCCTGCAGATGCCATTATTAACACACTCAAGGATGTCATCAACAACCCCGCGGGTGCTGCCACTAAGACCCCACAAGGTCCATCTGCACCACACCCCACGGATACCTATTCACCCGTGGGAGTCTGTTCATACCTCCCGCGGACACCATTGTCATTGACCTCGCAAGGACACAACCTTGCAAGGTCCTTCTAAAGCAATTCTTTGGGGCAGCGTAGTTAGGTGCCTCTATCTCGCCCTCCAGATCTTGAACGATCAGGTGGCACATGTCTACGATTTCAGGGGAGACCCAGGACTTTTGAGATCTCTCTCTCGGTAACCTCGTTCAAGAACAAGGGTAGGTATTACCAACCGATGAGAGAGGAATTTAAAGTAGGTTTGGACTTACTTAGGCTGGCTCGCATGGGCAACCTCTTAGATAACGAAGAAATCCCTCGAGCAATAAAACTGGTTCGGAATCGCTTCCCATGGCTTGTATTCTTCTGTTTTATGCAATCACACATAAATGGCAAAGGTTATAAGACAGGTGGGTCAGTAGACCTCACTTGGCCATTTGGATGAATGTACACAGGCTTGTACATTCAAAAGGAGGAAAGAACGAGAGAAGAAAGATGGGGGAGAGAAGAATTTGGCCATGCTGAGAGATCATCATAGTGATTAAGATGTTGAATAATTAGCCTGATGTGGTAGTAAAACGGGCTCGGTAACTCAAACCGGCTCACAACACTACTACCAGACGTCAATACCGATACAGACTTGTTAGGCACGATGGTTAGTCTATTGTGAAAACGAAGTGGGCACAGTAATTTTAGCACAATAACATTACGGCTAGACGACTGGACGATCATAAGAGGCTAACCTCAAGGATAACTAAAAGAGTGAAAGTCATAAAGAGAGAGTAAGAAGTAAGATAATAAGAAAGTGAAGAGAAACAAAGAGAGGAAGACAAAGAAAGAAGGGGAAGAGTGTGAGAGAAAAGAGGAGGAAGGAGAAAAGAGGGTGAATGACACAGTCCGTGCTAGGCATCACTGGCTGTGTTGAAAGTGGAAGGAAAGGAAAGACATAGTCGGCGTTAAGCAATGCCAGCTGGGTTGAAAAGAGAAGAGAGAGACAGACACAGTCTGCATTAAGCTTCATTTATTGTGTTTAAGAAGTGAGGAGAGAGAAGACACATTCGATGCTGGGCATCACTGGCTATGCCAGTTAAAGAAGACAGAGAAGATGACATTGGTGCTAGGCTTCACTGACTGTATTAGATAAAGTAGAGAGAGAAGATGCAATTGGCACTAGGTTTAGAGAGAGAAGATGCAATTGGCACTAGGTTTCACCGACTGTACTAGATGAAGAAGAGAGATAAGATGTAGTCGGTGCTAGGCTTCGTCGACTGTATTTGATAGAGAAGAGAAAGAAGATGCAGTCGGTGCTAGGCTTCACCGATTGTATTAGATGAAGAAGAGAGAGAAGATGCAGTCGACGATAGGCTTCGCATACTATATTAGACGAAGAAGAGAGAAAAGATGCAGTCGGTGCTAGGCTTCACCGAGTCCATTAGAAGAAGAAAAGAGAGATGATGTAGTCGGTGCTAAGCTTCATTGACTGTATTAGACGAAGAAGAGAGAGAAGATACAGTCGGCACTAAGCTTCACTGACTATACTAGATAGAGAAGAGAGAGAAAATGCAGCCGACGCTAGACTTCATCGATTGTATTAATGAAGAAGAGAGAGGAGATGCAATCAGCACTAGGCTTCACCGACTGTATTAGATGAAGAAGAGAGAGAAGATGCAGTTCATGCTAGGCTTCACCAACTATATTGGATAAAAAGTAGAAAGGGAGATAGAAATAAGAAGAAGAGAGAGAAAGAGATAGAGGTAGAAAGAACAGAGAGAAATGAGAAGAAGAGAGAAAGAGAGTGAGAGATGAGAAAAATATAAGAATAAGAGAGATAGAGATGGGAAGAAGAGAGAGAAAGAGAGATTGAGAGAGAAGAAGAGAGAGAAAGATGAGAAGAAGAGAGAGAAAGAGAGATTGAGATGAGAAAAAGAGAGAGAAAGAGAGATAGAGATGAGAAGAAAAGAGAGAAAGAGAGAGAGATAGATATGAGAAGAAGAAAGAGAAAGAGAGAAAAAGATGAGAAGCAAAGAGATAAAGAGAGATACAGATGAGAAGAAGAGAGAGAGAGAAAGTTACCTTACCAAAAGATACCGGCCCTTTTCTTCTCTCTCCTCTCTTTCTCCAAGACGCACCCACAAACTCAAGAAAAAATTGAAGTCTTTATTGAATACTGAAAAATGAACCCAAGGCTTTATTGTTGTTGTTTACAATTTGGCTTTGCATGCTTATATAGAATTAGGCCCAAGTGGATGTCTAAAAATTACCTAAAATTGAAGATAATTACAATTTAATTGAATTAAAAGAAATTCTAAAAATGGGTGTAAAAGGACTATTTTTCTCCTGCCTACCAATGTGTGAAATTCAAGAACAGTCCCTGCTGCTGCCCGAGAACTTGCGTGATCTTCCATGACTGATCCGGGGTTATTCTGATTCCCGTTTGATTGAAAGATGATTATTTTCTTGTGGTGCTAGGCATGGCCATCGATTTGATACCAACTTCAAGCCATGAATCATGTTTTTAAGCCATGATCATGAAACATGAATTTTGGATGGATCTTGAAAACTTTGGATCGATTGTGTCCTCGTTTCTTGATGTTCCTTCGTGATTTCTTCACTGAATCACACGGAGCATGTCCTCACGATTACGTTGTAACAAATGCAGCTTGATTTCACGTCCGGATGAAGATTTCGTTGTCCTGAGTTTTTAACTGGAAACTTGAAATCCTACGGGCAGAATTTACAGTAGCTTTGATGCCTCCGTGTGTGAGATCCAGTCATTCATTGTACGCGAGGTTTAGACCAGAGATAGATTCGGATCTTACGCACAAAATACAAATAGTTTCGTATTGATCGGGTATGCAAGCGTCGTGATTTGGCTGCTTGAACGAGGCGTGCTGCTGTTGAATTTTCTGCAACTTCCTACATGGATCAGCAACTCCTCTCTAGTTTTTCTCCTTGCTCAAGCATCTTCATGGAGAGTACCACCTATCGAAACACTCGTCACGATGAGACGAACATGCTCACAAAATTTGAGAGAGATTCAACTTAGAACGAGTGAAATATGGGCCTTGAAAGTGACTGCCGATGACTGTAAATAAAGCCACTTTTAATGGTGTTTTAATGCAGGGTGGCCACACGTGAATAGTGTACGGCCTATCCTTTTTCCATATTTTACCCATAACATTTTCTTGAAGTTCCCGATTAAGCTGAAACTTGACCCATTGTGGTTTTCGACCGTGCCGGATCCAGTGGCGATGGTCCTACAGCAATTTGACGTATCAAAAAGATAGATCTAGTTATGGGATTCATTTTAGGGTGCTAGAGGCCAATTTTTTTACGAAATTGGTTCTTTGTATTCCTTGCCTTAAACATGTCTGATCATGATGAAACTTGGCTAGTAGCCTTTTGAATTGCTGATGAAGCTCTTGACTAATTCTGGGGCAATTATGAGACTTTCAAAGTTTCCACTTATTTTGTAGGCTTTATTGACCTGCTTCCTTCTTTATTTCGCATCAGGGACCTAGGTGCTGAAAAATGTGTTCAAATCGCTTTTCTTGCTTAATGTTGTGCTTCGAGAGAAGTAATAAGGACAACGTTCAAAAAATTTCCTTTGGCTATATTACCTTTTTCTTCCTAGCCGTAGGACCACGTGAACGTTGAGGAGATTCATGCAATGGTCTAACTAGAATGCTCAGATGTAAGGATGCACTGTTCACGGGTTTGTCCATGGAGACTTCTGGGGAAAAAGAGACTTTTTTTATGGATCTTGTTGAAGTCCTCACCCTCATGTGGACTATTTGTGATTCTGAAGTAGAGGATTTTGTACGAACCTCGTCAGTCAGAATCAGGCCCATATGGCAATTGAGTGCCATCATGAAGGGCATTGTTCCCATTTGGTCTGGGTTTCTTTTTCTTGGATAGATGACAAAAGAGCCTTTGGTCGGCACTCATCTTTGTCGTGCACCAGTTGTTCCTTGGAGGGTAGGTCTATCGAGGTTACCAGCTTTAGGTACAACCACCCCTACCCACTGTTGTGCAGTTTGTTACATAGCAGGTCCAAAGTCATGGATGTCTTAGCCTTCTCAAGGCGTCTTGAGCATCTTGGAGTACATCGTAGCCTGGTGGGAATGATGCTCTCTTTCATGAGACTTGTCTTATCCTCTAGGCAAATATTATGTCTTCTGAGTCCATTTTGCAATTGGACTCAGGTTGTCAGAATATTTTCCTTAAAGCTCATGTTTGTTTGGACCCTGGTATTGTAACACCAACTATTTTTCTTTTTGAGTGTGGGCTGAAGCCACTTGTCGAGGCGAGTGTTGCATCAACCCATTTATTGGTCCAAGTGTCCTTTGTGGATTTTCACTTGAACTTAAGAAGCGATGCCGTAGAGACTGTTTTACCTACTTCCTTTTATATTGGGGCTTTTTTACCCATGAACTTATGGCCATATCCACCGTTATTCTTCAATTTTTACTCACGATGTCCTTTCAGGTTTTCATCGTGCTCGATTTTTATTCACATAGCT
Organism: Amborella trichopoda; assembly: GCF_000471905.2. The sequence goes on from NW_006497091.1 coordinate 406,629, forward strand.
CTTTTACTCTTGGTTTCATGACCACGCTCGTCTGTCACTTTTACTTATGGTGTTCCCTTATCAAGGTATATGCCTGTTATTTCATCATTTTTTTGTGAAGGTGTGTTTAAGGTCATGCCTACGGAACCTATGCGAAGCCTTTTATCGTCGTGCCGCCCGGACGTGCACTATGGTTTAAGGTCGTATAGCTGTACCATAATAGAGATGGATGGCAGTCCGTAGGGGCCATGGAGTGAGTAGGGTAGTGGTTCTAGCTCACTTTTGAGAATATGGCATGAGGCTACCTATGAAAGATGGATGACGTATGAAAGGTAAGTGAAAAATGGTGACCCACTAGCTTACGACGAGTATAGGTGGCAGGATGGTTCACCGTTTTGTGTGCACGAGCGAGACTCACTAGATATAGAATGATGATGGGAACGAACTCACTAAGGAGATAGTAAAGGTGGTGCACGCAAACGAATGGGTGAGTTAGGGAAGACGTGCATGAAGATGCACGTAAAAGGTGTGTGCACATATGTGGGGGTGAGTTTTAAGGTCATGCCTTTGGGACTTATGCAAAATAGTTTAACGTCATGTGGCCAGGACATGCACTATGGTTTTAGGGTCATATAGCTTGGATCGTGGTGATGCAAATCAGAGTCACACAACTAGGACCGTACAGTTTAAGGTCATCCAACTAGACCTCTGGTACAGTTTAAGGTCATATAGTTTGGACCATGGTTATGCAGTTTAAAGTCTTGCGACTAAGACTGTGTAGTTAAAGGTCGTGTAACTAGACCTCCACTATAGTTTAAGGTCATATAGTTTGGACCATGTAGTTTTGGGGTCATGCAACTAGACCAAGGCTATGCAGTTTAAGGTCATGCAGCACGGACCACGATTATGCAGTTTAGAGTCATGCAACTAGAACCATGCAACTAGACCTCCGCTACAGTTTAAGGTATATAGTTTGGACCAAGGCTGTCCAGTTTAGTGTCATGCAGCACGGACCACGGTTATGTAATTTAGAGTAATGCAACTAGGACCATGCAGTTTATGGTCGTGCAACTAGACCTCCGCTACAGTTTAAGGTCATATAGTTTGGACCATGCAGTTTTGGGGTCGTGCAACTAGACCAAGGCTGTGAAGTTTAAGGTCATGCAACACGGACCATGGTTATGCAGTTAAGATTCATGCAACTAGGACCATGCAATTCAAGGTCGTCCCACTAGACCAAGGCTGTGCATTTTAAGGTCATGCAGTGCGGACCATGGTTATGCATTTTAGATTCAGGCAACTAGGACCATGCAGTTTAAGGTCGTGCAACTAGACCTTCGCTACAGTTTAAGGTCATATAGTTTGAATCATGGTTATGTAGTTTAAAGTCATGCAACTTGGATCGTGTAGTTTAAGGTCGTGCAACTAAACCTCTACTACAGTTTAAGGTCATATAGTTTGGTCCAAGTAGTTTTGGGGTCATTCAACTTGACCAAGGCTGTGAAGTTTAAGGTCATGCAGTGCGGATCACAATTATGTAGTTTAGAGTCATGCAACTATGACCATGCAGTTTAACATCGTGCAACGAGACCTCCGCTACAGTTTAAGGTCATATAGTTTGGACCATGGTTATGCAGTTTAAAGTCATGCAACTAAGACCGTATAGTTTAAGGTCGTGAAACTGGACCTCCACTACAGTTTAAGGTCACATAGTTTAGACCAAGGCAGTGTGATTTAGAGTCATGTAGCACGGACCATAGTTATGCAGTTTAGAGTCATGCAACTAGGACCATCCAGTTTAAGGTGTGCAACTAGACCTCCGCTACAGTTTAAGGTCATATAGTTTGGACCATGCAGTTTTGGGGTCATGCAACTAGACCAAGGATGTGCAATTTAAGGTCATGAAGCGCGGACCATGGCTATGCAGTTTTGAGTCATGCAACTAGGACCATGAAGTTTAAGGTCGTGCAACTAGACCGAGGCTATGCAGTTTAAGGTCATGCAGCGCGGACCACGGTTATAATGTTTAGAGTCATACAACTAGGACCATGCAGTTTAAGGTCATGCAACTAGACCTCTACTAAAGTTTAAGGTCATATAGTTTCGACCATGCAGTTTTGGGTCATGTAACTAAAGGTTGTGCAGTTTAAGGTCATTTAGCGCAGACCATGGTTATGCAATTTAGAGTCATACCACTAGGAAGATGCAATTTAAGGTCGTGCAAATAGACCTCCGCTACAATTTAAGGTCATATAGTTTGGGCCATGGTTGTGCAGTTTAGAGTCATGCAACATGGACCATGGTTATGCAGTTCAAAGTCATGCAACTAGGACCATGAAGTTCAAGGTCATGCAACTAGACCTCTACCACAGTTTAAGGTCATATAGTTTGGATCGAGGCTGTGCAGTTTAGAGTCATGCAGCAATAACCATGATTATGTAGTTTAAAGTCATTCAACAAGGACCATGCAGTTTAAGGTCATGCAACTAGACCAAGGTTGTGTAGTTTAAGGTAATACAGTGTGGACCATGGTTTCTATCACCTTGTAGGTGAGACTTCATGGGGAATTGATCTGTGGGCAGCAGTCTGACTCCCTGAGGATAAAATAGGTTGGACCGATTTTTTATAGGTGACAAATGTGGGTCTTTTATAGGCATTAATGATGACTGGATTTTATTGGTGAAGAGATTACTGGGTCTTTTATAGGCATTAGAGATGACTAGGTCTTTTATAGGCATTAGAGATGACTGAGGGTTTTATAGATGACAAATGTGGGTCTTTTATTGGCGAAGGGGTGACAAATGCAGGTTCTTTTTAGGCATTAGAGATCACTGGGGGTTGCAACAACAAGAATGATCCTAACTCTATTGGGGATAATACTATGTGGTACGTGCATGACTCTTCTACTAGGGATGAGGAGTCATGACCTGATTTTGATCGATCTAAGTTCCACTTTACTAGGGGAAATAGGTAGAGTCAAGGTTCAACTTTACTCCGGATAAGGATAAGACACATAAGGCTTCGGTCTAGAGTAGGTGACAATAGGCTGCTTGAAATACAGCCAGCGCCAGGTGCAGCAACCATTGCTTCTTGAGAATGCTTAACAGACGATGAGTCTTCGCAACCGGCGCTGAAGACGACCAATGCTTCTTTTTAACCAGTTAGTCGGCATTGGATTAGAAACACGGCTGGCTTCGAGTTGCTAGACACACAGCTGGCACTATGCTATCGTTTGGAGATAGCCGACGAGTTGTAGAGCACATGGCTGGCGCTGTGGTTGGTGAAATAAAGCTGATGTTAGGTAACTTCGATCGCATAGCCGGTGCTAGGTATGGATCTATATTTTGGCCATGACCCGAGCCCATCCCATTCCAGCCCTTTTGTTGGAATTTTTGAAGCGACGATGGGAGTTGTGTCGGGCCTTGTGTCAAAGGCTGACCCTGTCCAGCCTGTTCATTGGAATTTTTCAGGCGGTGATGAGAGTTGCCTCGGGCCTCAGGTCAAAGCCTGACCCGGCTCATCGTCGCTTGGCTTCCTTGGACGCGACTAGGATTCCCAATTGGTGAGGGGTGTTTGAGGGTAGCGTTGGTTATATAAGGGGGGTAAAAACCCATTTCATTCACTTTTCACCAAAGTTAAAAACTTAAAGACATTTTCTTTAACAGTGAGCAGAGGGTGCCCGGTAGAAGTTCTGGCAAGCAATGGGGCTCCAGCAACGGTTTTGTGGGGAAGGTTTCAGTGAGCAGAACTCTACTAGAGATTGCTGAAGTTGCAAGAAAAGGGAGCAAGAAAAGAAAGTTCTCAAGGGAATTTTCCAGGAGGACAAGGGGATTTGGGCTAAGGTTTTGCAGGTTAGAGCAGCAGTGGGCATTTTCAGAAAGCAGGAGTACTCTGGCCGTGGTATTTTGAGGGTAAAAGAGGCAGGAAGTGCAGTAGTGGGCATTTCCTCTTGCAAGGAAAGCGAATGGTTGCAGGAGGTGGACCATTGCAAGGAAGGCGAACGGTTGTGGGAGGTGGACGCAGAGAAGGCGAACGGTTGCAGGAGGTGGACCGTTGCAGAAGGTAGATGATTGCCCTAGAAAATCGTGCGACAATTAAGGGGGTGAAGAAACTTATGCTTTGAGAACAAGGAGTCTCGGGAGGCGAACAGTCATGACAGAGCCGACGCTAACAGGAGCACAGCCGACCCTGACACAGCTGGCGCCGAAGGTTAGAAGCATAATCGGTGATGACATGGTCGGTGCTAATCCTCAAGAAAGGCAGACGGCCCTAAGAGTTAGGGGCACAGTCAGCACTGGCCTTTGGAGGACACAACCGACCTTGGCTTCAGACGGCACTCATCAGCGCGTGTGGCATGTCATGATGCGCATAATGATGCTCGCATGTGGCAGTAAGTTACATGCGGCCTTGCGACGCTCGGCGAAGGACTACGTGTGGCAATGTTCATGCGTGGCGCTGACATAGGCCGGCAAAGGGTGGTGAATGATTGTGAGGCATGGCTTGTGATACCTATTTGAAGCTAAGTCCTCCAGGACAACAGTGAAGTCCATGTTGTTCTATGGAAGGGCATCCACTGTGAACAGAGTATGTTGTCCATCATAGGCCAGTTCCTTACCAGAGCGGTCTGCTTTTCATGTTTGATACACACGTCGAATGAATTTTGTGTTGTATGTTTGATATACATGTCAGGTGAGATATCTGGCTTGTATTTGACATACACGTCGGATGAACTGAAGCTAATTTCTTCGAGTGGTTTTGCTTCATCTTTTGGCCTGTAACCGTCCTCTTATGGCAGCGCTTATCAAATGAATTGAGGCTGACTCTCTAAGTGGCTTTACTTCTTCTTCATGAGGAAGGCCTTTCTTTGGTTGCAGATTTATCTGAACTCATTGGCACCATTGAGTCGAAAACCGTGGCGATGGAGGAGGTGACTCAAACGGTGGCCGAACTAAACGAGAGTGTCCAGGCCACTGTGACATCTTCTACAGCGTGCAACGCAGAGATGAATAAGATGATTGATCAGTTTTGAGAATGATTTTTCTTTTACCAGTACTTGTAAAAGTTTTACTCATAAATAAAGTGCTTCTTTTTCTCTTCTAGCTGACCTCACTATATGATTTCATTCTCCTCTTACTTTTGTTGCACCTCATGTGATTTTTTTCGAATGCCTCTCGACACTTTTATTATCTCAAGGGGCTAATAACCTAGGCCTTGTTTAGTCCCATGATGAGCTGCGGTGGCTTTAATAGCTTCGAAATGAGAAGTTGTTGCTTTTCCTCCTCTTAGTGTTTGATTGGCCAAGGGCACATAGTTCATTTTCCTCATCGTTTGGTGATCCTGGTTATTATAAATAGTCCAGTCAGGGAGGACTTTGGCCTCCATTAGTGGTGCATTCACTTCAAACCCATCATAGCTTTTAGTCTCAGGCACGAACTCCATGATATGTTTTGAAGTGATACACGTGACCTCCAATTGACTCTGGAGACTGCGAACTTCGCTTTTGCTAAGGGATCCTGCCCTTCAGGGGAAGAAAGTTTCCCATTCTTAGACTGCTCTCCTCTTGTCAGATCAGGGAAAAGTAGAACTTTCGGTTGGTCACTGATCCGAGGAGCATCCTCTATACTTATAGCAGCTGGATTTTGAGAAATATTTCGTGGCGATTGACGTGCCACTTCTTCTTTCAAGAGCGCAATGGGGATATGCAGGAATTTCTGGTGGTTCGGTGTATAAGTGATCTTTAGAGCCGAGAATTCTATTCCCATGACCTTCTCAATCTCAAGAATGACCTCTGGTTCATCTTCCGATAAAGGTGGCTCAGAACTGAGGGTAGAGGGTGAAGACTCCTTTTCAAGCGCAGAAGGAGTTTCTTCAGGGATGATGGTTGGGACGTTAGAATGAATAGTGGTTAGAGATAAAATTGTGCCTTGCCTTTCTTCCTCTTTGAACATGTTCACCAATGTTCTCCCAACATCCTCAACATCTTCACGAGATGAAGATGTTGTCTTGATTGTAGACTTGTGAGCTCCATCATTCAGCTTCTGAGGCGACACCAGATTTGTGAAGTAATATTTAACATTGGCATAGTGAGTTTCGACTACAAGGAACTGTCTTTTGTCGGCATAGACCATATGCTGTCTCCCATCTCGACTATACTTGAAGCACTTATGCAATGTCGATGGAACCACTCCTTGGTCATGGAGCCATGGCCAACCAAGGAGAATGTTGTAGGAAGCCTCGATGTCGATTACATAGAATTGGGCGTAATTGTTCAGCTCACTGATCTCAAAATGAAGGCGAATCATGTCAGCTGGCTTCTCTCCTGACTGGTTGAACCCTTAAACTCTAAAGTGGGTCGGGGTAAGATCTTCTGACCCTAACCCTAATCAAGTAAGGATCCTCCTTGGAATAAGGTTGACTGTTGACCCTCCATCTAACATAATTTGGTTGATGGGGCATGCATGTAATTCGCCAGTAACAAAGAGAGGGAGATTATGAAACTTTTATCCCAGCTGCAGATCGTCCTCAGAAAAGGTAATTGGAATACATCCATTTAAAATCATCGGATCCACCTCAATAGGTTCTACTTTGGTCTCATACACTTTTGGGTTAGAGAGAGCCTTAAACAAAGCCATCCAGGAATCCTTCGAGAGCATGAGGGCATCGTAGATACTGAGAAGGGCTGGATGCTTCCGTAGATGCCCTATTACATCATATTTGACCTTTTCTTGATCGACGCGTTTTGCTCTTAGTCCTGCCATTGGTATAGGTGGAAGAGGTTTATTTTGGCATGTTGGCTGACTCGATTGCACAGTAGGATTAGTTCAGGTGATGGAGGTTCGAGGTTTTGAAAGTGATTGAGCATATGGGATCAGACATGTCCCAAGGAATTGGAGAATAGGCAGATTGTTTGAGGTATTGAGATTGAGAAGGAGCCCGGAGAGCTGTAAGATAGGCAGATTAGTCTTTGGATTAGGGGGCAGTGGCGAACTAGGGAACTTCAAGGTGCCCGACTTCTACAATGGAGGTTGCAACGTCCTCCTCGATCAGTGATTTATCTACCCCGTGATGGGTGTTTCTCCTGAGATTTGCATCAAGTGGCGAGCTTCCTGAGAATATAAACATTGCCTCCCTTGACTCTCTCAGCCTCTGCTCAAATTTGGGCTCAGGGGGTCACTAGGGTTTCTTTAGCTTCCACTTTTTGTGCTTCTTTAAAGAGGGTGACTGTGCTTTGGCTCGAGCTACCAAGGCGTCAACAACTTTCAAGAATCCTACTTTTTGTGCCAGCGTCTTTTTCAACCGATTCCATCATGTCTTGCTTATGTTGTACCTGCAAGAGACAAAGAAGAAGAAAGATGAGAAGAAGAAGAAGAAGAAGAAGGAGAAGGGTTAAAAGATAGTGGAATTTTGAGGTCATTCCCCTCATCAAACCGATTTGGCCATATTTTTGTGTCATCACTAGGGTCGGACAAGTGCAGGGGGTCTTTTAGGTCTTTTCCATGCTTAGATCATTGGGGAGTGCTTTTAACATCGTCACCCTCATTGGACGTGCTCTGAGTGGAAGATGGTATGGGAACATCTTCTTGACAAGATGAAAAAGGAAGAAGGATCATGTCAGGGACAAAGTCCAGTAAAGTTGGCAGTGGGGGAAGGGGCCTGAGAAATTCCTACTCAACTAGAGGTTAAGCCATGGTTTTTCTCCAATGAGCTGCCCTTGGTGCCCATCTCCTTCTAGTTTTTTGAGGTGGAGTTTGATTCGTCTCGTTACGCTTGTGAACAGCCCTAGCTTGGCTAACTGCTTCTCATCTTAAGGACTTGAGATTGCTTGCACGTGGTGGACTATCCACGACTGAAAAGTCGAGGGTTCTACAGAGTCTGAGTCATTGATAAGAAGGTCCTGCTTTGAGAGATCCTCTTGCATCGGTGGAGTAGTGACTTGGGGATCACTTACTGGGATGTTGTAAAACTCTAGACATTCTTACATTTTCTTTGCAAAAATATCATGAAAACTGGTGCATTCCCACAAGTAGTGACGTCATATCTGATGGTATGGGCATCAACGATCTTCAATCCCCTGAGCAAGGCGTAGGGGTTGCCTTGCCTGCTTTAGTGTGATTATGCCTTCCAGAAGCATTACAATGAAGAAGGCATAAAGGATACCAGGCAATTCGTCTTCCTCTTGGATGGTTACTGCATGGGAGGCCTTGGCTGCCCCGAAGGCCTTCTTTAAGTCTTCAAGCTTTATCTCTGAATCAGGGCCTTGATAATATCCTTCAGCATGGAGTAGTTATCTATAGAATGATTGATCCTTCGATTGTAGGCACAATAATTTGCCTGAGTGTCAAGGCCAGCTAGCTAAGGGAACTTGGCTTTTGGAAGCTGGATCATATTCTATTCAAATAATAATCGGAACAGCACTAGGACCCATTCTTTCTCAAAGGGGTAGACCATGTTCATGCCTAGAGAAATAATCACCCCGATCAAGGTTGATGGGTGGGGGTACTCGCTTGTACTACTGTTGTTGCTTGCCTGCCTGGGGCGTTATCTTTGTCGTGCTCAACCCTTAGAGAGGTCTAAAATTTGGGAGGGAGCCTTCTTTGGATCAGTGACTGTGCTAGCTGCATTGATTACTCCTTTCTAATGGCTAACCTGTATGTTGTTTCGAGAGCTACCATTGCCCCGGTTGTTCGTTGGGTTTGTAGACAGTTGTTGTGACCCACCGTGGTGGCGTGATAACCTTTCTATGTGAATTGATTTAGAGATCAGCTTTGATGTGGAAGTTGGATTAAAGGCCTCGAAGTGTAAAGCAATTTCGAGTCGCTTGTTCCGCAAGCAAGTTTGGAGTGCTTCTTTCTCGGGCATAGGATTAGGATGGGCGAGAAGCCAAATTTCTCCATCTTGATCTTGATCCACGAGCTCATCAAGATCTTGAGTGAAGGTGAGAAGTTCGATGGTTTGAACCTCTCTCTCGACATCATAGAAGCGTTGATATAACAGTTTCTCCATTTCCTCCCACGTATGCACTGAGTTTGGAGGAAGTCGAGCATATCATTGAAATGTTGGGCCATCGAGGGTCTCAACTAACTGACAGAGAAGAAGTCTCCTATTAGCCGTTATTTCTCTACATGCTGCTTGGAAGTGGGTAATACGCTGGTTCAGGGACGTCGTTTCGTTGAATAAACGAAACTTCCCTTTCTTGTAATCTGAGGGAAACGGGACCTGATCAATATATGATGGGTATGGCCTTTGTTAAGGCGTTGCACTCTATATCCTCGGGATTTATCTTTTGTTTAGGTTATGGGTCACCATAGCATCAATGTCTGCCTGAGAGACGAGGTGAGAGACAAAATTATCCTATGAGGCAGAAAGAGGGGGCTACCTTGGAGGCACACCATCAGAGTGATGGGAATTGACCTCATGGTTAGCGGACTGGCGTGCGCCATCTCTATGATCAATCTTTTCCATCATTGCGTGCACCATTTCCTCAAATTTGTTCATGCGCTCTTTCTGCATGTCACTAAACTCGCTTACAACCATTACATTGACTGTTTTTCTAGGGTGATCAGCGTTAGTTGCAGTTGAGGGCTTGCGAACTTGACGGGTAGTGCGTGGTAGATCAGTCATCAGGGGGTTAGCATGCCCTAACTGGACCCAACTTTTGTATGTCGATCGCATAAGGACCGGTTCTCGACAGTCTTAGGATCGTGGCTGACGAGTGGCTGGGTCACTTTCTACAACATTAACCATAGTGTAAGGGTATTGAGCTTTTCTTCAGGCCTTGTCATCTGAAGAGGGTAGAAGGGGTTCAGGCGAAGAGGGTCATCTGAGCTAGTTGCCTCGACCGCCTTGGTCATTTGTTTGGTCAGAACTCGTAGGCCTCTATTACGTTTAGCTTTGAGGCTTTGATGGACCTCACTTTAAAACTGCGATTTGGGTTGCGGTTGGTCAGCTCTTCTTGCACAAGAGAGTGTTGTCTCCATCAAGTGCGGCAAAGGATGAGGGCCAGCGATTGGAGTCATCTTAGGATGGGTACGATGAAGGGCTAAATCTTCCATCAGGTCATTGCCTTGAGCTCTTTTGTGGGCTCCAGAGACACGACCAAAGTGATGGGGCTAGTTCAGGATGGTACTCATGAGGAAAACCTTCGAGTACCAAGGCTGAAGGTGCTTGCTCGAAGGAGGAGCAGGCAGAGCAGGGTTGACTCATGAGGAAGCCTGAGTCAAGGGCAAGGGGACATCTGTGATGGTGATGCGTGTGCGCCCCTTGAAGAAGGATCATGGGGGACCTGAGGGTACGCCAGGAATCGTGCAAGTGGTCTGGCCTTAAAAGGCCGAGAACTATGAATAGGTGTCTGTAAGAGAACAGATGCAGGTCTGCCCCTTACAGGGTGCACTTGTGTGTACAAAGTAAGAGGACGAGGAGGTCATCTTTTATGTACTCGGGTTGGCGTAATGACAGTGTTGCCCCTAGCAGTGAGATGCATGCGAGCAGCGTACGCAAGATCTGGCCTTAGAAGGTCGAATCCTATATGTGGGCTCGAGGTAACATAAGGGTTGCCCTGAGGTGTGGCTTGAGTGGGTGACCCCGATCCTTGTGGTGCGTGTGAGGGGTGGAGTCCGTAGGGCTTCCTCCTCGATGTGTTGACCTTCTAAAAGTAGAGACTCGTTGTGGTGTAGGAATGTGGGGGTGGCCTTGCAATGTCCCACAAGCACAATGGCAACTTACTTACCTTTTATAAGCCTTTAGACGTACCTCGAGAATACGATCGAGAAGTGGCTTGCCGGTAACTGAGTGCATGCTGTATGTTACCTTAGAAGGTCG
>NW_006497091.1:426944-457629 GCF_000471905.2 Amborella trichopoda
CATCAGGGAGTGAGAGCCTCATAAGATCTCCCCAGTTTCATGGCTCATCAGGGAGTGAGAGCACATAAGATCTCCCCAGTTTCATGGCTCATTAGGGAGTGAGAGCAAATAAGATCTCCCCAGTTTCATGGCTCATCAGGGAGTGAGAGCCTCATAAGATCTCCCCGGTTTCATAGCTCATCAAGGAGAGAGAGCCTCATAAGATCTCCCCTGTTTCATGACTCATCAGGGTGTGAGAGCCTCATAAATTCTCCCCAATTTCATGGCTCATCAGAGAGTGAGAGCACATAAGATGCCCTCGGGTTCATGACTCATCAGGGAGTGAGAGCCTCATAAGATCTCCCTAGGTTTTGGGCTCATCAGGGAGTGATAGCCTCACAAGATCTCCCCAGTTTCATGGCTCATCAGGGAGTGAGAGCCACATAAGATCTCCTCAGTTTCATGGCTCACCAGGGAGTGAGAACCACATAAGATCTCCCCAATTCAACAACAACAAGAGTCCTTGAGGGTGATGATGATGACCAAAAGATCCCTTCAAAAATTCTGAGGGCCATCACGAAGGCAAGAAATTGATAAAGCTAGGGTCTAACCTTCCACAGGCTTCAGGGTAGTCTTCGCCAAACCCTTTAACCTACATTGGACCAGACTTTCAGGTTGGGTCAGAAGCCCCCCACTGGACCCCGCTAGACAGGACTTATAGAAGATATCTTGAGCATCAAAAGAAAATCTGGTGTAGCAACAAACAACACCGATCGAAGGTTCGTAGCATTTGGCCTTCAGAAAAAGGCCTGGTTCTGTGCGATGAAGTCTTAACAAATGCCTCATGCTCCAGAACCACATAGAGTCTCATGAGGGTGTGGACTTTGAAAAGGATCCCTCAAACATTTTGAAAACTTGCAGTTCTCGATTCTCTTAAAGCGCAACATTTAGCAGGGGCATGTTGTTGGAAGGTATTTTTCATCAACATGGGGCCCCCGCTCAATAAAGGCCTAGCAAGTAGTGGCAATTATGACAGTCTCATAATAGCCCCAGAACTAATCAAGATCTTCATGAGGTCTCTCAAGAGTCTCCTGCCACGTTTTGTCGCATTGCGACATGTCTATGGCAGTGCAAACTGAGAAACAGTTACGGCATAATCGGCCTCTGACACTCTGAAACGGACCCCTCTAACCACAGCTATATTTCTAGCATCTCAAATTTCCATGGGACCACCACCATTGGATCCGACACGGTTGAAAACCCCCAGGGGTCAAGTTTCAACTCAAACAAACATTTCAGGAAGAAGTTATAGGTGAAAGAGTAAAATAAGAGAAGCCACACGCTATTCCTGTGCGGCCACCCTATAACACTAAACCATTGAAGGGACTGTCATGACCATTGACTTTCGACACTCATATCTCACTCGTTTTATCAGATTAAGCTTAAATTTGGTGAGCATGTTCGTCTAGTCAAGACGAGCAATTCCATATGTGGCACGCCCTGTGACAATACCCGAGTGCGAAGAAACATTAGAGAAAAGTTGTTGATCCGTGAAGAAAGTGTAAAAAATTCAGCAGCATCGTGCCTCGCTCAAGTAGTCAAATTCTGTTGCTCGTGAGCCCGATCTACGTGAGACCAACTCCATTGCAGGCATAAGCTCTCGGGCCATCTCTGACCCAAACCCCGTACATGATTAACAATTGGATTCAGCAAACGAAGCCAACGAACAAACTGAAAATTCCGTGGTAGGAATCCTTGATTTCGACCAAAATTTCAAACTTGCAAAATCTTTGTTAGGCTACGGATTCGAGCAATGTTTGGTGCCTCGTGATCATAGTGGCATGCTCATTGTGATTCAGTGAAGAAAGCACATAAAAACATCAACGAACGAATACACTATCGATCCAAAGTTTCAAGATCTACTCAAATTTGAACTCACATGATCGTGCACCAAAAACACGATCCATGGCTCGAAGTTGGAATCAAATCGATCACCATGCCGAGCCTTATAAGAAAACAATCATCTTACAATCAACCACGCATCAAAACGACCTCGGATCAGCCATGCAAGATCACACAAGTTTTAGGGCAACATAGGGACTGTTTTAAAATTTAGCAACCTATTAGGAAGGGGCAAATCTATCATTTTTCACTCAATTTTCTAATTTCTTTTAATTCAATTTAATCTTAGTTTCCAACAATTACGGTTACTTTTGATCATCCACCCATGTTTGGAGCACACTTCTATATATGCATACCATCATTGTACGTAAAAGAGACAGTGGTATACACACATAAGAGAGAGTTTTCACTTAATACAAGTTTCTCTTTCTTACCATTGTTGTGTCACGATTGAGAGAGGGAGTTAAGTGAGAGAAACGTTTGATCGGTATCCCTAGGTTTGAGGTAAACCTTCTTTCTCTTCTTTTTCTTTTCTTCTTCTCTCTCTCTTCTCCCCTCTCTTCTCCTCCTTCTTCACTTGAGTTCCTCGTAGGGGTCTTGCACGCCTGTGGTAGTGCCGTGCATGCCTCTTCCTTGGTCTCACAGGGCACGCATGGTGATGGCAGCACCGTGCGCGAGTGTCTTTCCCTTTCAACTTGTTTGTTTCTTCCTTCAAGTGAGGTATGTAGATAGCGCTGCCCATCACCACCCATAGACATAGCTTTGACATCTCAGTGAAGAGCCCAGATGGCAAGGTTTTTTTCCACCTACAAGGGTCGCTCCCTGTCGCACAGCTGATGTAGACGGTGATACCTATCGCCGCCTGCTAGGGGCTTTGGCAACACCTATCTCCATCCGTAAGCCTCCTCCACTTACCCTGTGCTCATCGTTGTTCTCCCTGCATCCCACTCCTATCGTCGTGTGACCTAGGAGAAACTATCGTAGTGTGCCTCATCAAGAGTTAACGCTGACCATAAGGGATGCGCCGTCTCCTTGCATTGCCCACCGCGATGCCTATTGACGTCTGAATTTCTCCTTCTCTCTACCGACTCGTTCTTTCCTCTTCACCTCTTTCTCCTCTCACTTAACTTAGGGTAAACTTAGCTTATCACCGATACACCGACCTCGGTTTCAAGTAGTATTGCCACCGTTTTGGTCCTGAGAACCATGCCCATCTTGCTACCACTCGGAGTCGGTAATTTCTTGTTTACATGCCAGTCTCACCCCAATGTCAAGCTCTCTTCTCTTTTCTATCTTTTATAGAACCTTGCACTACATCGCCTTCTCATGTGAACATGCATTGCCCTAAGACAAGGGTGGGTCCCTTCGACCCACTTGTCTAACAAATTAACCATAGAAGTTTTGTACCAAAAAACAAGAGGATTACAGGTCAAGGGAGGTGATTCCGAACCAACTCAATCTGTTGGGGGGCTTTCTTTGTGATCTAAGAGTGCGCCCACACGAGCCTGCCCAAGTAAGTCCCGAACCCGCCAAAAATTCCTATCTCATTGGTTTCTATACTTGCCCTTGCCCTCGAGCAAGGTTTTGAAGACAGATCTCAAATCTCGGGTTCACTAGAAGCCTGAGACACGTGACTCTAAATCACCTAGATCGGGAGGGCAAGATCGATTGGGGTCCAGTCAGAGGCTTTTGACTTGTCTGAAAGTCTACACTTATCAGCTAGGGGGATTTTGGCTTAACGATCTCATGAGCCCCATCTTGCCGGGTCCAGTAGGGGGCATGTCCCGAAGCTCTGGGCATGCCGGCTAAGGAAGGGTTTTAAGCGAGGAGATCTCATGGTTGGGAATAACTCTAAAGTCTCGGTCAAGTTAGGCCCTGGCTTTGTTAGTTTCTTGCCTTCGTGATAGTCGTCGCCCTCACCCTCAACAACTCTTGTTGTTTGTGGAGGTGAAACTTGGGAGATCTTATGCAGCTCTCACTCCCGGGTGAGCCATTTTATTTTTTGATTGAATGCTTGCAGCTGGGAATCTTAGGTAGACCTCATAGAATCATGCATGTTTGGTAATTGGGTGTTGACTGAGGCTGTGGTAGTGCATCAACCTGCTTTGTCGGTCCAAGCACCCTTTGCGGGTTTTCGCTCGAACAAGGGAAGTGGTGTCGTAAAGATGATTTGCACCAACTTGCTTCTTGTTTTGGCTCTTGTACCCATGACCTGGCAGCCATGTCCACCCTTTTCATCCTTTTTTGCTCATGGTGCCCTTTTGGGGTTTTCACCGTGCCTGGGTGCTTGTTTTCACAGAATGCTCTTACTCATGTTTTTGTGACTATGCCCGTCCGTCATTTTTACTCATGACTTTCCCTTGTCCAGGTGTATACCAGCCCCGTTTTTTGTGAAGGCATGTTTAGGGTTGTGCCTTCGAGACCTGTGCGAAGCCTTTTAATGTCATGTGGTCAGGACGTGTACTATATAGTTTAGGTTCATACAGGTGGACCATAGTGGTGATGAATAGCCGTCTAAGGAGGCCATGGAGTGAGTACGGTGATGGTTTCGGCTCACTTTGGGGAGATGGCGTGAGGCTACCTTTGAAAGGTGGATGATGTATGAATGGTGGGTGAAGAGTGGTGACCCATTAGCTGACGGTGAGTATGTGTGGCGAAATGGTTCGCCGTTTGGTGAGCATGGGTGAGACTCACTGAGGAATGATGAATAGTGGTAGTGAAATAATGAAGGTGGTGCACACACATGAATGGGTCGGTTAGGGAAAGCATGCGTGAAAATGCACGTAAAGGGGGTGTGCGCGTATGTGGGGACAGGTTTAAAGTTGTGCCTCCGTGACCTATGCAAAGCAGTTTATCGTCATGCAGCCAAGATGTGCACTATGGTTTAAGGTCATATAGCTTGGACCAAGCAGTTTAAGATCGTGTACCTGGACCATGGCTATGTAGTTTAAGGTCATGCAGTGCGGACCATATGTGGGTTGTCATGTAGGTGAAGCTCCAAGGGGGATAGGTCTGTGGATAGTAATCTGACTCCCTGGGGATAAAGATAGTTAAGGCTATACACAAGAAGAGAGATTTAGAAAAAAGTGGTGGCCCTACGAGGAGTGGCAATAGGAAGAGGACTTCTTTGGGGATTAAAAGGGTAACTGTGACTCCACGAGGATAATGAGTAATGGTATGCATGTAACTCTGCTGAGAATGACTAGCCAGAGCAAATATGCAATCCTATTGGGGTGACACGTTGGAGCATAAGTGTAACCCTAATGGGGGTAAAAAGATAAGCATGGCCCTAACTCTCTAGGGATAGGGTCGCAATAGGGGGTGACTCATGCTAGAGTGTCGGTGCGAAGAGACCGACTGGGGATTGAAGGGGTAGGTGCGACCCTCTCCTTTCTTATGATACACCTAACTTCACTGAGGGTGTTAATGAAATACACATGGCGAAGAGGTTGTCCCACTTACAGTTAAGGTTATGTGAATGGACTATTTGTCACATCGTATGTTACAGTTTTAGGGTCTTGTAGCTCAGACCATGGCTACACAGTTTTAAAAGTCATGCAGCTAGGACCATGCAGTTTAAGGTCGTGCAACGAGACCTCCGCTACAGTTTAGGGTCATATAGTTTGGACCATAGCGCTAAGCCTTTTAATTTCATGCGATCAAGACGTGCACTATAGTTTATAGTCATACAGCTGGACCATGGTCTTGCAGTTTAGAGTTGTGCAGTGCGGACCATGGCTATGCAGTACCATGGCTACGAAGTTTAAGGTCATGCAGTGCGGACCATGGCTATGCAGTTTAAAGTCATGCGGCACTAACCATGGCTGTGCAGTTTAAGGTCATGCAGTGAGAACCACGGCTATGCATTTTAAAGTCACGTCCTGTGGACCATGGCTGTGCAGTTTAAGGTCATGCAGTGCGGACCATGGCTATGCAGTTTAAAGTCATGGAGCAAAAACCAAGGTTATGCAGTTTAAAGTCATGCAGCTCAGACCATGTCTATGCAGTTTAAGGTCATGCAATATGGACCATGGCTATGCAGTTTAAAGTTATGCAACACGGACCGTGGCTGTACAGTTTAAGGTTATAGAGTGCAGACCATGACTATGTAGTTTAAAGTCATGCAGCACAGACCATAGTTGGTGAAGGAATGCAACTCCATGAGGATCAGAGCCATCACAAAAAACTGGACTCCTTTAGGAGTGAGACTGTGGTGCAGGGAATGAACTTTCTGAGGAGGCAGGACAATGGTCCAGATGGGAGTGTCGTGGTGTGATCACGACACTAAGTGTTGGATGGCGTATGCAGCATTAGGCCTAGATGTTGTGCGCATGGCGTTAGGCCCCTTGGTGAGGGGCACAGTGATAGCCTTTTTGACGAGGCGCTCGGTGACGGCTTCCTTCATAAAGGGAACAGCGGTGGCTTCTTTGATGAAGGGCACAATGATATCGTTTTCGGATCGTGGGATTGACCCTTATTGTCGTCATGAGCATGGGGACTTAAGCATCATTTCGGTCAAGGGTTGGTTTGTGGCACTGCTGAACTTAAGAGAGGGAAAACCCCATTCTACTGTTTTATCGAAGGGCAAAACAGTTAAAGAGTTTCTAGAGAGAGAGAGAGCTGGAGCCTTTGGAAAGAGACTTCCAGCCAGAGTTTTCAGCCAGAGTTTGCAGCAGACAGGCTTTCAAGAGTTTTTTGGGCGATCTTGAGCAGATCGTGAGCTTCATACCGTGATTGCGAATGCTTTGGGAGAGTGCCAAGGCTTTCTGAGGGGAAACAGGGCTTCTCAGAGCCTTAGTACAATTTGTAGTGGTGCTTCTACCGCGGTTTTAGGTGTTCTTCCGATAGTCCTATGGCTGGAGGGAAGGTTGCAGAGAAGTCGGGGGAGCAGACGGTCCTCTGGTTTTTGGAAGAGAAGAAGGAGGAGCAGCAGTTGTCTCATCGGAAACTTAGTAGAATTGCGGTGAGTTCATGGCAAGTTGTTGAAGTTCAAAAACAGGGAGAAGGGAGACCCGCAGGGCCACAGGGAGACGTTCTGTTGATTTCGATGGTTTTCGATTTTCCCAACTGTTGATAAGGGGAAATAATAGGGTCAGAGGGGGTTTCTTGCGAGCAGAGGGAGTTTTCGGTGAGAACCCGAAGGGTTGAGGGGCCGTAACGGTCAGGAGGAGAAGGGCCGTGAGGAGGCTGATAGTCACCAGGGGTAATAATTTTGGGGAAATCGAAAAAGGACGAGGGTTAATGCTCCCTTTAGAATTGGAGATAGTGGGAATGAGGGCACCACAAGGGCATGCGCATCGTTATGTCGCATGCATCTCTACCTCCACACGTCTCTAGATTGCACACGGCGATAGCCAAGCTCGGGAGCATGCCGCTCGTGGTAATGGTCTCACGCGACGTTGGCCTGCCCATGCTGATGGTAACACGCAACGTTGAGCTGCTCACGGCAGTGGTCACCTGTGGTGTTGAGTTATACATAGTGATGATCTCACACGGCATTGAGTTGTGAGCGGCGATGGTATTAGTGAAAAATCCAGGAAAATAGTCAACTGTGATATTCTTTCTCATTTTGAAGCATAACTACATTTTTGTAAAGAATTTCAACAGTGGGAAAAAACAAAGTTTTTATGGGACTCATACATCTTTCCAATGATGGTAATTTGAGGTTAATCGGACCCCATTTGGTTATTCAAAAGTATCCTTTAATCACACACATAATTCTGGAATTTCACAGTGGCATATAACGTGTCTTAAGAACACATTCCAAGACCTTCATTGCATGGTGAGGAACATGATAACAACCATTCTCTCATGATGTACACATACAACATGCATTTCTTACATAATCTAAGAATCATACATTCATTCACAATATCCACCATTATCATAAAACAAAATCCCCAAATTTTCAGTGAGAAAGGCCTAAGGAGTTTCTACATCACATGTACTTACATTGCTCATTTCACATGCATAAATTGCCATGCATCCTTATGACTGCAATGCAATGGTGATGGATCCACTTACCTAAACAATAATGATGTCCTCTCCACTTCTCTTCTCACAGCTCTCACCCGCCCAATAATGGCTGCCTACCAACAGTCACTTCTTCAAACCTTGCTTTAGAGAGAAAGATAGATGAGGGAAAAATAAGTGGCATCGGTTAGAGAAGAGGGTTAAGTACTCTTGAAGGTGGGGTGGTTGTCTAAGTGGTGCCAAAAGGCCTAAAAATCTGAGACAACATGCACTCTCCAAGTGGCACTCACAACTTATGCATCCCAGAAACACGGGTGGCAGTGACAACCCAGCGATAGCCCACTCTTCACGTGGTGTTACCACTTGGGGGTTCCGTGTACCATTCACTTTGTCGTCGTGCTTCTTCACTTTGCCTCGTGTGCTCCCTCTTTGCTGCGCGCTTCTTCCTTTCACTGTATAGCGTGTCCTTCACTTCGCTGCGTGCTCTTATCACCGCGCACCTACCGTCGTGTGGCTCTCTTGCACCTACCTACCTCGAACATCATAGCCGCGCGACTCACACTGCCACGGCCCCCATCGCCGCGTGACTTTTCTTTCCCTCTATCGTCGCACATCCCACACTCTACTTATCCACCGTGCACTCAACCAGTCGGGATAGTTCGGGTCCTTCCATCTCGACTCTTAACTCCCTCCAAGATTGCTTAACCGAGTCCCACCAATGTTGCGCTTCTCCTTCGAGCATGAAGGCTCATAATCTGACTTTTTGGTCATCCGGGCAGTGCGACACTTCTAGGATCTTTCCTAGTTATCTATTCCACCTCTCAACCTTTTCTACTTCTCCTTGCCCCAAAAAGGTTGGGAGCGTCAGCCTTCTAAATCTTTCTATTAGGCCACTGTCATTTTGTTCCGGGGTAAGTGTAGACTGGGCTGGCATTGACTCCTTCATCATTTGGGTCATTGCCCCCAGAGTCCTATAAAACTCACCGAGCATCTCGGTGTTCTCATTGCTGGATCTCGCATTGTTGGCACGAGCCCTCGGCATCCTCAACCGAGACCCAATCACTAATATATCCTAAAACGATTCTAAGGACTCTTCTAAAACTCCCTCGGCCAAGAACCTTATCCTGGCTGCTCTGATATCATAACAGTCACGACCTCGCCTCTGGCCCCTATTTTGTACTCGACGGATGGTGACCGAGTGCGAGTTCGCGATCCCAAGGTAGCGAAAACCACTCAAGTTAGAGTTGACTCAACACCGTTACAGTAGAAATCGAAGCAAACCATGACAAAGAACTAAGTCAAAAACTCTAAGTGCAGATAAATATTCAAATTTTGGAGGAACCATACACCAATAAAAAGTATTACATCAAATTCATCCCAGAATCTTGCACTTGAGTCTAGGGCACCAGGGCCCAAAATTACATTTCCAAAAAAAAACAATTCAGACAGAACCACCAAACTACATACAAGATCTGAGTTTCTTCTCCCGTGAGTAAAGCTTCAACTCCCAACTACAAATCATGAGCTTCTAGCCCTCGACCTGGTGCTATTAATCTACAATAGGGGAGATACAAGGGGATGAGCTTTAAGCCCAGTAAGTAGATCTAGGTGCTATGCATCATGAATGAGTCCATTCATGCATCATAAGTAATTTTTCTAATTATAAGAAGTCATGAGGTAGCAATCATGTAAATCAAAAATAAGATAAATGCATTAATTATAGGCATAATATTCAAATGCCAGTTATCATTCAATCATTACAATCATCAGCATTCACATGCACTATTCAAATATTACCAACTCACTCCTTAGTTCGCCTACTCCCAAAGTAGAAGGCCTATCCATCGGGTTAAGCCAATCCCATTACTTTGGACCTCTACCATCTCTCAAGAGAGAGGACAATGACAAGTGGGTGAATCTACTTCGTAGTGCCCTCATACTCACACATATGGTCCCCAGTGCGTATTGGGGTTTTCGATAGGCACTTACCTTGCAAGGCATTAATCACTAGTCTCATCTCATGAATTTTTGGGGGGTGCGATTATCCCATTTCACTTTCCCTTAACTGCATCATATCATTCAGGAAGTTAGGTGACATGACCACTATCACTTCTCTCAATATAGCAGTACCCACTACCGATGGGTGTCCCATGGCATAGCGGGCAGTATCAGTAAAACAGTATCCACTACCAATGGGTTCCCCATCGCATAGTGACTAGTATCATAGTATCATAACATATCAGTAACCACTATCAATGGGTGTACCATTGCGTAGAGGTCATTATCACAGCATCGTAACATGCTCAAGCATTAAATTCATTCATTCTAAATTAGTGCCTTATGACAGAGAATTCAATTTTCATCAAGCAGAGTTTGAATCTTACTTAGGGCTATCCAGCGGTCACATAACATGATGATACTTAGCGTAACACACCCATCTAATGAGGGGTATCACATGGTATTTATGCCTAGCAATTAGTATTAACATTACGGCTCTTATCTTGTAACATTTTTCATGGAACTATCTCATTAGTATTGCACTTATCAAATTTCACAGAATGTATAACTGCATAGCACCATTCACATAACACTACGGAATTTAGTATCCATCATGTGAAAATTATCACTCATCAAAGATCACACTGCACCCCTTGAGTTGCTTAGTGAGTGATCCAGTAAAAGGTAACATGATACGAACATAGAACTAAAATTTCAGTGACATGTAACGATGACATACCCCTCTTCTTGGAGGCATAACTTCTAATCTAGGGAGAATTTCAAAATAGATCAAACATGCAACTTCAAGCTTAGACGTGGATCTTTAAAATGGAGGTGGTTTGACGATATTTGGATGATATTTGATAGGCTAAAATCTCATAACAAAGTAAATGACCGTTGTTGGAATTTTCTGCAATTGTGAACAGTGACATACCCATGTATTTTAGTGCACATCTCTCAATCTACGAGGAGTTTCAAAAGGCCTCAAACAAGCAATTTTAAACTCACTCATGGATATTTCAAATGGTGGTGGTTTGAAGATAATTGGCAATCGTTTGATCAATCAAAATCGCAGAGCAAAATGCATGACAGTTGCTGAAATTATAGCAACTGTGGACAGCGACATTTCGGGGCATATCTCTCAATCTATACAAAATTTTAACATTGTACAAAAGAAAAAACTTAGAGTAGACACACATATATTTCATTCCAAACCAATTTGAGCCTATTTAGACCCCGTTTGGTCACTGAAAAGTTTAATACAAAAGCCCTCACAGTTCCTGGAAATTTCTTGTCTTTCAAGTTTTAACATGCTTTCAAATAAAACTCCTCACCTCACAAATCCAACTAAATTTCAGTGCAAAACCTCATTCACATTAAGAAAGTTTATAAATGAGCTACTTCATTAGCTTTTACAATTAAAAATTTCATTTATAATACTCAATCAATCATTCAATCCCATTTTTGTTCAATTACATCCATACTCTTCATCCTATCATTCTACTCATCTACATTCCTTTAAATCTATGGCTACCAATTGTAAGTGAGGCATGAACACCAAATCTACTTACCTAATGCTCATGGTGTCTTCAAACTTCTCACTCGTGGGCCTCCTCAAGTTCCAGCAACAACTCTTCAAGGGCAGCAATCCACTCTCACTTTGCTTCTTAGAGAGAGAGAGAGAGAGTATGAGACATATGAGGGAAACAGTGCTTAAAGAGGAGGGGAGGGGGATCAAGTATACCCACGGTAGGTGGGATCCATTATAACTAAGATGTACGGTACTAACAAGAGTGACGCTGACACATATGACACTGACAAGTGCGGCGTTGGCAGCAGTCACATCTTCTCCTTACACCTGCGGTAGTGAAACGTGCGGCGCTACCCATTCTTCACCTTCGCGCGCGACATTACCCCTTAAATTCACACGCGGTGATACTCCCTATGTGTGAGGCGATACCTCCATTTCACCCACGGTGACACTCCTTACGCACGAGGTTATACCTCCATTTTACACGTGGCGTTAGTCCTTACGCGCGCAGTGATACCTCCATTTCACGTGCGACTTTACTCCTTACGCGCATAGCGATACCTACATTTTTCGCGCGGTGTTACTCCTCATGTGCGTGTCGATAGTCCTTTACACGCACATCGCTAGGCCTCTTCTACAACACTATTGCCATGCGCGTCTCGTGACTATGAAATGTTTTGGTCCTTACACTTTTATATGTCCAAATGAGTTCAAATTTTATTCAAATGAAACATGGGTGAGTTCTATTCAATTGTTCTCAAGGTTTTAGAGTGAATTTATTTATGAATTGGGAGATATGCTACATTTTCCAAAAGAGTGTCACCTAAAATTATGAGATTTTCCAGAAAACTACACTCTCTGTGCATTGCACTTTTCATCGACTTTTATAGGTCCAAATGAGTTTAAATTTGATTCCAATGAAATATGGGTGAGTTATTTTTAATTATTCTTAAGTTTGCAGACTGAAAGTATTTATGAATTGGGAGATAGGATAAATTTTCCAAAAAAGTGTCACCTGAAATTCTGGGATTTTCTATAAAAAACTACACTCTCTGTGCATTGCACTTTTCACCGAATTTTCTATGTCCAAATGAGTTCAAATTTGATTCAAATGAAAAATGGGTGAGTTCCTTTCAATTTTTATTAAGTTTGCAAAGTGATAGAATTGCGAGATAGGCTATATTTTCGAAAAGAGTGTCACCTGAAATTCTGAGATTTTCTAAAAAACTACACTCTCTGCGCATTTCACTTTTCACCGACTTTTATACGTCCAAATGAGTTCAATTTTGATTCAAATGAAATATGGGTGAGTTATTTTCAATTTTTTTGAAGGGTGCAAACTGCGATTCTTTATGAATTGGGAGATAGGCTACATTTTCCAAAAGAATGTCAACTGAAATTCTAGATTTCCATAAAACTACACTCTCTATGAATTACGCTTTTCACCGACTTTTATATATCCAAATGAGTTCAAATTTGATTAAAATAAAAGACAGGTGAGTCCTCTTCAAGGTTGGTTGTAGAGTGAAATTCTTCATGGTTTGAGATTTATGCCACTGAAATGATATATGTAATGTGATATGTGATAAGCGATATGTGGTATGTGATAAGTACTATGATTTCATTTGTTGAGCATAGACTTGCCGCACGATGTGTGATATAATGCGTAATCATAATGCGATAAGACATGTTTATGAACTAGTAAATGTGCATGGTTGTATTAAGATGTGCTTGTGATGTAATTAATCTTTACAACAGTGAATGTTTACGACACATTAAATGTTCATAATTGCGATAAGGCATGCTTATGAGCTAGTGAGTGTGGTTAGGTGCCTCGATCTTGCCTCCTCGGATCTTGGTGATCAGGTGACACGTATCACGAGTTTGAAAGACCTGGGGCCTGCAATCGCTCTCTCAGGAATCTTATTTAAGAACAAGGGCAGGTATCCAACTAGTGAGCGAGGAATTTTTTATGCGAGGTGGTGACCAACCTGACTTGTCTCCATGACTTACATGGGCTGACTGGCACTGGAGCCCTCATAGATCACGATGGAAAGTCCCCGAGCTGCTTCAGCTGGTTCGGAATCACCTCCCTTGACCGGCAAACGCCTTGTTTTCTGAAAAACACTACTATGGTAAATTTGCAAGACAAGTGGGCTGAAAGGCCCACCTTTGTCTTAAGGCAAAGCACATTCGTATGGTTAAGAATGTGAGAAATTAGGGTGATGAAGTGGAAGGTATGAATGAGAGGAGAAAATAAGAGGGTACTCGACAAGGGGACAAGGCTAGCATGATAGGTGGACCAATGCAATGACTGACTCAAAGTGGTAGCAAGACGGGCAAGGTAATTTGGACCGACGCGACAACAATACTACTCGAAACCACGGTTGACATGACTGTCCTAATCTGGTGTGGCAACAAGATGGCATGGTACTTGGGACCAGCACGACGACAATACTGCTCGACAGCCAGAAGAGCCTACGCACGACGATAGGCACACAACGATAGGAATGGGACGTAAGAAGAGCCTACGCAGAACGACAGGCACCAAGGGCATGAAGAAAGCTCATTGAAGGCAATAGGCACCGAGCGCACGAAGAAAGCTCACGGACGACGATAGGCATCGACTACGTGAAGGAAGCTTGCAGATGGTGATAGGTATTGCCACGACCTCTAGCGGGCGGCAATAGGCAACGCCATCTGCGATAGGCGCACAATAGGGGAGACCTCTGTGGGCAGCAATAAGTTTCACCATCTATGCTTTTCACTGAGACGTCGAGGACATATCTGCGGACGACGATGAGCAACGCTGTCTGCAAGCCTCGTTGAGAGATAGAGATAGACGAACATAAGGGGGAAAGGAGCTCATGCATAGAATTGCCATCTCCATGTGCGACCTATGAGACCACAGGAGGGCAAAAAGTAAAGAAAGTGGCATGCACTGCACTGCCACTGCTGTGCATGGCCTTTGAGGGAGGCTCAAACGAAGAAGAAGAAGAAGAAAAAAAGCAGAGAGAGAAGATTTACCTTGAGCCTAGGGGTACCGATCCAAAATTTTCTCTCTCCAAATGTGACCCAACAATGAGACGGAAAGGGGATTCTATTAAGTAAAAATTCTCCTTGGTGAAGGATTCAAGCCTTTGCGTACAATGATGGTACGTGGTATATATAGAATTGTACCCAAACATGAGTGGATAGATGAAATTAAACCTAATTGCTGAAAATTAAAATTTAACTAAATTAAAAGAAATTAGAAAATAGGGTGCAAAATGATAGATTTGCCCCTTCTTAACAATTTGTGGAATTTCAAGATAGTCCCTGTGTTGCCCTATAACGTGCATGATTTTTCATGAATGATTCGAGGTTGTTCTGATGTTTGTTTGATCGAAAGATGGTTTTTTTCTTGTAAAGCTCAACATGGCGATCAATTTGATACCAACTTCGAGCCATGGATCGTGTTTTTAGGGCACCATCATGCATCTTGAAATTTGGATGAATATTGAAACTTTGGATAGATAGTGTGCTCGTTCATTGATTTTTTCCATGATTTCTTCATTGGATCACATTTAGCATACCTTCATGATCGCGGGGCAATAAACGCAGCTCGATTTCATGCCCGTTGCAACTTTGGAGTTTTGATCGGAATCTGAAATTCTGGTGACAGAATTTTCTGCCACTTCATTGGCTTCATATGCGAAATCTGACCGTTCATCAGGTACGGGGATCGGGCTAGAGGTAGCCCTAGACCTTACGCACGTATGTAACTGGTTTCCCATCGATCGGGCCCGTGAGTTGCATAATTTGATCCCTCAAGAGAGGCACGACGCTGCTGATTTTCTTGAACTTTCTTCACAATCAACAACTTCTCTTTAGCATTTCTTCCTGCTTGATTGAAGTCACGGGGCGTGCCACATATCAAAATGCACGTCTTGACGAGCCGAACGCGCTCACAAAATTTAAGCACTATCTGACTTGATACGTGTGAGATATGAAGGTCGAAAGTCCCTGGTCATGACTGTCCCTTTAATGGAGTTGAGTTGCAAGGTGACCGCACGGGAATAGGGTACGGCTTCTTATGTTTCACTCTTTTACCTATAACTTCTTCCTGAAGTGTCTGTTTAAGCTGAAATTTGACCCTTAGGGGGTTTCAATCATGCAAGATCCAATGGTGGTGGTCCCACAGCAAATTAAGACACCAAAAATATAGCTCTAGTTATAGGGTCTGTTTCAGGGTGCTAGAGGCTGATTCTCAGTCTGCACTGCCTTAGATATGTTAGAATGCGACAAAACTTAGCAAGAGACTTTTGAGAGTCCTTATGAAGATCTTGGCTAGTTCTAGGGCTATTTAAGACTGTCAAATTTTCTAATGTTTGTTAGGCTTTATTAACTGGGAACCTATGATGATGAAAAATGTCTTCCAACAGAGTGCTTACGAATTAGTGAATGTTTATGAACTATTGAACATGCATGTTATAATAGGGCATGCTTATGAAATGAAAGTATGATCTGAAATATGCATGTGTTATGTGATAAGGGGCACTATGCAATGGTTTCTCCATTGGTAGTGTGATGTGATGTGGTATGATATGTGATATGAGGAACTATGCAATGGGACACCCATTGGTAGTGTAATGTGAAATGTGATTAGTGCTCAATGATTCCTTGGCATGCCTTTCTTAGCTAAGATATGAATACATGATAATGAGACCTACTCTATTTTGACATGGTAAGCATAATGTGGTAATTATGTGTGAGCATCGACTTGCCACTTGATGTGATATGTTATGGGACCCGATAGAGATGAGAGTGAAGAGAGGAGGAGAGAGAAAATTACCGTATAGAAAGGTACCAAACCTTCTTTTCTCTCTCCTCTCTCTCTTCAAGACATACCCACAAACTCTAAGAAAAAACTCAAATTTTATTAATGAACGTGAAGAGTCAAGGGGGGTCCTTTTATAATTAGGTTTAGTACGTATTTATAGAAATGGGCCCAAACATGGGTGGATGCCAAAAAACTAGCCTATTTGATGATAGTTATAATTATTCTAAATTAAAGAAAAATCTAAAAATAGGATGCAAAATGATTGTTTTGCCCCTGCCCAACAATACATGGAATTTCAAAACAGTCCCTACTGCTGCCCTAGAACATGTGTGATCTTCCATGGTTGCTCTGATGCTTGTTCGACCGAAAGATGAATACTTTCTTGTAGGACTCAGCATGGCAGTTGATTTGATACCAATTTCGAGTCATGGATCGTGTTTTTAAGCCACGATCATGAGACTTGAAATGTGGATGAATCTTGAAAACTTTGGATCAATAGTGCACTCGTTCTTTGATGTTTTTTGGTGATTTCTTCACTAGATCACACTAATCATGTCGTCACGATCGCGTGACAACAAACGCAGCTTGATTTTGTGCTCAGACGAAGATTTCACAACTTTTGGGTTTTAGCTGGAATCTGAATTTCGGCTGCCGAAATTTACAGTGACATCGTCACCTTCGTGTGTGAAATCCAACCATTCATTATGTATGAAGTTCGGACCAGAGATAGCCCTAGACCTTATGCATGTGATGGAACTGGTCTCGCATTGATTCGATGCGTGAGCGTCATGATTTAGCTGCACGAGCGAGGCGTATCGCTGCTAATTTTCTTGCAACTTTCTTCACGAATCGACAACTTCTCTCTAGCTTTTCACCCTACTCAGGTGTCGTCACGGGGAGTACTACATATCAAAACGCTTGTATTAACGACACGAACACGCTCTAAGAAGTTTTAGCATGATCTGATCTCGAACGAGGGAGATATGGACATCGCAAGTTGACTGTTTGTGATTGTTCTTTAATGGTGTTTAGTTGCAAGGTGGCCACACGGGAATAGTGTGCTGCTCCTCCTGTTTCTGTCTTTTACGCATAACTTCTTCTTTGGAATATCCGTTTAAGTAAAAATTTGACCCTTGGGGGTTTTCAATAGTGCTGGATCCAATGTCAGTGGTCCCATAGCTATTTTATGCTCTAAAAGTAGAGTTCTAGTCATGGGGTCCGTTTCAGGGTGCTAGAGGCCGATTTTTCCAAAACTGTTTCATCGTCTGCACTGCCTTAGACATGTCGTATTGTGACAAAACTTAGCAGTTGACCATTTGGAGTCCTTAGGAAGATTATAACCCATCCTGGGGAAATTCTAAGACTATGGAAAAACCCACTGTAAATCAGGCTTTATTGACCGGCTTCCTCTTTATTCCGCATCGGGGACCCAAGGTGCTGAAAAATGTGTTAAAAAACTAGCCTCTCTATCACAAAAAAAGAGCATACCTCGGATTACTGAAGTAGAAGCCTTAGCCTCCTACTCCATGAGTGCGAACACGTGACCTTGAGACTTTTGGTATGTTATCTGACTTCCCCATAGGGTAGTCATTGATCAGGTGGCCAGGCTTGCCACATTTGAAACACAATCTCGTCTTCTAGTAGCACTTAGCTGCAAAGTGGTTGCCCATCCCACAATACGAGCATGTCAGGTGCTGGTTCTCCCTCACATCACCCGAAAAAGCATTTTGGGCTTTCACATTACCTTGCTTAATCTTTCCCCTAAAATATCTTTTAGGCGATGGCTGAGAAATCCTCCCAAAATTGCCAGATGGTGGGGTCCTTACTCTCCCTTTCTTCCTTTTCTGGTACTCCTCACAATCCTTCTCAATCTTCATAGCTAGGTCCATCAATGGGGAGAACGCCTTAAGATTGACTGACATCACTCTCCCTCGGATATCTGGTCTGAGGCCCCACTCAAAATTTCTTGCCTTATGCACCTCTGTGTTGATAATATGCGGTGCATTCCGGGAGAGCTCTGCCAACTTGGCCACATACTGCTCCACTGATATCTTTCCTTGCTGCAATTCAATGAATTCAATTTCTTTCCTCTCTTAGACACAGTTGGGGAAATACTTCTTGTTGAATGCCACCAGGAAGTTCTCCCAGGTGACTGTTGACCCTGGCTCCACCCAGGATTGTTTCACCAAACTCCACCATTGCTCGGCGTCGCCTTCTAGCATGAAGGTCCCTAGTCTTACCTTTTGTTCCTCTGAACATTTTCAGACTTCAAAAGTCTTCTCTACCTGCCTCCTCCATCTATCAGCCTTTTCTATTCCTCCATGCCCTAAGAATGCTGGTGGTGCAAGTTCCTAAATCTTTCAATCAAGCCACAATTTACATGGTCTAGGGCAAGGGCAGCCAGGGCCGGAATACAATCCTTCATGACTAGAGTCATGGCCCTGAGCATCCTAAAGAATTCCCCGAAGGCCTCTGTATTCCCATTACTCGCGCTTGAATTGTTGACACAGCCCTGGCATCTAGACTTGAGACAGGAATACCCAGATGCTGGTTACTAGATCCTTAAATCACCCTAACGACAACTCTAAGACTCTAGGCCAATAATCCTATCATGGCTGCTCTAATACCATAATTACTTATCACGACCTTGCTCCCTAATGTCCCGGCAGGACCCATAAAGGGCTAGGACTGGGCCCGCGGAAGAACTATAGGGCATGGGGTCACAACCACAAGTAGTGAGTACAACTCGGATTGGAGTGCGCTCAATCACTTGGAAAAGGAAGAATTTCCAGTATCAAAGCCAACTACGAAAGAAACGAAAAAAACAATACACATAATAATAATCTACTGGACAATCAATTCCCAAGATACATATAACAGTCCAAACTAGTACATATAAGACCACAGCACAAAAGGCCTAACATCAAGACATATTTCAAATCAAAATGGACTATATGGCTAAACCTCCAACTAAAACATATAATGTAAAATGGAGCTTCCACAAGAGAGGAGTGAGGGACCCCAAGCATAATCACCAGGTCATGCCACTCCAAACGCACTGACTATCACTCTATATGGAAGAAGATTTAAAAGAGTGAGTTGTAAAGCCCAGTAAATAGATCTAGGTGCCATGCAATGATGCTTACAATTATTATATCATGACAATAATCAGGTTTTTATGCCAGTCTTGCAAAGAATGGAGTCATGAGTTAAATTCATATTTAACAAATGTGTCTCGCATGATTGTCTAATCAAATATGATTGTAATGAGAAGTCAAACAAATCATTCAAGCATGAGCCTTATAACAGATCAAAACAATTAGGCATGTATTGTTGTACGTCATTTTTTACGTACTTCCGAAGCCCACACAGATAAGAGGAGAGCCAACGACAACTTGGTCATGGCCTCTCCATTGCACTCAGAGCGTCGAAAAATACTCGAGGACCAAATTAGTAGAACAGTAGCGGCCGCCACCATTGCATTCAGAAAGTTGAAAAACCCCCGAGGACCAAATTTGGGCTAAGTTGGACCTCCCCGAAGGGGTCTAAGCCCATGAGGCCTCGTAACTGGTGGGTTTCATACTATCGTGGTGTGGCTTCACCAAACCAGTCCCCGAAACTGGGGACTATGACAACGTCTTCTGACAGGAGCTTCGTCAGCCCACGGTGCCTTCCTATGAAAACAGAGAGAGCTCGAAAGTTGATATGTTCTAAATCACGCCAGCCCCATCATTTTGACCAACGGCATACACTGTGGCGTGACCGGGAACTGCACTGCTCTGAGGAAGAAGTACTCATAGAACCAGAGGAAGAACCTGAGTTCAAAGGGAAGAAGCTTCAGATTCCGTGAAGCATAGCTCGACATGCAAACGTTGGATCACCAAGAGAGCGAGTTCAATGCAACCACCTCGCGATGAGCTATACACTGGTATAACTCTTGCATTCAATCCAGAGTCTGATGAATGCAAGTCCCCAGTCACCAAAGAAGTAAATCCTATGAGTTGCTGGAATACCTTTTTTCGGTAACGTCCCAAATTAGGAAAATGCACAAACTAAGACCAAATCATCCAAAACTTAGTGCAAAACAACTGCGACAACCTCCCCTTTGACTTGCAAATAGAGCTAGGAGCTAGAACAATGCAGCTCAAAGAAGCATTGGCAAACAACTCAAATCTGGCTTAACTTTCACCCTGATAGGAAAGGCCACCACAACACAATTTAAGGGCATCAAAATTCTCACAATCGAGAGAACATTGAAGATATGCTGCTGAAACAGCTAAACCATTGCCACAAGTTCAAGGACGAGCTTCCAAGGTCTTGTCATGACGAAGCGACCTGCATGCAAGGACGGTTTTGTCATTCGTACAAAAGATCTCAAGGATATTTTGGTTACTTGTGTCTAATTTCAGGATTTACTTTTAATTTCTTAAACTGTAATTAAGCTTGGATTTTGAGCGTTCACCCCTGTTTAGTGAGTCCTATATATAAGCAAGCTTAACCCACTTGTACAAGGACCCCCCTCCCAGACCCCTTTTTTTGGATCCCTTTTTGAGCTCTCAATACCCCCAAAGACTGAAAGAATCAAGGCTAGATTATGCCTATTCATTAGTTTGTCTTTTGTTTTAGAGCTTCCAATCCCTGTGGGAGAGGAGACAGGAGAGAGAAACGTTTGAGAGAGTGAAGGTACCCTTGAGTGCGCGGTTCAGCGGACACCTCTGCTGCACGGGTCGTCTTCCCTCTCTCTTGAGCTGAGTCAACCCGTTTCTCTCTCTCTCTCTCACTCTCACCTTTGCATATGAGCCCATCTGTGAGATAGTCCATGTCCACCTGCAAGCCCCCAGATGTGAGCAAACCCACGAGCGACGACCCTTGGGTTTCCTCATGCCCCGCCTTTAGCGGCCAACCAGTCCCCTCAGGAGGGCAATCCAGGAGGAGGGACATTTAGATCCCATCCCAATAGCTTAGAGAGAGGAGAGAGAGGTTGAGGGATGAAGAGTGCCCCCATCCAAACCGTGCTAGCAAGCAGCTGGAGGGCTTCATAAATTCTCTAAGAGGGTTATCTGTCTGGACGTGTCCCAGAGCCCCCAAAGAGGCGTAAAGAGCATCTGCTCTCCAGCCACAAAAATATCTCTCACTGTCGGTACCTTTCCTCAAGAAAGAGGGCCCGCTCACAACGCACTCTCCGGACCACGACAGTTGTTCGAGAGAGGGTTTCCGCCTCCTGAGGGAAACCAGGACCCCACCGACATTATGTATATGACATGCATAATTAATATCAAGAGATACTAACAAACTAACTAACTAACTAACTCCCTAACTCTTGAACTAGAAGTCCCACCCATCAGGCCAATAAAATCCCGATGCCTAGAGCCTCTACCATCTTATCAGGTGGGAAGCACCACTAACGTGTCACTTCATTGCGTAGTGCCACACACACACACACAATCCCCAACACGCTTGAAGGAATTTTGATAGGTAGGTTCCTTGCAAGACACAACCCTCTCATGTGCCCTTCTGGCTAGAGAGTGTTACACTACCAAAAGGGTTCTAATGAGTAGTGCCTCATATAGATTTTGGGGGGTGCGACCCTCCTAAACACACACACTCCTAACTCTCATCTTATCATAGAGAGTTAGGGAAAGATCACAACTACCTACACATATATCTCATCATATCATAGTAGGGGCATGTCTCCATGAGGTCAGAAAATCCAGGGTGACACCTTATTGGAAAAAAAACCATATCTTTCAAGCCAAGATGAATTTTATCATGATTCCAAAACCAATTTTAAACTAGACTAATATATCTAGAATTTCAAGGTGTTTGACATAATTTGTGTATATTTGGGTCCGTGAAAATCTTCAAACTAAAACATGTTAAATCTCTGGAATTTCATTTTACAAATCTAGCATGGCTCAGCAAATAGTTAATAGCTTTCAAATGAAATGACATATTAATAAAATGACATATTAATAAGGGGTATTTTCCATGTACAAATACATTCAATATACTACTGACCCACCAAAATTCAAAGTCTAAGGTAAGGTTTAAGGTACCCTAACGAACTCTCAAATAGGGACCACAGTTCTGGAAATCAGAACGCTCTTCAATCACACTCATAATCGATTTTCACATTTTGATTAGGCTAGAAAATATGCATTAACATAGGCATGAAACTATGGAAACTAAATCCACTTACTTATTCCCAATCGAAACCCTCAAGATGCAATGTTCTACAAGCTCCACTTCGGTTGCCAAACTTCAAGTAGAGTGGGTTCAAGCTTGAGAGGTTAAATACTTGGGAAGGTTAAATGATTAAGGGAGAAGAAGAAGAACATGGAGGAAAGAGGGGCAAGTGAGGGAGTGGTAGGAGAGAGAGAAAAACCAAATTTATGAGTGGAGGGAGGGTATGTATAAGTATAGGGGTTGGAAGCATGCATGTGCCACATGGTATCCACATTGTCATGCATGAGTAGAGAGAAAGCAAGTATGGGAAACGCAATGATGAGGGTGGAAGCATGCATGTGCCACATGGCACTCAAATTGTCATGCATGAGGAGAGAGAAAGCAAGCATAGGGAACACAATGATGAAGGTGGAAGCATGCATGAAGAGAGAGATAATGTGGGAGAAGAGATACTCTAGACCTCCATACACCACCCTTGCCCAACCATGCACTTATCTACCCGCGCTCTAACGCACAATCGTTAATCCGCGCTCAGCAGCACTCATCCACCCACGCTCTCAACGTGCGCCCATCCGCCCTCAGTCATGCTCATCCACTCGCGCTCTCAACGTGTGGTCGTCAATCCGTGCTCAGCAATGCTCATCCACCATCGCTCTCAACATGCACCAATCTACCCGCGCTCAGCAGCGC
Organism: Amborella trichopoda; assembly: GCF_000471905.2. The sequence goes on from NW_006497091.1 coordinate 450,026, forward strand.
TCTTATTCATCCATGCCCTACAGCGCATTTATCCTTTCGAGCCCAACTGCGCACTTATCCATCCGCGCCCAACTGTGCACTTATCCATTACTTCGAAAAAGCCTCGGACCTTACACTCAAACTTAGAATGTGAAATTATACAATGGATACTTGAAAATACATGATAAGATGATCTCCATTACATCAATGTGCAATTTCTCTAGTATAAAGTGCATCATGACCATGGGAAGTCAATCTGAAGTCTCAAGTGCCTGATTTACAGCCTTGGGTCTTAGCATTGTGCCAATGGGTGACTTGTGATGGCTTACCCCAAATTTAGGCCAGTTCATTATCAAATAAAATGGGAAGCCCAGCATCTACTAATACAAACTTCAAATTGGGAAAATCGTGTAAGATATTTGGCACTTTGAAACACAAAACCGGCGCAAATTTCTTTATAAAATGGCTCATAAAAATTCAACGTTGTCCTAATTGTAAAATCAACAATTCAAGAAGACTAGGAGGTATTCTAAGTGACTGATATGAACTTAAAAACTCAAATAAATATAAAAACAAATATTCATATTCAATAGAGAAAGTTCATTGGAAACTACTTCAAATTGTGCATGGATGACTCCTTCAATAACATGGGTCAAGAGAGATCAATGAAGAATCAAAGAACTAAAGTATGATCATCAAAAGGGGAAAAGCCCATGCTCTTAATATTTAAGAAACCATAAAACCAAGAAGGAGGGTATGTCTTTATGGTCATTTAGCCAAAGTTTCAACAATAGCAAATCTTTGAAAATTCCCTCCTTTTTAAAGACCATGTGCGATCAATGATAACATGTTATATAAGCTAAGTAGTTGTGTGCACTATTACTATATGCCCTTAGGGTTAAGATTATAATTACAAACCGTATACACCTTTTAGAATACTCCACACATGCAAACAATACACTTTCTTTAGGCATTTAACATGTGCTAAATTGAACTTTCGAAAATGGAAAAGCAATATTCAAAAGTACACACTTAATATCAGGGGGGGAGAGGGGGGGGGGGGTTGTTGTACGTGGGGCCTCATGGGATTGCTACGTGGTTACTCATTGGCCATTGTCCCTTGCGGGTCCCAAGGGACTGTCCTTGATTGTCATTATTTCAAAACAATTCTGAAAAATTAATTTTCTTGCCCAAAATGATCCAAAAAAACATTCCATAAATCCACAATAATTATTTTAATATTTTTCATTATAAAATCATTTTGGAACTGATTATAAAATGGAGAACTCCACTCGACTAGGCTCAGAATCCAAAGCTAGTTTCTCGGAATGACCCAGCTGACTCATGACCCATAGTGTATAATCTAAGGCTCAAGATATCAGCCTATCAAAGTCAAACCAATGTGACTCTGAATCCCTAAGATTAAGCATATTTCAAGTGTACCCCCTAGAGGACGTACATACAAGGTGTGGGGGTTCCTCTCTTTGCACATGTGCATATCTCTATCCAGTAGATCTTTGTTAGAGTTGGCTTCCCATGCATTGTAACTATATATGCACATGTTATGAGAAAATTTAGAGTTATTAGGGATTTAAGCCAATGCGCTTTATTAGCCTAACCCTCCCGTAGATGACTTTTTAGTCATCAAGCTCATAGATACATCGTATTGTCATGGCTCATCACTCAGTCATGAGACACAAACACAACAATCTACCCTAACTTATAGGTAACCTTCAACCCGCTCAATATCTCTCATATATAAATCCTCCTTATGGCCTAATCAGGGTTCTATGACTCTGGGTCCCATTGCGCCATGATCCTAGAGTCATGTCGCTCTCATACTCCCACTGAAGTCAAGAGCCTTTGAAAATGAATAAATTTAAGGCCTTGAAAGGAGATCATTCTAATAGATAGCACAGGTTGTATCTATACCGTTGCGATATTCACATGATGAATGTTTTGAGTCGGCTTCCCATATGACATATTAAACTCAAACAAATTTACTACTTTAGTCTTTGATTTTAGTCTACTTTGTTTTAGTTAAATTGTAAAAGAGTGATGCTCAAGTTACAAGGTTGTTATTGTCAGTCAAAGACTATTATAATTGCGGTCTTCTAATTTATAGTAATTCGAGGTTTTCATATGGCTCAATCGACGATTATGTAAATCTTTTATTTTGTATACCTTGTGTGATTCCCTTAGTACTACTTCAAGCCTTAGTGTCTTTTACAAATGTTGTCATTTGGCTCTTGATTTGAATGTTAACTTTCATAAGACTGCCATAGTAGGAATTCCATGTAGGCAGGAGCTTTTGGTTTCCTTGGCTGCTTCTTTTGGCTACAAAGTAGAGCTATTCCCCCTAAAATATTTGGGAGCACCAATTTTAGATTCTAAATTAAGGCCTGCAATTTGGGATCCATTGATTGTAGATTTCAAGTGAAACTGGATATATGGAAATCAAAATTTCTTTCTTTGGGTGGGCATATTAATCTTGTTAAATCAACCTTTGCGTAATTACCCATTTATTGGATGTCCATCTTGCTAATGAGAAACTTCAATTGGGGTTCTTTTAGTGAACAGAAAAGGTTTCATCGTGTAATTTGGGATCGCGTTTGCACACCTATTAGGATTGGAGGTTTGGGTATCAGAAGCGTTTAGCTTATAAATTGGGCTCTTCTTTCAAAATGGCGGTGGAGAATCATCCAAGGACCCAACCAATTCTAGAAGGAAGTCTTTGCAGAAAACTATGGCTTTGATCATCTCTCTCAAATGATCAAAAGCGGCAAAGGAGGTAAGTATGTTTCCCATATCTGGAAAGGGATCTATAGCTGCAGAAATATTGTGGCAAGCAACATTAGATGGATGGCTGGAAATGGTCAAGGTACTTTCTTCCACTTCAATAAAGGACTTGGTGATAGCCCGTTGCTTTATAGCTTCCTTGAATTTTTAGCCAGAGCAGCTTGGCCTGCAGTGATAATTTCAAACTTGGTATCTTTAATAAATTCATGAGACGTATGGAACCTTACTTGTCACTATAATAGGATCCATGATTATATAATTTATCAGATACAACGTCTTCTTTTGTTACTGCAAAATGTTTATATTTCCTCGAGTGTTGTGGATGAGGTTATCTAGGAAAGCGAAAATGATGGAATCATTTTTGTAAAGTCAACTTATCGATTGTTATTTCATTATTGTGTTATATGGTACAATAATGTGCTACACTCTCTTTGGAAATGGCCAATTCCTATAAAGATTCAGGCCTTCTTGCGGGACACTTTGCAAGGAAAATGCTTGACCATTGATAATCTTCACAAAAGAAGTAAAATTCTACCTCATATGTGTTTCATGTCCAATGAGAATGAAGAAACTGACACATATATTTTTCTCCTTTGTCCTTTTGTCTCACAAATATGGGTTTGGGCTTTTTGAAACTTGATTTTCTCTCTCATGGTACCAGAGCTTACCATTCATATTATCGATCACCTGCATTTGCATGGCTTACCTTCTAAGGGCCTTCTCATTTGGAAAATCTTTAGGGGGCCAATATTATGGGAGATTTGGCGTGAGAGAAATAGGAGGACATTCGAGGGTGCAGTGCTGGACATGTATTCTGTCAAAGACAAGATCCTTCAAAATATTTGGAATTGATATTCTATTACTAGAGAAGGCAAGGGCGTATCATGGATGGATATCTTTGACAATTTGAACAACCTTGCCTTCAATTATACCTCAAATATCAGATGTCTTGGAAGTTCGCCAGCCCTTTCACTAGGCTCCGGCAAATTAAACTTCAATTGGGAAACCAGATATTGCAGGAGTTGGAGTTGCACTATGGAACCACGAAGGCAATATCATTTTCTCTTATGCTGGTTTCTGTGGAAATGTCATAGCTAGTTATGCAGAGCTTTCCATTCTATTGCATGGGCTCGAGATTATTTTGAGTAAGGGGATTGTGGGAGCTATAGTTAAAGAAGGAAATTCTGTTAATGTGATCAGGTGGTGAAATGGACACCAAAGAGTGCCTTGATCTCTTCGTTCCATCAGATCAAAAATCTCAGATTTGTGTGCATCCGGCCCTTTGTTAATTTCCTTTGTCCATATTTACTGAGACGGAAATGAGTTAACAGTCAAACTTGGTAAATTTCGTAGCTCTATAAGCACCTTCTACCTTCTTATTGCTGATGGATTGATCTCTACATTCGAATTTGTTGCTTTACGAGCATTATTAATAAAATAACTTGATCTTCTCAAAAAAATAAATAAATAAATAAAGATGCTAATAATAACCCACAACACTAAGCTAGGAGATTAGGTTGGTCATCCTCCATTATTTCACCCAACCAACCATGCGATAGGAATGGCAATGCAAAAAGGCCAGATCCGAGCGCAGTTAGGTGGGTGGGTCCGAACAGGAAGTCCCCCATCTATACTAGCTTGATTGCTTGGCTTTTTTATTCAACGTATTCAATTATTTTCTTATTTGGCGTCTTTCTTTGACAAAGGATGCATTATGCATTCGTCTTGCGTTAAATCGGTTTGACGAAATTGCCTGCTATGGGAATCAATCTTCAGAAGCTTTTAGAGCGACTGACCTCAGGCTGTTCACCTATCGACAAAACGACATCGTACCTACAATTCATGCTTCATACCATGGTGATATCTAGGTGTGGGCCCAAGTTTTCCTCGAATAAAAGAAAAGGACAAGTGAATAAGGTCCAAGTGGTTGTTGTGGTGGAGCGAGTCTACAAATAGCGACGATGCAAGGCTTGTTTTGCATGCGCACCCTTGCCAAGTTTAGTAGTTGGGTAGGAAATACAAAAGAAGGCCTCGTGTCGCATGCTATTCATTGGATTTCGACTGTTTCCTTGCAATCCTCCAAAACAACAGATGGGTGGTATGTGTATTCAACTTTTCGGACTTTTGAGTAAAGGAATGATACACTCTTTATTTATTATTATGTTTTTTGAAACGTTAGGCCAGTTTCATTGAGCTAATGAAGATATTACATCCATAAAAAACCAAAAGAAAAAGTGGGCAAGGAGGAGGTGAGTGGAAGGTAGAGAAAAGGAAAGGGAAAGGGAAAAGGAAGGTTCGGGGCCAAAGTCGTCTATTTAGCTAGACAATTTGCATATCTATTGAAGTCTCTAACAAAGGGCCCGTAAAAATAATAATAATAATAAAAATAAAAAAAAGTAGGCAAGGAGGAGGTGACTAAAAGGTAGAGAAAAAGAAAAAGAATGGTACGCTCAAGCTATATCCAAAGGTCCCCGGAGGGTAAGATAATTGTAGGAAGCCTAAATGATGTCATATAATATAAAAGTGATATTTTTATTTTGGGTGCGGTTTTTATAAGGTTGTAACCTTAAACAATCCAATTAAGACGCACAGCCAAATTTTATCATAATATGTATTTTTGGTATAAAAAATTCTTAAGAGTAATTCAAAATCTATTTTTATATCTAATTATAAAATTTTAAACTCCAAAAAAAGTTAAAATCAAGTAAATCTATAAATATATGAAAATCTTAAATATGGACGGTCTAGATAATGTGTTGCAAGATACACTATTTTTGGCACTCAAAACCTTTCTTTTTTTTCATATTCATACACATCAATGTTTAGATGAACAATTAGAGGGTTTTTCAACATTAAAATAACATTTTTCGACAAATTTTTTAGGTGTATATATTATTCTACATTTAAAGGTTGCAATCTTATATAACCTTTTTCCTTTTACTTTTTCCTATTCTTTTATCTCTTTGCAAAAGTTAGTATTGTCCATCATTCTGTTTGGTATGTCCTTTATTTCTTTGCAAAAGTTAGTATTCTCCATCATTGTGTTTGGTAGGTCCTTTATCTCTTTGCAAAAGTTAGTATTCTCCATCATTGTGTTTCGTATTCCGGGGCACGTGCAATACGACGATCTCATGATTGGGGCAGCCACACGTTTGGTTGTTGGAGAAAATGATCCTCGTTTTGTGTCGACAAGGGTGCGTCCTTTGTCTTAGAGACAACCATGGTTATGAAAATGACTAGTGCCCTAAAACTTTTTGATGGAAGGGCCCATACTCACATTATGAAATGGACATTTCCTGAATGACTTGTTTATTTAAAAGAATCCCAGCACGACGTAACAAAAGAAAGATGATGGGAGAAATTGTCTATGAGCCCATGTAAAAGAGGAGGAAAAACAAAACAGAGACTTGAGGAAACATTTGCAGGGTTGGGTTTTGGGTAGGTCTGCCTTTTGTTGGTTTAATACCACGTTTAAATTGTGGATATTTATTGTAACTTAAGAGAGGCGTGGGAATTCAAGTAGAATTAGAATGGATATTTTTGCACAGAAAAAATAATAACCTTTTGGTTTAGGATGCCTCACGTGACTCTTTCTCCCTCCCTTTTTTAACTTTTCTATCCTTCCACAAAAACTAACAAATTTTTTCTCTAAAACATTTTTTTACACGAAATATAATAACCTTTCGGCTTAGAAAGCCTCACGTGACTCTTTCTCTTTGTGGTTTTTTGACTTTTCTATCCTCCCACTAAAACTAACAATTTTTTTATCTAAAACATTATTGTTCCTCACGCTCTCGTAGAAATTCTATGTTCCTCTTATCATCCAGCCATCCATTTTTTATCAAGAAAGTTACTCACAGTTTGATTTTAGATCCGATGTCTTAAAGTATTTTATTTTTAGTTTTTTTTAATACAATTTTTTTGAATATGAAATTTGGTACGTGCCATCTTCTCATTGGGGAGCACCTATAAAAAATATTAACAATAATTTTTCGATAAAAAATAATGATGAAAATATCTTTTGAAATTGTTAGGGGTATTTTGGTTATTTTATTTTATTGAAAATTTTTATTTTTATTTTTTGTTAGTGCGAGTTTAATATAGGAATGGACGTTCAAAATTTGGTGTCAAAATAGTTTATAAAAAAAAATTTAAAATAAAGTAGTGTAGAGACGTGATATTGTGATTGAGGCAATCTTTGAGCAATCTTAGCCTTCTATTCAAAACTAGAGGGTTGGATAAAGAGGAACATAGAACTTCTATATTATAGGGAGAACATAAAAAGCTTTGCCTATGTTCAAATGCTAAGATGCGGGATAGAACATTATCGTACATGTCCAGCATTTTAATTTTTGAATATTTACTGGTTGGCCACGCCAAGTGTCGGTTAATGACACAAAGTATCTTACCTTCTCTTTTTTAAATAGAAAAATTGAAATTCCACCTTGCCCCCATTTCTCTTCCACGCGAATCGAACTTGGACCATGAGGATCACGTGAAGCTCTCACTACTTAGTTAAATACCTCTCTCTCTATGGAAAAAGTATATATGAGGATGCTACCTTATAATGTAGAACTACGGATGCCCCTCAAAAATCCATCGAAAAAGCTAGTTATAATGTCGAAAAACCCTTTGATTGATCATCTGGACATTGAGATGTATGACTATGAAAACTAAAATTATTTTAAGTCTCAGAAATAGTGCATTTTACAACATATTATCTACACCGTCCATTTTTATGATTTTCATATGTTATAGATATACTAGATTTTGACCATTTTTTAAATTTTAAATTTTTTAATTAGACACAAAAATAGATTTTGAGA
>NW_006497091.1:468645-537791 GCF_000471905.2 Amborella trichopoda
GTTTAAATGGAGCAAAACCTTAGGTACAAATTGTGACAAGGACAATGGAAGTTTGGTCACTACTGCTCTTGAAATCAAGGTACATTTTTTGGACATTTGCTGAATGAGATGCATGTCTTTCGTTTGATGGTTTCCAAAACATCACAATCAGTGTGGGGTTCCTGTTTAAGAAGTCAAATCTATTTCAAATACAAGGCTTCTGAGCTAGCAGAATGGTTCCGGCTCACAGGGTAAGTTATGTGACCCTTGGATTTTTGGTTTACTAAGCCAATTTGATCCTACAGGTCTAAAAAAACCATAGAATTTCCTAGATTTAAAGTGGGTGTCTACAGTTGCCCCTCTTTGGCACTCCCTATCCTTCGAGGGACAGGAGAGTGGTAAAAAAGTAGACATGTTGTCGTTCCCTGTCCTTCGAGGGGCAAGCGAACACGCACTCCCTATCCTTCGAGGGCCAAGTGAGTAGCAACAATATACTCTCTGACGCTCCCTATCCTTTGATGGGCAGGAGAATGTCAAAGAAGAATGGCATCCCGATGTCACGTGGGCAGATGGCACACCAACTATCTTTCCAAGTCAATGCACTCCCATGCCCACCCACCTAAGGCATTTTCATCCTAGGGTTTTCGGCGTGAGGTGTCGACGAATTACGCAGGCTCGAAACGCGAGGTGGATTTTACAGCCATGCTACTTGACCTCAAGGTTTTCTCAGTTTGAAACTTTTAACCCTAGTAATTTCTTTGATTTCCTTGGGAGTTTCCTAAGGCTGTCTATAGGAAGGGCTTTCCACAGGATGAGACTTGTCTAATCAATTCTGAATAGAGCGACGAGGCTACAACGTGGTAATCACGGCATTGCGATGTTCAACATATACGGGTGTCCAAGTTCCTTTGTTTTTACAAGTTTTTTTAGAAATTTTGAAAGTAGGGGGAGATTTGAAATAGAACCCGGAGCAAGGACATATTACAATTTTAACAAAGTAATTTAAGTTTTTGAAAACACAAGACACATAATGAAAGTTTTGAAAAGAGAAAGATATTTCGAAAAACTAGGCTGGTTAGTAATTTCAACTCCTGCAACCATAGAGCCCTCTAAGTAGTTTAGCATCATGCAGTGATGGAAGATACACCTGACCTTTTACTTCATACGGGGACAGACAGTACCTGTCTCGGCTTTTTTACATCACACGAGTTTGACATTGAACTGGATAACCCGACCTTTTATGTCATATGGGGCTAGACGTTACTTGTCTCGGCTTGGTTTTTTAACATCGCACGGTTTGATGTGTTAGCTCAGCTTTTTAATGTCGCACGAGTTTGACATATTAGCTCGGTTTTTTAACGTCACACGATTTTAACGTGTTAGCTTGGTTTTTTAACGTCGCACGAGTTTGATGTGTTAGCTCGTTTTTTTTTTTAACGTCGCAAGAGTTTGACGTGTTAGCTCAACTTTTTAACATCGCACGAGTTAGACGTGTTAGCTCGGGTTTTTAACATCGCATGAGTTTGACGTGTTAGCTCGGCTTTTTAACGTCGCACGAGTTTGATGTGTTAGCTCGGCTTTTTAACGTCGCACGAGTTTGACGTGTTAGTAGGGTTTTTTTAACATCGCATGAGTTTGACGATCTGAATCTTGGTTGGTAGTTTACTCTCATGCCACCTTGGAGCGAAATATTTTGAAGCCGGTTGGTAGTTTAGGCTCATGCCACCAAGGAGCATATGAAAATTTTTTTTTTTTGAAAGTTTTTTAATTTTTATTTGGAAAGATTTGTTGGCAGGTTAAGCCCGTGTCTCCGTAGAGCATAAATTGTTTTTTATTATTTTTTTGAAAATTTTGAAAAATTGGTCGGTAGTTTAGGCTCATGCCATTGAGTAGCAAAATATTCTTCTTCTTCTTTTTTTTTTATCATTATTTTTTTGAAAAATTTATGTTTTTTGGAGAATTGGTTGAGGAAAGGGGCTTTTTCAAGTTTTCCCCTATGATGGGGAGTTTGAAAACTTTCTTTTGTTTTCTTTATTGCCTCTGTTGGGAGGCTCTTGTTCAACTTGTACGTGTGCATGATTAGTCAAAGTAGAGTAGAACACTTTCCTTGCACACAATTTTCAAACTGATTGTTTACAAATTCAGCTCCCTAGTTGTAGGATTTTTGTCTCGAATTTTTGGCTATTGGGTCATCGTAGGCACAGCTTGCCTCATTTTCCCTTAGGGGATCCAGTCGTGAGAAAAATTCTCCAAAACTTGCCAATTTCATCATTGGCGAGGTTCACCCATCTCTTATATGTGGCAGTTGGTAGTTATACTCATACAACCATGGAGTGCCTGGCTAGTTTCATGCTTTCATAACAGGCATAGGAAGTTGGCTTCGAGAGCGAGGCCAGATGACTAACAGTTTAACCTCTTGTAGTGATGGAGAAAGTCCCTTCTAAATGGAGAAAGATTTATGAAATTGGACGATTTTAACAGCTGATTTGAAAAGCATTTTCAAAAGGAATGGGCCTTGCCGTTTTTCCTCCTGTGGCCCTTTTGTTCGTCATTTTTTTTATTTTATTTTACCCAAAGATGATGAAAGGATTTCCCTGTGGGATCCTGAGAACTCAAAAATCATGAAGTTGTCCTTTTACCTTTGGAGCTTTCATCCTCTGCTTCGCGGATCCATGAGGAGTCCTCTGGATTCTTGTCGGACTTTCCTCTTTGAGGGTCTCGATATTTTCTGGGGTTCGTTGAAATCACTTCGGTTTTCCATTCATGTCACCCTCCTACATCTTTCTGGGTTGGTTCTGTTGGGAACCTGCGGGGTTTTAGGAGGAGTCTTCGTTATTGGAACTTGCAAGTACTTGTTTGTACTTGAGTGCTTTGGATCAAAAGCTCCTTGGAGATCTTTTTATTTCTTTTACCCATAGTGCCTTTTCAGATTTTTACCACGTCCATTTTTTTGTTTTTTTTATTTTTTTTCTTTTTTATTTTTCTTATTTTTCTTTTGTGGTGCCTTTTAAGGTTTTCACCACACTTTTGAGCCTGTTATGAGTAGTATTTTATGAGATACATCGCATTAATGAGATCATTGAGTTCGTCCCCCTCCTGATATTTGATCTTGTAAGAATTGCCTACATGCACTCGGATGACCACGAATGGCCCTCCCAATTAGGTTTGAACTTGCCTAAAGGGTATGGATTTGTAGGAGTGTGGAAGATTTTCTTGAGTACCATGTCCCCTTCTTTGAACTGTCGTGGAACCACTTTCCTTTGGTATGCCCTCTCGATTCTACGCTGGTAAGCAACGATATTTTGTGTTGCTCGTAGTCGTTTTTCATCCAAAGCAACGAGAGCAATGATTCGTGCTTCGATCTTTTGTTCCTCATCTACATTTTTGTGAATAAGCACTAGGAGAGATGGTATCTCAATCTCGATTGGTAGCACTGTTTCCATACCATACACCATTTAGTATGGGGTCATGCCCGTAGGAGTCTTCTTAGTTGTCCGGTAGGTCCATAGGGCGTTGTTTAGCTTTTCGTGTCAATCTTTCCTGCCTGCTATTATTTTGTTTATGATTCTGAGAAGTGCTTTATTTGTGGCTTTTTTTTATCCTTTTCCTTGTGGGTAGTAAGGTGTGGAGAATTTCCGTGTTATCCCAAACTTTTCACCTTAGTGACCTCTTCATTTGTGAGATTGGATCCATTGTCAATGATGATTGACTTAGGAACACCGAATCTGAAAACGATATTGTTTTGTATGAAACGGGCGACATGTTGGCCTTCAATTTTAACAAATGATGCGCCCTCTACCCATTTGGTAAAGTATTCTGTAGCCATTAATATAAAACGGTGGCCATTTGAGGCTTTTGATGATATTATTCCTAAGATATCAAGACCCCACATGGCGAAGCGCCATACGGGCGGCGTTGAGTTGAGTGATACGGATGGTGCATGGATGAGGTCTCCATAGAGTTGACATTTAGGACACCTCTTAACAAACTTCCAGCAGTCTTCAGCTATGATGGTCCAGTAGTAACCTTGGCACCTGATTTTCTGAGCTAAGGTGGTTGCCCAGAATGACCACCTTCATTGTACAACTCTATTAGTACTTGGTTAATTTATGACTGATCGAGGCACCGTAGAACGATGCCATCGAAGGACTTTTGTAACAGGAGGTCACCTCTTACCTAGAATCCCATCGGAAACCTTCGAAGGACTTCTTTATTCTTTTTGGTTGCTCATTGGGGGTATAACCCAGATTTTAAAAGGGACAGAACATCATGGAACCATGGTTTTGCTTTAACTAACGTATTCAAAGAAACACTTCCCCATCGTTCTCATTTTCTTGCTCTATTTCTTTTTCGATCCTTGGTGGGGAAGGATCATGTTTGTTCCTGATGTAGAATGGCAGCGCGGTGATTTCTGGAAGAATATCAACCATTGAAGTAAGGACTGCAAGGGTGTCGGCGAACCGATTATTTTCCCTAGTTACGTGTTGAAAGGTGATTTTCTTAAAATATGGAATCATCTTTTGATTTGAAATTTTTAAGCAGTCAGAAGAAAGTCCTAGGAACAGATCTGAAAATTTTCAAAAATTTCGGAGTTGGGCGACGGCGGGAACCATAAAGCGTGTCGCCCTGGATCTGCGCGGCACGTCCCGGTCGCTTGGGCGGCATGCCTTGTGTCGCCTAAAAATATTATTATTTTTATTTGTTTTTATATTTTTTTCCTTGTAAATCTTGATAAAATAAGGTTACTGTAAACTTGGAGAAACAGAAAATAAAATGTTTTTTGATGAAAATAAATTAAAATAAATCGACTGCAGACCTAAAAAGAAAATATTTTTGTGTATTTTTAAATATTTTATTTTGATCTGAAACTTAGCGAACAGTCACAAAATGGTACCAAGAACATACCTGAAAGGTTTCAAAATATTTTGAGATTTTCAAAAGTTTGATGCCCGGATCACGCTTGATTAGCCCCACGGTGGGTATCAAACTGTTTATAGCATAGAATCGAGGGATCTAACAATGTAGATCTCTCAAATCTGACACTTTCAAAAGATAAAAATAAATAAAAAATAAATAGTAGAGAAAGTGGGAACAATCGAATTCAGATATGAGATCAGAACTGCCTAGAAACGAGCTGATCTGCTCCTAGATTTGTGATGGAGCCAGCATGGTCCAAGGCATCAAAAACACAATTTTTTAAAGAAAACTAATCAAAATAAGATCAAAATAAAATTAAAGGTGTAAAAAAAAAAAAAAAATGATACCAAACCAGGCCGAATAGCCTGGAACTCCCGAGCCTTCGAGGGCTCGCCCGTAGCAACACCAGCGTCCTCTTTGCCTCTTTGATTCGTATGTTAACCAAAAAATCTGTAATGTCCAGGGTGGTTGTGCCTTGGAGATGGATCTATAACTTGGGTTGTTGTGCCCGAGAAATCTAAGTTTACTCAGGCTTAAGATGAGGGTTTGGGTTTTCTCAGGGAAGGTCTCTCTACTCTCCGAGGGTTTCTCTTCTAGCCTAAAGTTTCTAAAAGTCTCGTCCCACATTTTTCTTTTTTTTCTTTCAAAAAAAATCTCCCTTTTTCCTCTCGTTTTATATCCTTTTATGGTCACTCAAAGTGAGTTCATCTGAACGAGGGATTTGTTGGGGCAAAGTTATTTCGTAACCAACAAATCCCTTGGTCAAACCAGTCTTTTATTTTTAAAAATTCGAATTTGACCTATGCAGATAGCATCACATGGCCAAACCACCCAAAAGATGACCATAAAAACATAAAACGATGACAAAAAAACTTTTGGGGAAAAATACGTCTTGGAGGCACTAGTTGTGTGGCCCAAGGCTGGGCGACGCGCCCCATGTCGCCTAACCAAAATTTTTCCAAATTTAAATATGTTTTTCCCGGTGTGTTCCATAGCCTCTTGTGAAGCTTCCAAAAAATATTTGGGTCAAAACAGATTTTTTTACTATTTGTAAAGATATTTTTGGTAAAATAGGGCATTTGCAGGATGACTTGGGCAACCCGCTCCATGTCGCCTGGGCGGAATGCCATGTCGCCCAAACCAAAACTTGTGCAAATTGAAATATTTTTTTTCAGGTGTGTTCTTTAGCCTCTTGTGAAGCTACCAGAAAAATTTTATGTCAAAACAGAGTCTTTTACTATTTTAAATGATTTTTTTTGTAAAACAATGCGTTTACTAGATTTCTGGTCAAAACAAGCATCTGCTGAATTCTAGGCTGGCAGAATGGTTCCGGCTCACAGGGTAAGTTGTGTGACCTATGGATTTTGGGTTTATTAGGCCAATTTGATCCTAAGGGTCTATAAAAACCATAGAACTTGCCAGATTTAAAGCGGGTGTCTGCACCTGCTTTTTCAATAATTTAACTTGGGTGATAAGAAATGAGAGTCATGTGAAGCGCTCTCTACCGGAGGAGCTTTCAAACACAATTGTCTTATGTATTTTATCTTATAAGAGCCTTATATTACTCTAGCTGGGTATTCTTAATTCTTTTAATTTTTCAAATTTGTATATATTTTGTTATTTATAGAAAATAAGTAACTTATAATTAATAAATGTATGGACGTATCGTGGATGTAGTGTGATTTTTGGCTGATGTACTGACACTGCATTATATACTAGACACAGACACTTTTGTTGGTGTCCATGCAACACTAGTGAGAATACTCGGGTCGCCACCATTAAAAGGCTTGGGGCATTTGAATTGTGCATACCAAACTTCCAATTTTAGCAATCAAATATCAGTCTGAAGTTATGTGCATTGAACTCTCAAATTGGAGAAAACATGCCCAGAAAGGTATGGAAGGATGGCACCAACTGTACGAGAGGAATTAGATCTGAAAAAGGTATTTGACACCTACCTAGGAGGTTATTTTTCTTTTTCTGCGGCTTTCAGGATTGACCATTAAATCCAGGAAGTCGAAACTGCTTTCGGATGAAGGAATTTAGGATACGAGACATAAGTTCAAGGATTAAGGTATAGATAATTTTGAGGAAAACATTGTTGTTGAGCCCTTTGTTGTTAAATGAGTGTTTTAAAATCCAAACCGCACTCAAACCTCCGGTGCCTCCTATTTTCTCTCTTCAACCTATTCTTCCTTCTCATTCATCGCCATCGCTTCTCTCTTGGATATCCCCTTTCTTGAAACCTTTTTCTGTCCATTCTATTTACTTCTATACACTCTGTAGGGTGTCTTTTGTACAAAAGAAGTTTCTACAAGGTGTCAACATTGTACGTGCACTGCAAAATTCTATAGGAAAAGGTTGTTTAGATGGTATGGAACTTTAGAATTTATTATCGTGAACTCATAATGTATAGAGATGAAAAATGGATTTTAAATCTTAAAAACAATGCATCCTGTTGCACATGGGAAAGGTTTCTATGCTTTCTCTACAACATAGAAGTTCTATCCTCCCCTACCATCCAGCCGTCAAATTTTGATCAAGAGAGCCACTCATCGTTTGATCTTAGATCCGACATCTCAAAGTATTTTATTTTTAGTTTTTTTTATACAAATTGTATGAATATAAAATTTGGTACATGCCATCTTCTTATTTGGGCGCACCTATAAAAATATTAAAAATAATTTTTGATAAAATATAATATCAATCTTTCAGGGGTATTTTGGTTATTTTATTTTATTGAAAATATTTGTTTTATATTTTTCGCTAGTGCAAGATTAATAGAGGAATGGACGTCCAAAATTTGGTGTCAAAATAGTTTATAGAAAAAAAAGTAAAAATAAAATAGTATAGAGACATGACATTGTGATTGGGGCAATTTTAGGCCTCCATTCCGAATGGACGGTTGGATAAGGGGGAGGATAGAACTTCTATATTGTAGGAAAAACATAGAAAGCTAACCCGTTGCATATTACACAGGCTGTCTATTTTCAAGATTTTAAAGTGTTTATAGATATACTTCATTTGTATCGTTTTTCAGAACTTTCAATTTCATAATTATAAGTAGAACCAAATTTTAAAGATATCTAAGATTTCCCTGCACATAAACTTCATCTTTCGATAGGATTTAGGGGTGGGGCTTTGATTGTACCCATTTTCTATTATCGCCTTTTCTTTCTTGCATGTCTCCTGCACTCTCTAACATCTTCCACTCTATTTGCTTATCTATTCTCCTGTTGGGCATTGTAGAATTCCTTCCTTGCAAAATTAGTGATCTTAAATTGTTTTTCTCAACCACTATCCTATACTAAGTGCCTTACTTGCAAAATTAGAAATCTAAAATATTTGTTCTCACCCACTGTTTAAAAAATTGTTGATCCGATTCGAAATCGGATGACCCAGATCGAGTATCGGTTACACCGTTTTGGATCTATATAGAAAAGGAGATACGGCCGATTCTCGGCATACAGATCGCTGCTAACGTCATGGATCGACGGTTCTACTTGTCCGTACCGTTTGTCCCATCATTTTTCTATTAAAAAAGTCTGACTCACCTTAGACGTCATCCACCACGTAAAACAATCACTGGGGCAACAGATGACGCATGCACGTAGCCCTGCACCACATTAATTGAAGTGTGCGGTTGTTGAGGCAATTTCTTTTATAATCCATTTTCTTCCCACATCTCTTCACTACGCAAGCGACCATATTTTCACCACTGCATCGAAGGTCCTTTTGAATCAACTTGAGCAGGGTCAGGTTTGACCACTAGTACAATTCCCCTAGGGGCCAATGCTGGTCAAATGATTATAATAACCCTAATACAGTGTGGTGCCATTTGGAATGTTTCCAAAGGCATTGCCAATGGCGCCACCATCTACGACTTGTCATATCAAATCAAGGCCGAAGGGATCTGAGACAACGTCTAATCGACTGAAATCAGGGCAGGCCTGAAGTGATGCATGATTCCCTTGGGGCCCCAAGTCACCAAAATGACAAAAATATCATTTGACCGTCTGAAGACATTTGAAATGTCGTCGAAGATAGTTCCAATGCTTCCCACAACTATAACTCATTATCTCAAAATAATGCCAAAAGGATCAATGGAAAATCCCATCACATGAAAATGGGGTAGGCCTGACCAGATGGATCATTCCCTCAGGGCCCCACGTCAATAAGTGACCAAAATGCCCTTCAATCATTTGGAGACGGTTGGAATGTTGCCGGTTACTTTGGTAATTGTCACACTCTTTACTCTCCCAACTAACCTGGACTTGACCAAGGATAGATACTAGACCCCCAAAGCAATTATATGATTGGACAAAGTCAATTTCATTTCAAAACTTCCCAACGAATACTGGTGATACCTGCTAGGGGCAGTCCATCTCC
Source organism: Amborella trichopoda (assembly GCF_000471905.2). The sequence continues at coordinate 477,931 of NW_006497091.1, forward strand.
CATACTCGTCCATGGCTGCATGACATTAAAAGGCTTAACCTCGTCCATGGTTGTATGACGTTAAACTGTTTAACTCCATCCATCGCCGTATGATGTTAAATTGTTCGGATGACTCCTTGGTTACATGAGTCTAAAATACGAAACAAGTCTATTTTTAACTCTTCAAAAATCTCTCTCTTCCAAAAATCCAGATACAGGAACAATTCAGTTTGGAATTTCATCAAAAACATTCCCCATGTATATGTGATTTCAGAAACTTTAATCTTTTTTATTCAAATTGTAACCCGGCATTAGCATTTTGTTCTAAAACCTTTCTCCCCCGATTTCAAAATTTTGTGATGTAGGGAGATAATAAAACAAGAAAATTAACAATAAAAAGAAGGAAGGTTGAGAGAAAATACCCTCTCAAAGGTCTGCAAAGGAATCCATCCCCAAAACAATCTCTTTCACGAGACTAATTTTTATTCAATTCATTGATTGCCTTACAATAAAGGGAGATGTCCCTTTAAACAGACTAAAATAAGATAAACAATAACGAATAAAAAAGAAACCTCTCTCTACACCTATCCCTATTTTCTCTCTCTCATATTCACGTGCCAAAGAATAGCCTCAGAATACCTTCTACACATGTTTTAGCCGCCCACGTTTTACTGAAAGGAGTTTATTGTTTTAAAAGATAAAGAATCTAGATTTAACCTTATCCTAACTACATCCCAAACTAACGAACCCAATCAATCAATATCAAACAAGATAAACACAAGATATACTCATATCCTCCTAATTATCTATGTGCACTCCCTATTCTTATCAAAAGAATAAAAAGTAGAACAACCATAATAATCCCTCCTTATTACATCATTACCCCTTTATTTCTATCTTGGGTTCCACTACCCTTCTTGGCCCAATCATGAAGGGGCATGGCTGCATCACATTGATTCTCTAAAACATAAATTTGAAAACTAAGGAGTTGGAACAACCCCAATAATGACGATCATAATGAACTTATAGTGGTTCACTCTAATGGAAAATAACTAAGACAGGTAGATACTACACACCCCGTTTTCCCATCATAGCAAAAAAAAGAAAAGAAAACCTCCCAATTCCTAGGCCATCACTAGCCTTAGAAACCTAGGAACACACCTAGGATATCGGGCAATCTATGATCAATTCAGTCGAGATTTCCTTGCTCTTCTTATCTACTCCATCTTGCTCAAGATTATTTTGAATCTAAAGACTGGCACACCGACCTACGACCTACAAAACATAGCAATAAACCTGCGATGCCTCGCACGATGGGCTAAGCTAAACTCCGGGTCCAAAGCGTTGATTGTCAGGAGCGACCAACTTACGATGCCCCGTATAATGGGCTTAAGCTAACCTCCTGGTCCTGAGCATGACTACCAAGCACTTTGGGTGCCGTGGGATTGCCAATATTCCGTGGATGAATAATGCAGATTCTCTTCTGCACCTGTCTTTTACTACAGGGGTCTACTTCTTTGCCGCTTTGTATCTGAACGCTGAAGTGAGACACAAGCATCAAAGAGGGGGAACTGTAGACATCACTATCTCAACTGGAGAAATTATAGATAGGTCGAAATGTCCCACACAGACCACCCAGATATTTTAAACCATTCATTCCACTTGAACCTTTTACGTAAACCTAGCCTCCACTAACCCAATATTGCCCCAGTGGGATTAAAGGTACCAAAAGGCGGAACACAGCAAGACAGATTCATAACTACTTGACTTGGAAGCATTTTCAAAAAGGAATGCTTTAGCGTTGCTCCAACGGCCGCCAAAGTTCTACCAGAACCTGAAGACACGTCACCAAAGGCACCTCAGTCACAACACAAGTGGCCAAAAGGGACAGAGGTCTGACATCATTCCCAGTGTCGCTAGCGCCACTCTAAATATCGCCATACCTGAGACCCCCACAAGCATCCAGAATGAACATAAGTCTGACGTGGTCCGATGTTAGAAACTTCCAGCCACCTTAAATCATTAAAAAATGAAGTCTAAATGTGGTCCAATGTTAGAAACATTGCACTAGCTTGAACCTTCAAAAAATTACGTCTAAACGTGGCCTGATGTTTCTGGTAAATTTGTCAAAAATTAAAAATTTCAAGGGGCCATCTGTTACTCCACCTATTTTGAGGCCTTTTCGTTATAATGGTTTAAAAAATTGGTACTGATGTAAATTTCCTTTACTTTATTCATTTTGTAATTGATTCCTGCAGATATATGATACAAGAAATAAAAATCAGTTCATAGCAAAAACTATGGCGTAAAAATGTAAAAGTTTCCACATTGAATTTTGTTATAGGAGAAGCTTTACCTTGAAAATTCAAGTTGTGGAAGCCTGGTTATAGAATAAAAGGTATTGCCATTTAGGTCTTCAACGAATAAACTAATTACATATGAAAAATAAAGTTGAAGGATTAGAAATTCATGACATGAAAGATGTATGTCGAGTGTGAGTTTCCACTGGAAAAGCATGGAGGCCTAAAGCACAAGTTGGAATTAGTTCATACGGACACATGTTTCAGTTGTAGATTCCGTCCTTTACTCGAAACCTGTATTTTCTTTTCTTTGTATATGATTTATCGAGAATGACATGGGTTTGTTTCTTAAAGGAAAAATAAAAGGCATGTTCAAGTTTCAAACAATTCAAAGTCTTGGACAAAAGCAACATGGGCGTACTATCAAAATCTAAGAAGTGAGAGAGGTGGGGCCTTTACCTGCCATATATTTGATAATTTTTGATAAATATTGCAATGTACATACTCAATACGCTCAACCAGATAAGTTCAAGACAAAACTCCTATTGAAGCATGGAGTGGGATAAAACAATTGGTTAGTCATATCCGAGTTTTTTGTTGTATATGTCATGCTCATGTTCGATCTGACAAAACATAGAAACTCAATAAAAAGAAAATGAAAGGTGCATTTTTGTGAGATGCAACAATAAATCAAAGGGTTAAAAACTTCAGAACCCACAATGTAATAAACTAATTCAGTATAAATGTAATTTTTGTGAAAAAGAATACTAAAATTTAGAAGAAAAGGAAGCGCAAGAATCACCACTTGTTTAGCAAGAATAATCATAGAAGGCCTCTTGAAGTGTGCCGGAAGAAGAAACTGAAAAAAACTCCTCATATCACACTCCTCTAAGATCAAGTTTATCATCACATTAAGTGTTTCCAGATTCTACTCCAATAAAGGTGAGAAGTCAAAGGGAGATTTGTGAATCATGTACTTCATTAATCCCTTAACCTGAGAGCTTTAAAACAGATGTGAAACAAGAAGTTTGCATAAAGGCAGTATAAAAAGAAGTAAAAACATTTGAAAAAACTCACACCTGGGAATTGTTTGATCGCCCTAAAAAAAAGACATTATTTGATTGAACTGGATTTATAAGACAAACCTCAATCCAGATGGTTCAATTAAAAAACCTAAGGCAAGGCTCATGGCTAGTGGAAAAAATAGATACGGAGTGACTCCTTTGAATCTTTTGTTCTTATTGCCACTAGTGCTCTTTTTGCAGCTGTTGCCAAACCAGAAGCAGTCCCTATATCAAATTGATATAAATCAACATTTGTAAATGAAGTTTTAAATGAAGAAATATATGTTGAATAACCAAACGATTTTGTTGGAAATGAAAATTAAGTGTACAAACTGAAAAACATACTATATGAGCTGATACAAGCACCCTGAGCATAGATTAGCAAAGTTGATGATTATTTCATTTAAAAGTGATTTCAAAAGAACAAAACTAAGCCTACTTTATACATTGAAACAGAAGATCAATCTGATATACTTATTGTTTCTTTATATGTTGAAGAATTGAAATAAATCAAGAAGAAGATGCAAGTCTCATCTCCTAAAAGAAGTACACAATAATTCTCAAGAAATTCAAAATGTATGTGGTGCAAACGAGTAGGTAATTCAATTCTCATCTCTTTGAACAAGAATATTCTCATGGCCTTCTAAAAAACAAAAAATCATTGCTCAATAATCAGCAGAAGCAGAATGCATAACAATGACAATACTCGTTTTATGAGCATTATATATATCGTGAAACATAAACTAAATGGGAGTGTGGTCCGCGTGTAGACCATACTAGGCAAATATGATTTGCCAATACTCGGACTAGGCTCAACATGCTAGGCCAGTTGAGTTATAGAAACCCAAGATACTTGGGCAGATCTACCAAGAAGGGTTTTGTGGGTTAGCCCTTGCTGAGGTTGGAGTATGAACAAATGAGAGCCAAGGGACTATGTAGCCCTTGCATGTGATAAATAACCTTTAGAGACAGTGCTAAAAACCTCACCATTATATCATCACATGGCATGTACATAGATGGCCGTATGGAGACTAACTATTGGGGCGAAGCGCGTAGATGTGCGAGAGATTATCCCTATATATCATTGAGTCAAGGTTGCATCATGGTCTAGCGGACCATGATGTTTTTGTCTCTATGAGAGAACCTGAAGTTCAAAAACTAGGATTGCATTTTGGTGGTCCAATCATGAGCCCCTATAATGGACTGTGGGTCATGGGAAGTGCTAGGTCAGTTTGAAAAAGCTAGGTGGATTGTGGTCTACAATTGAATGTGGAGTGCTCTCGTATATTGATAAATTCCTAGATCTAATGGATCCAATTCCCATCAAAATGGATTAGTTTTAATTAAGTTTATATAATATAATTTTAAGAATGTTTATTTGAATTTTTGTGAAACTTTTGATAGTTTATTTTTCTCATTTGGATTTATAAATTAAGATAAATTAAATTTCAATATTTTAAATAAAATATGAGATTGAAACATTCTAATATAAAAATAAAATATTTTTTAAAATTATGTGAGACCCTCCATAAATATAGGGGCCCAATTTGTGATATGTGGGAATTGGGTGAGGCACACATGTGGCCACCGAAGGGGCACGCCCCACCCATAGGGACAAAACTTGATCACCAAGTTTAGGTGATAGTTATCCCTTGTAGGTTGGATTTTCTTTTAGGATAAAGCCAACTTGTATGATAGACTTAAATGCTTGAAATATTTAGTAAATCTTTGAATCAAGATTACTTGATCCAAGATATAAGGAATGAATGTATTAAAATAGAAAGTAAGAAATATACTTGCCTTATTTAAATATTTGATGGCAATAGATTTAGAAAAAAAAGGATAAGGCTCTAACACAACCCTTTGAATCTTGATTGGTGAATAAAGGGGATGAAGGACTCACATCTCTCACCTCACAAGTCTCCCTAGATCGATAGTCAAGATTTAACCCTACAAATTAAGGTAAGGCCTAGAAAATATACAAAAAGAGGCTCTCCCACCTTATAAAATCTCTACACCTATTCTCTCGGCTCTCTCTACGGGATATCTCTCTCTCCAAGATTTCTCCATAAGGTGACACATATCACCCAAGGCTTCAATCTCTCTCTCTCCAAGTTTTGAGAGGGGCACGCCCCAACCACCTCTCTCTCTCAAGTTTACAAGAATGGGCACACCCTAACTAGAAACATATCTCTCTCTTGCTTTCTTGTTGGCACGCCCAAGGGAAGGTTGGTAGGTTTGATATTAGGTAACAAAGGGGTGGAACCCCTTGCTAGTAAATCTCTCACTTTCTCTTTGATTTCTATCTCTCATCTCTCTATAGATCAAGCCAATGAAGCTTGATCAGGACAAAGGCATTGAGGCCTTAAGTAGTTGGCTCTAGATTGAGATCCATATATTATTGAGAGGGTTTTTCTACAGTAGGAGAATCAGGAGACCGATCATAGATCTTGAGCACTATCGAAAGGAGGAGACTCGGCGTCGGACCACGTGAAGAGTTGTATTCAATAGTGGAACCACGTGAAGATCAATGTTTCCTTGTTTTATTTATTTATTTGTTTCAAGAGTAATTTATTTGTAGTTGGACATTGTGAGTGGTCTTACCGATGTAAGAATAAGAGATATAAGAAAAATTTTAATCTGTATACACCGTGCTTAATCATCCAACTTTCAGTTAGGATGATGGGTATCAACTCTGGCAAAGACAAATTACGACTAGGGATGATTACCAGTTGAGCCTCAACTCTACCAAAAACATTACTGTCAGGCTGGGGCCTCGCCGATGAATGTACTTGGCTTGAGGCTTAATGAATTAATGGGTTAGGATCAGAAACACCCTGCCTTACCTGATTGCTAGGGTTTTTCCTCTTCTTCTTTGGCTATTAAGCCCTATACCAATGCCATAGCATTACCAATTTCATGTATATTATTTTATCTAAATGTACTCTGTTCTTAGTATTAAAACCATGCTATAATAATATTCAGTAACGATAAATGTTAGGCTATTTCTTTGGCCTCTGATTTGTAATCTCTTTATTATTATCTTATATTAACTAAAGAACCGTATTCTTGTCCCAAAAAACAATATTAATTTTTAATACTTGTATTGAAAAGAAAATAATTTTTTTTGACAATATTCCATCATTTTTATTAATCAAAAGAGATTACAATGCAATCAAGTAATCAAAACATCCGAAACAACCGAATCTTGCATCACACCTTCTCTCTTAGCTAAAGCATCTGTGATTTCATTTCCATCTCTATAAACATGTTGAAAAGTCACATTCATATCCCGACTCAACTCCATTACTTCCATCCATTCTGACCTCAACTTCTAAGGAGGTCTAAAGACAATTACAACAATTAACCACATTTAGGGAATCACATTCTATCACACATCCTTCATGTAAGCCTCTATCTTTTAAAGTTTGGAGCCCCTTTAGCACCGTAATCAGTTCCATGTCATTGGCTTTTATACCACATGGACCTGCGAAGCAAAAAATACATTGTCCAAGGTGATTCCTTACCACACCTCCAAAGCTTGCTGGCCCAAGTTCCCTAAGGAGCTCCTATCACAATTCAGTTTTATATTTCCTAATCCAGGAGCAATCCATCTTCCCTTGTGCCTCACCTTCGTCACGTTTTGCATCATTAAATTTGTCACGTTCACTTCCATGTCAACCTTAGAGACCCCAAAACCTTCCTTCTCAATAGAGAACCAACTCCAAATTGTATGCTGAATTCTCTTCTTTAGTAGATCCCTTTCCATTACCAGCCCTTCAAACAACCTTCTATTCCATTTCAAGTAGATCTCGTAAAGGATTGATGCCCTTTGAATCATGAAGATCAAGTTTCCAACCTTTGTCATTATCATCCTTCTCTTCATAAGCTTATCAACTGTCAAGCACTTCCCTTTAAATATCGCCCAAAGAAACACCTTCACTTTTTGTAGAATCCTCTAAGACCATATGTTACTGAACGAGTCCCTATTCCACCCTATCTTATCATGGAATAGAAGATTATATACCTCCTATTCCCTAAGGAGCTCCCATCATAATTCAGTTTCATACTTTGTAATCTAGGAGCATTCCATCTTCCTTTGTGCCTAACCTTAATCATGTTTTGTATCATTAAATTCATCTCGTTCACTTCCATGTCAACCTTCGAGACCCCAAAACCTTCCTTCGCAATAGAGAACCAACTCCAAATTATATGCTGAATTCCCTTCTTTAGTAGATCCTTTTCCATTACCAGCCCTTCAAACACCCTTCTATTCCTTTCAAAGCAGATCTCTTAAAGGACTAATGCCCTTCGAACCATGAAGATCAAGTTTCCGGCCTTTGGCATCCTGTTAAAAGACATATATTCAATAATATTGATGTGGCTTTGGGGCAATGGCCTTGCAAATCCCATCATGTGAAGAAACTAGCACCATATATCATCAGTGAAAGGGCGCTTTAAGGATAAGTGGTCACCACTTTGATCACACTCCTTACATAGCATACAAATATTTGTCATTATCGCCCCTCTCTTCATAAGATTATCAACTATCAAGCACTTCCCTTAAAATAACACTGAAAGAAACACCTTATATTTTTGCATAAGCCTCCAAGACCATATGTTACTCAACAAGTCCATATTCCACCTTATCTTATCATGGAATAGAAGATTATATGTTGATTTCATAGAAAAGACCCCATCACTTTCATCCTCCCACACCTAGTCATCAGGAAAGTCTTGATGTAACTTCACATTTTCCAGCAGTCAAAGTAACTCTTCTATCTGCAAGATAAATTCATCACTAAACTTATTATATGTGCACTTTATACCTCATATTCCCATCTCCCTGCAGTATACCTAACATACTTTGGCCCTAGAGTTAGAAGATACATTATAGATTAGAGGATAAGAATACCTTAATGGAGTCCACCCAATCCATTTCTCGTACCAGAATGGAGTCCCAAGACCATCCCCCACTTCCCATCTCGAACAACTCAACATGTAAGGGCCGAGAATTTTTCGGGGTAATTATAGTACACTGGCAAGTCGATGGCACGAGTGGACTAACGTGCATGGAGAGCGCGAATGGTCGAGTGCGCTGTTGAGCGCGGGCAGATAAGTGCGTTGTTGAGCACGGACGGATAAGTGCGCTGTTGAGGGCGGGCGAATGAGTTCGCTACTGAGAGAACGGATTGATGAGCGTGCTGGAGAGCTTGGGTGGACGGACGCACGTTGAGAGCACGGATGGTTGAGTGGGCTGTTAAGCATGAGTGGTGTAAGGTGGTCTAGGGGTGCTTCTCTCTCATGTGTGCTCTCTCTCTTCATGCATGAGTGCCATGTGACACATGCATGCTTCCACCCCATCATTGTATTTTCCATACTTGCTTTCTGTCTCTCTTCATGCACAAGTTCCATGTGGCACATGTATGCATCCACCCCATCATTGTGTTTCCCATGCGTGCTCTCTCTCTCTTCATGCAAGAGTGCCATATGGCACATGCATGCTTCTACTATCCATGCTTATTTATACTCCCCACCCACTCATAAATTTGGGTTTTTTCTCCCTCTCCTCACTGCATCTCTTTCACCCCCATCCTCTTTCTCGTCCCTTAAGCGTTTTAAACCTCCCCAAACTTTAATCCCTGAAGCTTAAACCCAATCCTTTGAAGCTTGGCATTCAAGGTGAAGCTGGTGGAACACTTTGGAATTTCGATTTGAGTAAGTAAGTGGATGTAGTTTCTATGGATTAATGCTTATGTTAATGCATGTTTTCTTACCTAATAAAAATATGAAACTCAAGTATGAGTATGAGTATGAGTGTGAGTGCGGTTGCGGGTGTATGCTACTGAAATCTTTCTAAAGTGTGTTATGATTTCCAGATTTGTTACTCCTGTTTGAGAGATCGTTTGGGGACCTTAAGCCTCGTCTTCGATCATGATTTTTTATGGGTCAGTAGCCCATTGAATCTATTTTAGCATGGAAAAGACCCCTTGTCAATATCTCATTTGATTTGAAAGTTATTAACTGTTTTTTTGAAGCATGTCAGATTTGTGAAGTAAAATTCTAGGGATTTAACGTGCTTTTGTGTGAAGCTTGTCACTAACCAAAATATACTAGAATGAGGTCAAACCACTTTGAAATGATAGATAGATAAATCTATTTTGAAATTAGTTTTGGAATCATGAAAAATTCCCTATGGTTTGAAAGTTGTGGTCATTTTCTTATTAGGTTGTCGACTTGGATTTTCTGAAGTGCAAAATAGAAACTTCACCCAAGAACATCAAATAGTTTTACAAACTTTAGACCAATATTTGAGCTTACCCCCAATACAAAATTTGTCTTTTCATGAGCCTAGATTGTCATAAAATTGGTTTCAGGTTTAAATGATCTTGGAATCTCATGATATGCCTTTAAAGATTAACTGTGTTCATCTTGGAAAAATAGAAATATGACATAGTGGTATCTATTGCATTGATATATGGTATGATATTGACATGATGATGTCACTGGAGCTAATAAGCAAGATGATGACATAGTGATATCTATTGCATTGATATATAATATGATATTGATATGATGATGTCTCTAGAGCTAATACACATGATGATACGACATAGTGATTTCTATTGCATTGATATATAGTATGATATTGACATTATTATATCCCTTAACCTAATGAGCATGTTAATATGATAATACGCAACATGGTTTAGACATGTTAATATTTCATGTGGGTATATGTATAACGTGATTCTGATGTGATATGATATGTGCTGATCGACACAAGCTGTGTGATATGATATGTGCGGATGAGCACATGTTGGGTGATATGATATGTGCGGATGGGCACATGCTGGGAAATGATATGTGCGGATGGGTATTAGAAGATATTTTTCATCATCATGGGGCTCCTGTTCAATAAAAGCCTAGCAAACAATGGAAATTTCGACAGTCTCAGAATAGCCCCAGAACTAATCAAGATCTTCATAAGAACTCTCAGAATCCTCCTATCAATTTTTGTCACTATCCGACATGTCTAAGGTAGTACAGGTTGAGAAACAGTTCCGACAAATTCAGCCTCTAGCACCTTGAAACGGACCTTATAACTAGAGCTATATTTTCAGTATCTCAATTTGAAGTGAGACCATCGCCATTAGATCCAAAATGGTTGAAAACCCCCAGGGGTCAATATTCAGCCTAAACAGACATCCTAAGAAGAAGTTATAGGCAAAAGAGCGAAATAGGGGGAGCCGCACACTATTCCCATGCGGCCACCTTGCAACTAGGTTCCATTAAAGGGACAATCACAAACAGTGACTTGTGATGCTAATATCTCCGACATTTGAGATTGGATCGCGTTCAAACTTGTTCAAGCATGTTCGTCTGATTGAGACGAGCGTTTCGATATGTGGCACGCCCCGCGACGACGCCCGAGCACGTAGAAAAGCTAGAGAGAAGTTGCTGATCCGTGAAGAAAGTGCAAGAAAATTAGCAGCATTGTGCCTCACTCAAGCGGCCAAATCACATTGATTGTAAGCCCGATCAATGCGAAACCAATTCCATCACGTACGTACGGTCTCGAGCTGCCTTTGACCCGAACCCCGTACATGGTGAACTGTCGCATTCTGCACAAGAAGCCAACGAAGTGACTGCAAATTCCGTGGTCGGAATTCTAGATTCTGGCCAAATATTCAAAGTTGCAAAATATTCATCCGGGCAAGGAATCGACCTGTGTTTGTTGCCCCGCGATCGTAACGGCATGCTCAGTGTGATCCAACAAAGAAATCACAGAAAAAAAATCAAGGAACGAGTACACAATCGATCCAAAGTTTCAAGATTCATTCAAATTTCAAGTCACATGATCGTACCCTAAAAACATGATCCATGGCTTGAAGTTGGTATCAAATTGATTGCCATGCTGAACCCTACAAGAAAATAATCATCTCTCGATCAACCGGGCATCAGAATGACCCCGGATCATCCACAAAAAATCATGCACATTTTAGGGAAACACAGGGACTGTTATGAAATTCTAGAACTTCTTAGGAAGGGACAAATCTATCATTTTGTACCCTATTTTCTAATTTCTTTTAATTCATTTTAATCTTAAAATCCAACAATTAGGGTTACTTTTGATCATTCATCCATGTTTGGCCACAATTCTATATATACTGTACCATTATTGTACACAAAAACGCTTGAACACTTCACAAAAGAGAGAGTTTTTACTTAACGGAGTGTCTCTTTCTTCTCATTGTTGGGTCACGTTGGGAGAGAGAGAGTAAGTAGAGAGAAACTATTGGATCGGTACCCCTAGGCTCAAGGTAAATATTCTTTCTTCTTTTTCTTTTCTTCTTCTCTCTCTTCATCTTCTTCTTCTTCCTCTTCTCCATCTGAGCTCCCTTCAGAGGCCATGCACGACAGTGGCAGTGCCGTGCATGCGTCTCATGTGGCTGCACAGGTCGCGCATGGCGATGGCAGCACCATCCGCGAGCCTCTTTCTCCTTCTGTTCATCCATCTCTGTCCCTTAGCGAGGTTGTAGACGACATTGCTCATCGCCATCCACAAACGTATCCTTGACACCTTAGTGGAGAGTGCAGACAGCGTAACTCATTGCTGCCCGTAGAGGTCTCCCCCTATTGCATGCCAATCGCAGATGGTGATGCCTATCGCCGTCTGTGAGCTTCCTTTGCGTGCGCGGCGCCTTATCGCCATCCTCGAGCCTCCTTCATGTGCACCACCATATCGGCCTCGGTTTGAAGTAGTATTGCCACTATGCTGGTCCTGAGTACCATGCCTGTATTGCTACCACTCCGTGCCGGTCATTGTTCAGCTATCAAGCTAGTCTCGTCTCATCACGTTTTCTTCTCTCTTCGACCTTTGTTTGAACCTTACACTCTATCACTCTAACCCCCCACATTCCTACCCACACGAATGTGCATTGCCCTAAGACAAGGGTGGGCCCTTCGGCTCACTTGTCTTGCAAATTAACCATAATAGTGTTGTGCAGAAAAATAAGGAGATTGCAGGTCAAGGGAGGTGATTCTGAACCACCTAAAGCACCTATGGGGCTTTCTATCGTGATCTAAGAGGGTGCCCTCGCGAGTCAGCCCAAGTAAGTCACGGACCCAGGTGAGGTTGGTTCCCACCTCACATCCAAAATTCCTCTCTCATTAGTTGGAGACCTGCCCTTGTTCTTAAACAAGGTTCTCGAGAGAACGATCTCAAGTACTAGGTTTTTCGAACCCAAGACATTGTCACCCGATCATCTAGATTCGGGGAGGCGAGATGGAGGCACTTAACCAGCTTGGTGACTCCACTGGGGACTTATTACCCCTTCGTCGATTCGCTCTTGTTTGATCAGTATCTTCTTTCACTTTCTGCAGTACTTTCTATGGGACATGGGTTAATCAACCCTTTCATCTGATTCAGGGACTTTCTTATCTCTGCACTCGGGACTGTCCCAGGGAAGCAGGATGCTCAAGCTTCCTTCCCTACACTCCTTTTGAGTCAAGACTCACAGTTCGGCTCCCAAGTTCTCTCCTGGATGGATGCGAGAGGGGACTTAAAAGTCCGTGCCTCCCCGCTTTCTCGCCCTGGTGGACTCTCCACCAAGGCCCCTTGCATTGGTAGCACTTCTGCAACCTCACACAACACCCACTCTGCTATTGACATATCTCTTACCAGTTAGATTGCTGAGGGATGCTGGAAGGCTGCCCTATCCACTCTTGTGAGAGGTAAGCAGGTTGCCATCACTTATGAGGGTTGCTGCAAGGCTAACCCCCGAACTCCTTTACTACCCCGAAACTCTACACCTGAAGGCTCAGCACACAAATGAGGAGATCTTGAGGTCTCCACCCCACACACACACCTAAAGGCTCATGGTCCATCCACTCAAGCCACACCTCGGGGCAACTTTCATGTTGCCTCAAACTCGCGTTCAAGGTTAGGCCTTCTTGGGTCGAACCCTGCTCGCGTCATGCATCCCGCAGCTTGAGGCAGTGCCAATTCTATGTCAGCTCGAGCACCCGAGGGTCGACCGCTTAGTCCTTCTTTCACCACACACAGCTTCACCCTGTGAGAGATAGGTTCCTACCCCGTCCCCACAGACACAAGCTCGTGGGTCTCGACCTTCCAAGGTCAAACCCGTTGATCGAGCCCGGGCTGACTCCCAAGCCACCTGGACGGCTAACCCTAAAGGTGCACATGCACCAACTTTGCAGGTTCCTCCTTGCTTTCGAAGGTGGATTCATGAACTAGCTCCTTCTTATGCTGCTCTCCCTTCAGCGAGCGAGAACCTTGAGACCTGGTACTCAAAGGTTTTTCTTAAGAGTACCATCTTGAGTCAGCCTCAGGTCAGTCGCGCATTCGGGCCTCACAAAGGGACTCGAAGCAGTGGCCTGATGTCTGACAAAAGCCTCCAGCCTCCAAAGTAAAACCCTAGGTTGCCTTCTATCCTTGGGCCCGACTCCTTACTCCAATTAATAAGCACAACCGTCGCATGTTCAAGAAAAGCGGGGTAGTCTAAGCCTCAGACGCAGTTCTAGGGTGAAGTCCACAGTAGCCTCAGAATTAAGAAGAAGAGAGGCCTGTAGATCTTGACCAGAGAGGCCTCCACGGCAGCTGAGGTTACTACTCTCAGAGACCTCTTATATCGTAATCCCTTTTTCCCTCTCCAAACGCCAGAACCGAAGCGAGTCCAAGAGTATTGATGGGCCATTATTGCCAAGTAGCCATGGTCCCATGACCGTCAAGAATAAGTCCTCACAAGGTCGGCATACAAGGCTCGAGTCTAGTCGGGGCATGCTGAGCCTCTGCAGACTGACTTGCCACATACGAATCGCCAACCTCCACAGTCCACTGCTCCGCTGGCTCTGACCCTCCAAAAGAAACGGTCAGTGTCATGGTGATCAACAAGCCTGACGACTTTCAAGAGGAAAGGATGAACATGTTCAAGGTAATGGTGCAGTTCATCTTTGAAAAGATGGAACGTCTAGAAGCCCTCAGGTCCGCCTTCTTCTCACTACGAGACTGATTCCCCGTCTGGCGAAGACACAATTCCCATGCAAACTCCCCCACTAGTCTCCCAAGACAACCCTGCATCTCGAGGGGTTCCCAGACTGATACAGATGCCATGGCCGCCAATAGCCACAAGAACAAGGTCCCAAGCATGCAAGAGGCATCGCTCTACCAAAAGCGATACCCTTCATACATTGACCAGGTGTCGTTTCCCCCAAATTATCAAAAAGGGAAACTGCCCCTATTTAATGGTATTATGTCTCCTCACCAGCATACCACCCACATCCAAGTGGCCTATCGAGAGACAATGACTGACGGGTGACTCCTTCTCTGTCAGTTTGTCGAGACTCTCGAAAGGCCAACCTTCCAGTGGTATGCTCGGCTGCCTCCGAACTCGGTGGACACCTGGTAGGAAATGGAGCAGTTGTTTTACCAACGCTTCTACGAAGTCCAAAGGAACATAAAGACCATCGATATCCTTACTATGACTCAAAACACTGGTGAGCCGGTTGACAAGTTCATCTCTCGATGGAGAGAGCTGACAACCTTTCATGCCACCCCCAGGACCGAAAAAGAAGCTATCTAGACCTGTATACGGAACATGCTCTCCGAGATTGCCCTACATGTCGAGGCCTCCAATCCACCCTCCATGTCAGAGCTCATCTATAAAATAGTTCGTATAGAGGGTCTGTCCAAGCACCATGGTGGATTCGTCAGCAACCCTCTAGTTCAAATTCTGGCTCGAATAGTTGGGGCAACCAGCAAAAGGCAGTGATCAGTGCGGTCGTCACTGTGACCGACACCAAGAATTTTGTCCCTAAAACCCTGGACCTCTCCAAGGAACAAATGCCTCAGGTCGGGGGCAAACAACAGTCCTACAATAAGGTCCCGTCCCTTAAAAATGCTAGTTGAAGTGACTTCTGAATCCAGCATCAGAATGAGGTTTACCCTTCTACAGGGAGTGGACTCCTGCATTGCTGCTAGAACAGATCATGATCTAGCTACGGGAGGTCAACACCCCAGAGTCGACTGGGCAGGAGACGAATGAGAGGTACTGCTCCTATCACAGGAATGTAGGCTACCCCACTCATGACATGTTATAAGCTCAACGACAATATTGAAGCCCTTATTAACAAGGATCATATAAAGCTTGAAGAGTAAAAAAAGCGTTCGAGGAAACTGAGGCCTCCCACATAGTCACGATCAATGAGGATGAAGGGGCACCCACTATCCTCCGTGCATTATTCTTCATAATGCTCGAGGAGGGACATCACATTGAAGTCAACAAGGCAGTAGCTTAAGTTCCTGTCTCCACGAATTGAGAATATCTGGTGCACGTATCACCTGATACGAGGCCATGACGTGAACAAATGCATTGGCTTCCACGAACTCTTGGCAAAGAAGATGTAACAATGCCAGGAAGCTCATGGTAACCCAGAAGGGTACCCTCAAGTCCCTCTTCCACCAGTGCAAGAAGAACCCCCGACGCAAGCCCCGAGAAGCACTGAGTAAGACCCTTTACGGGCCCTCTTGAAGGCAATGCTCCAATAGGGTCTCATCACTCCCAAGCCTGCCAGGTAGCCTAAACGCCTTGCCCAGGGTACGAAAAACCTCTGGTGCACATACTACCAAGTATGGGGCCATGAGCTGAAAGAATGTTCTGGGTTCAAAGCTATAGTCACTCGAAAGGTACAAGAAGGCCACATCATCTACGTCGGTCTCCTTGAGCACTTCCAAGTCATCACTCCCATTCAAGAGGAGACCCCACTGTAGGACCCTTTTGAGGATACACTGGACCCTTTAGAGCCCTCGACTTCTTAGCCTTGAGAAGTCTACCATGGCAAAAGTAGGTTCAAATCCCTGAAGCATGAGGCAATCCACCAGGCTAAGACTACTCACCAACCCGATGAGGCAGACCAAATGCTTCGTCAGGGGTCCAGAAGGAGATGGTGAGCACCTAGGTAATCCCGCCGAAGGAATCCCATCCCTTAGCCACCTGTCGAGGAAGAATTCCTTATGCCCCTTCCTCTACTGTAGACCTTGCAAGACTTCATTCCAGGAGTGGCTAGCCTTATCCTTTCGTCAAATCAGGCAGACGTCCCTAAGTCACCAACAGCTCGAGATCCCTCCAATATGGGTGACAACGCTAAAAGCACCCCACAACGGTCAAAGCCGAGGGCAAGACCTAAAATACCCCCTGCAGTCATCAAAAATGGGTGATGACACTAAAAGCACCCCTCAACGGTCAGAGCCAAGGCAAGACCTAAATTACCCCCCGCACATGTCCAATTCTGGTAACGACGTAAAAAGCTTCGCGGGACATTGTAACTCTTCTTTTCCTCCTTCCTCTTCTATTTCTTCCACAAGCATAGCTCGACAGTGCCCAAATTTTGATGCTCTAAACAAAGAGCTCGGAGGCACCAGTCTCAGCAGGTCGTAGCAAAAGTGCCTCAGAGAGATGCTGACTCAGGTGGCTAGATTCTCGACAGTTGATGACGCCTTGGCAACCCAAGCGAGGACCGAGCCATCTTCAAGCTCCTACTATCACGAGGTCTGTCACATGATTCAGGTTTATGGAGGGTCACCCAGCTCGAGGCAAGTACCGAGCAACCCAGTTGCAAGGTCAGGGACTCCCCGTTCGAAGCCGACCCCTTCATTCCTTGCTCTGGCCAAAAACCAGAATTCATCTCTCTAGCTGGGCCTCTCCTAGAAGAAAAAATGTTAGGATCGCGTGTCTCCGCATTCGAGATTGAAGAGAAGCATCCTGAATCCCCACATGAAGAGTTACATGAAGCTTCAAAAGAGTGGGAAGAAGGTCGTCAGGCCACATCTGACAAGCTTGAAGAGATAAACTAAGGGGATGAAGCAGATTCAAGGCCGACTTTAATCTTGACAAAGATGACTTCATAAGAGAAAGAAAATTACATCTCCCTCCTTCGAGAAATCAAGGAGGTTTAGACCCGACCTCGAGATGCAGATCAATGTTGAGGTGAACAAGCTCAGGCAAGCTGGATTCATACGAGAAGGCAAATACGCAAGATGGCTGGCGAATGTCGTCTCAGTCAAGAAGAAGAATGGCCAAATTAGGGTCTGTATTGACTTTCGCGACTTGAATACCACCTGCTTTAAGGATGACTTCCCCCTTTCGTTCATCGAGATGCTTGTTGATTCCTCGACTCATTGCCAAATCTTCTCCTTCAAGGATTGATATTTTGGTTATAATCAAATCAAGATGGCACCAAAAGATGAGGAGGCCACTGTGTTTCTAACCCTAAAAGGTGTCTTTTGCTACACTGTGATGCCTTTCGAGTTAAAGAATGCCGGTGCCACATACCAGCGACCCATGGCAACCATCTTCAAGGATATGATTCACAAGGAGGTAGACTACTATGTGGATGACCTGGTGGTGAAATATGAAACAACGGACACTCACATACAAGACCTCAAAAAGGAATTTGAAAGGTTATGGCATCACCAACTCATGATGAATGCCTTGAAATGAGCCTTTGGTGTATGCTCAGGAAAATTCTAAGGGTTCATCATGAGGTACCGTGGGCTAGAGATCGAGCCAGTCAAAATCAAGGCCATTCAGGACATGCCATCACCTACGACCCTCCATGAATTGTGATCTCTTCAAAGACAGCTCACCTACATTCGGAGCTTCATCTCAAACCTCTAAGGACGATGCAGACCCTTTTCACATCTCTTAAAGAAGGACACCCCCTTCATATGAGATGAGGCGTGCCAAGCGCACTCGATGATATCAAGCAGTACCTGTTGAATCCTCCATTCCTCTCTACGCCAGTGTTGGGAAGGCCTCTCATCCTATACATGACCGCTCTTGATGAGTCACTCAGAGCGCTCCTAGCACAGAATAATGATGGGGAGAAAGAGACAACACTTTATTCTCTCAGCCGCAGGATGCAAGGAGCTGAAAAGAATTACCCACCCATCGAAAAGATGTGCCTAGCCTTGATTTTCACAGTACAAAAGCTCTTCCATTATTTGCTCAGTCACGAAGTCAGGTTAATCTCAAAGGCTGATCCGGTCAAGTTCTTTATGACCCGGTCATGCCTGTCAGGACGTTTGGCTAAGTGGCATTATTTTTTACCGAGTTCGACATCAGGTATGTGCCACAAAAGGTAGTCAAAGGTCAAGCCTTAGCACACTTTCTCGCAGCTCACCCAGTCCCTTCAGAATCTCCCCTGTCTAGTGATCTACCGGATGAAGAAGTTTTCTGTACGACACTAACACAACCGTGGGAGATGTACTTCGACGAAGCATTCTAATCTACTAGAGGAGGTTCCAGAGTCGTATTCTTGACCCTCGATAGTGGAATGATTCCTCTATCCTTCTCACTGGCAGAGGCATCCTCTCATAACGAAGCTAAATATCAGGCCCTCATAATCGGGTTGGAGATCGTCCAGGGGCTAAACCTAGAGAAACTAAACATCTTCGATGATTCTGAGCTCGTCATCCGACAGCTTAAAGGGATTTATGATGTAAGGAAGGATACTCTCAAGCCTTATCATGACACGACCAAGACTTATATGGCCCAGTTTGATGATTTCTCCCGGAATCATATCCCTAGAAGGCTAAACGCGTAGACCGATCCACTCTCAAAGCTCAAGGCCTCCATTCAACTATCTTCATCAGGGTTCATGCCACTCTGGGCAACAGAGTGGAAGCATGTCGACTTGAGATATGAAGTTGATGTAGATGATGAGAGGGATGTCTTCCCTGGATGCTTGCCTTACCCATTTGGAGCACTCGCAGCCAAGGATGTTATTAAGGCAGAGCAAAAAATATCTCGAAGCAAAGAATCCAAAGCTGAGCAGTAAGAACCTAAATTCTTTGACCCAATGTTCGCAGAGGTAGAACAAGTGGAAGACTAGAGGTAGCGTATCATGAATTTTTAAAGCATGGAAGGCTGCCTGAGGATCGAGCGAAACACAACCGCATATGGCCGATGTCTACCAAGTACACCCTTCTCGATGGGGATGTTATCTTTCGTTGAACATTGGATGGAATTCTCCTCAGATGTGTCGACACACAAGAAGCAAGCAAAGTGCTCGAAGAAGTGCATTAAGGTATCTGCGGGCTGCATTAGTTGGTCCCCAAGCTCTACGAACGCATACACAAACTCAGCTATTACTGGCCTTCAATGGTCGTGATGCCCAAAATTATGCTAAAAGATGCCAGGTGTGCCAGATACACTCAAGCCTCATTCATCAACCCCCGTAGCCTCTCTATTCTATAGTAACATCATGGCCCTTTTCCCAGTGGAGTATGGATATTGTAGCACCCATCGACCCTCCTTCTGCCTTGGGTCATGCCTTCATTCTAGCAGCGACAAAATACTTTTCCAAGTGCGCCAAGGCAGTCCCTCCCAAGAAGGTTCCAGAGACCACTGTGGCCAACTTCATGTATCACCACATTATATTCCGGTTCGGGGTTCTAGATCGAACAATCTCTGATAATGGACCTCAGATCAGAAGCCATCACGTTGATCGCCTAATCAACTAGTTCGACTTCGAGTGGAAATACTACCATGTACTACCCTCGAGCCAATGGGTTAGTTGAGGCATTCAACAAAACCCTATGTGGGGTGCTTCGGAAGTCAGTTTCAAAGTCAAGGAAGTATTTTGCATGAAGAAACTATTTTGAAATTCTTCTTAGATTTGAAATTATACTTTGTTTTATGTAGGAATGTCACTGTGGATAGTGTTGATAAAACTTCAAAACTCTCACATCGATTGGAACGAATCTTTGAACCACCAAATGAAATCCAAATTCTTTCAAATTAGCTTTGTTAAAAATATGTACGTCTTGGCTCAAACTTTTATTTTGAAACCGTCATAAGTTGCTTCATGGTTTGGGAGTTATAGTAATATGAAGTAGGGTATGTCGCTGCCCCCTGTGCACCACAGGTGCAGTTAGTTCGCTTCTTTGAACCTTTAAGAGGTCAAATGGAGTCCAATTGTCCTCAAACCAATCCAATTTGAAGGATAGGTGGGTTTAGTACAAAATTAGTTTCAGAATTATCTTCAAACTCTAAACGGTCTAAACGTTACGACCCTAATAATGAGTGTATGTCATTGCCCTTGATGGCAGGAAATCGAGTTATAGGGCTTACCTTGAATAATGTCGTTATTACTATGGTAATGTCATAAGGAGATTGCTTAAATGTAATATGCTACTATCTAATGTGATATTACTGGTATCATGATTAAATATTGACATCGTGTGATACTATGCTGCTCATGAGATATGTGGATTGATACCTACTGTGTGAATGATGGTATCATGTTGCTCATGCAATATGTGAATAGATACCTACTGTGTGAATGATGGTATCAGGATGCCCATGTGATATGTGAATAGATACCTACTGTGTGAATGATGGTATCATGCTGCTCATGCGATATGTGAAGAGATATCTACTGTGTGAATGATGGTATCATGCTGCGCGTATGATATGTGAATATATACCTTCTGTATGAATGATGGTTTCATGCTGCTTATGTGATATGAGAAAGGGGTACCTACTGTGTGAATGGTGGTACTGTGCTGCTTATGTGATGTGTGAATGGGCACTCACTGTGCGAATGATGGTGCTGGTAGCTGCCTGATGGGAAGGGCATGTGAATGATGTTAGCGATAGCTGCAATCTTCCCCTGTCTCCCCGTGATAGGATGGTAGTCAGGATGTGAATAATTGGGAGGGTCGTGCCCCCAAGATTTATATGGGCACTACTCATTGGGTCTCCCAATGGTAGTGTAATGCTCTCTCATCAGAAGGGCATAAGGAGAGAGTCGTGTCTTGCAAGGCCACTGCCTATTGAAAACACCAAAGCGCGTTGGGGATATATGTGTGTGTGAGGGCATTACGAAGTGGGGCACCAACTTGTCATTGTTCTCCCTCTTGAATGAGGGTAGAGGTTTTAAGCAGCATGATTGGCTTAACCTGATAAATAGAACTTCTACTTTGGGAGTAAGGCCTTACTAGTTTTGTGACTGTGATCTGTTGTCCTTATTGTTCTACTTTAAGATGATTGTGAATTATGCATTATATATTAAATTGCTTTTATCATATTATTATTAGAATGATGAGGAGCATATTGGAGGATTCACTTGATACCTGGTGATTTTATGTGCATTGCATTTTTCCATCACTATTATGTTAGTTGGGATGCATTGATGTAGATCTGCTTACTGGGCTTTTAGCTCATTCCATCTTAATTTTATAATTATAGAGTGAAGAGTATTAGCATATGTGCTAAAGGTGGGTGGCCATGGGGGTTTGAAGCTTGAAGTCGAGGAGTTGGAAAGCTCTCCTCTGAAGACTTTCATAATATGTTTTTGGTGGTCTCAGCATATGACGAACATTTCATTTTGTGTATTTTGGGCCAATAGTACCTTGAAAGAATTGAAAAAACTTTTGATGTTGAATGAATGAGATGGATGTACTTTTGATTTGATTTTTGTCTATTGAATGGATTTATTCTAGTTTTCTTTTATGGTTTGCTCTTTAATTCCGTATTTTACGGGTTGAGCCATTCTCACCTGAGTGACGTTCGTGACCTCCGGTTTCGATCCCGTGCCCTGTCACCCTCTGGTAGGGGCCAGAGGGTGGGGTCGCGACACGAGACCACATGGAAAAGCTTTATGGCTGCATTTGACGAGATGTACTTCCCAAACTCTGTTAGGGAGAGGAAAGAAGTAGAGTTTATTGAACTCCAGCATGTGGGTATGACAGTCGAACAATATGCCACTAAATTTGTGGAACTGTCTTGGTACGCACCTCACATTATTAATACAGAGGCACGAAAGGCGTCTAAACTTGAGAGGGGCCTTCAGTCAGATATGAGAAAAAGAGTAACGTCGGCCAACCTGAAGGAGTACACCCTATTGGTAGACCTTGCCTTAAAGATTGAAAGGGACTGTGAGGACCACAAATCAAGGAAGTAAGTAAAGGTGAAGGATGTGCCATCGGAAACTTTTAGAGGAAGTCCTGACAATTTCCATGGACGGATGTTAGAGGAAGGCCTTACCTGCATAACCAGAGGACCTAGAAGAATTTCCCAAGCAACATGAAGAATTATCGACGCCTAGTCTGCTCTCATTGTGCAAAGGACAACCACACTACCGCTGAATTCTACTGGAAGCGGAACGTGTGCTTTAGATGTGGAAAGCCGGCCATTGGGTTAAGGGTTGACCTATGGCGAAGATCGAGGATCGACCAACGATGCAAGGACGAGTATTTTTCCTCACTGAGCAAGAAGCTAAGGGATCTACCTCGGTGATCAGAGCTATGCTTTCTATTTGTGGTGTTAAAGCTAAAGCCTTGGTTGACCCTCTTCTTAAGTTCCTAAAAGCTTATCTCATAGTCTTAAGTTCCTCTCACTGAGATAAACTTTTAGGAACTTAAGAAGAGGCTAACCATAGCCCTGATATTGACCTTGCCTGAAGGAAATGAGGAATTTGTGGTTTATACCGATGCATCCCATAAAGGGCTTGGATGTGTACTCATGCAGAGTGGTAAGGTCACTGCTTAGGCCTCCACACAGTTGAAGCCGTATGAAGAAAACTATCCAACTCAAGACTTGGAGCTCGCAACAGTAATGTTTACGCTGAACATCTGGAGACACTACCTTTGTGCGGCCCAATTTAAAGTGTTCACGGATCACAAGAGCCTCAAGTACCTATTTTTTCAGAAGGAAATGAATATGAGGCAAAGAAGATGTATGATTATGACTGTATAATTAATTACCATCTAGGAAAGACTAACATGATAGCCGATGCCTTAAGCCGAAAAGCGGTGGTCTCAGTGGCACACCTGATGGCACCCAACTCTACCATTCAATGATGGGGTCGAAATACTTTCGTG
Organism: Amborella trichopoda; assembly: GCF_000471905.2. The sequence goes on from NW_006497091.1 coordinate 501,183, forward strand.
TATGAGAGTAGAGGTCCAACTCTTTCAACAAATCCAAGTAGCGCAAAAAGAAGAACCTTAACTTATGAAAATCCTTAAATAAATAAAAGTGGAAGAAAAGAGGATTTAACTATGCGCAATGATGAATTGTTAAGGTTTAAAGGCCGAGTATATGTTCCTAATGATGAAAAATGTAAGGAGGGATGTTCTAGAAGAAGCACAGCATTCCCACTACACGGCACACCTAGGGAGTACAAAGATGTACCAGGATATGAAAAAGAGCTTCTGGTAAAACAACATGAAGAGGGAGGTGGCAGAACTTATCGTTAAATGCTTGACACGTCAGCAAGTGAAGGCAGAACATTAGAAACCCACCAGACTGTTACAGCCACTGCCCATACCGGAGTGAAAGTGGAAACACATCACGATGGACTTTGTATCTGGATTGCCAAGGTTGGGTGCGAGGCTCGATAATATTTGGGTCGTGGTGGACTGACTAACAAAAGCTACTCATTTCTTACTGGTCCGCACAACCTATACCTTGGATAAGCTAACCCAGTTATACATCAGAGAAATTAAGTGATTGCATGGTGTACCTATTAGCATTGTGCCAGACAGGGACACCAGATTCATCTCTAGGGTTTGAGCAAGTTTGCAGTCAGCTTTGGAAACCAAACTTACCTTGAGCACCACCTTTCACCCCCGAACAAATAGGCAGTCAGAGATAACCATCTAGACATTGGAAGACATGCTAAGGGCATGTTTCACTAATTTTAAAGGAAGCTGGGAGAATCATCTACCCCTAATAGAGTTTTCCTACAACAATAGCTTCCAAGCCAGTATTAAAATGGCACCTTTTGAGGCCCTCTACGTAAGGAGGTGTAGGTCACCCATTTACTGGAATGAAGTGGGTGAAAGGAAATTACTGGAGACCAAAATCATTTAAAAAACTTCTGAGAAGATTACCTTAATTTGATAGTAGCTCAAGACAGCCCAAAGTCGGTAAATGCCGACAATCGCAGGAGAGACCTCAAGTTTGAAATGGGTAATTGAGTCTTCTTGAATGTATCGCCAACTAAGGGCATAATAAGATTCGATAGGAAAGGAAATTGAGTCCGTGAATTATTGGGCCTTTTGAAATTTCGAGAAGAGTTGGAAACATGGTGTCCTAGCTCGCCCCGCCGCCTGAATTGGCTAGCATTCACAATGTTTTTTCATGTATCACTGCTGAGAAAGTATCACCCCAACCCGTCCCATGTTTTGGAGTATGAACCAATCCTCCTCAAGGAAGACTTGACCTATATTGAATGACCAATTGGCACATTAGATAGGAGAGTACAAGTTTTACGCAGTAAAGAAATCCCCCTGGTCAGGGTATAATGGCAATATCATTCAAGGGAAGAATCAACATAAGAATGAGAAGATGAAATTTCGGAGAAGTACCCCTACCATTATTATTAACATCCATATGATTTTGAGAAAAGAATCCTGTTTAAGGGGGGGATGATGTAAGGACCACAAATTTTCCCAGTCATGAGACGCGCACGGCAATAGTGTAGTGGAAGAGGTCTAGCACCGTGCCGTAAAGGACTATCGCCACTGCGTAAGGAGTAATGTTGTGTATGAAATGGAGGTATGGCCACGTGCGTAAGGAGAAACGCCACTCATGAAATGGAGGTATCGCCATGAGCGTAAGGAGTAACATTGTGCATGAAATTGAGGTATCGCCGCATGCGTAAGGAGTAACTCTGCGCATGAAATGGTGGTATCACCATGTGCCTAAGGAGTAACCCTGTGCGTGAAATAGAGGTATCATCACGCACGTAAGGGCTATTGCCACGCATGAATTTGAGGGGTAACACCGTGCGTGAAATGGAGTACTGTCGAGCGTGAAAGTGAAGAATGGGTAGCGTAGCGCGTGCCACAACAGCTAGTGTAAGGAGAAGATATGACTGCTGCCAGCGATGCACTTGTCATTGCTATACGTGTCTGCACCGCTCTTGTCAGTACCATACATGTCAGTATTTGAACACATTTTGCAGCACCTTGGGTCCCCGATGCGGAATAAAAAGTGAAGCCAGTCAATAAAGCTTGAATTACAGTGGAATTCTTAACAGTCTTGGAATTGCCCTAAGACATGTGAAAATGTTCCTAAGGTCTTTAAAAGGCCACCTGCCATGTTTCATCGTAATTTGACATGTCTAAGGCAGTGTAGACAAAGAAATAATTTCGGAAAAATTAGTCTTTAGCACTTAGAAACGGACCCTGTAACTTGAACTATATTTTTTGTACGTAAAATTATTGTGGAACCTTCGTCATTGAATCCGACATGGTTGAAAACCCTTATGGGTCAAGTTTCATCTTAATCAGGTGCTTCAGGACAAAGTTATGGGTAAAAGACCAAAAAGGGGTAAGCCGCACGCTATTCCCATGTGCCCTCCCTGCACCAAATCGCCATTAATGGTGACCATTTTAACAGTCTCAAGCAGTGACTTTCGGGATCCATATCTCACTCGTCTTGAGTCGGATCATGCTCAAATTTTGTGGGCGTGTTCATCTTATCAAGATGAGCGTTTCGATATGTGGCACACCTCGTGACCACACTTGTGCAGTGAGAAAATCTAGAGAGAAGTTTCCAATTAATGAAGAAAGTTGCAGAAAATTCCACAGTAACATGCCTTGTTTGTGCAGCCAAATCACAGTGCTCACGCATCAGATTGATGCGAGACCAGTTCCATCATGTGCGTAAGGTCTATGTTTATATCTGATCCAAACCCCGTATATGATGAACAGTCAGATTTCATGTATGAAGGCATCGAAGTGACTACAAATTTTTACCACCGAAATTTAGATTCCCGCAAAAAACGCAAGAGTGAAAAATCTTCTTTCGGGCACAAAAATCGAGCTGTGTTTGTTGCCACACAATCGTGATGGTATGGTTAGTGTAATCCAGTGAAGAAATCATGGAATAACATCAACGAACGCGGACACTATCGATCTGAGGTTTTCAAAATTTGGACGAATTTCAAGTCGCATGACCGTGGCATAAAAACACGATCTGTAGCTCAAAGTTAGTATCAAATCGATCGCCATGCCAAGCCTAACAAGAAAATAAAAATATTTTGGTCAAACGCACTCCAAGGCAACCTCAGATCATCCATAGAATATCACGCACGTTCTAGGGCAACAAAAGGTACAGTTTTGAAATTGCATGAATTGTTAAGAACGGGCAAAACAATAATTTTGCACCCATTTTTTGAAATTCTTTTAATTCAAACCAATTGTAATTATCATCAATTGGGATAGTTTTTGGGCATCCACTGTTTTGAGCCCAATTTTATAAATACATGCTAAACCTAAATGTAAAGAATCCCCCTCATTCTCTATATTGATGAATAAAATTGGAGATTTTTCTTTGAGTTCATGGGTGTGTCTTGGAGAGAGAGAGAGGAGAAAGAAGAAAAGGGTTGATACCCTTTGGTAAGGTAATTTTCTCTCTTTTCCTCTCATCTTTATCTTTTCTCACCTCCTCTCATCTTTATCTTTCTCTTTCCTCTCCTCATCTATCTCTTTCTCTCTCCTCCTCTTATCTCTCATTTATCTCTTTCTCTCTCATCCTCTCATCTATATCTTTCTCTCTCCTCTTATTTTCTCTCTCATCGATGTCTTTCTCTCTCCTCCTCATCTTATTTCTCTTTATCTCTCTCATCTCCATCTCAAACATGCACGGTAGTAACCATCATCATGTATGTCTCTCTCTTCCTCTTCTTCTCTCTGTCTCTCTCATCTCCCTCTCAAACATGCACAACAATAACCATCATCGTGCATGTCTCTCTCTTCTTCTTCCTTCCTCTTTTCTCTCTGCTTTCTTTCTTTTCCTGTTCCCTCTCTTTCTTAAGCTTTTCCTTTCTTCTCTCTCTACTTTCCTTTCCTCTTTCTAGTCCTTAAATCCTTTGTCTTCGTCTCTTTCTTTCTTTCTCTCACTCTGTTATTTCCTTTCTCTCTTCTCTCCAGTCATGCACGATGATACCTTTTACCGAGTGTGACATTCTCATTCTTCTCATATCTTCGGTAAATATGCACAGTGAGCCGGGCCTTAACCCGAGTGGCGAGCTGGGCCTCTATTTAAAGTTCCCCTTCCCCATGTTGTGCACGGTGATGCTCATCACCACGCATGACCTTTCTTACCTCATTCTTTGATAAGGAAACTGAACCGGGCCCTTCCCCGAGTGGCAGGTCGGGTCATGTCTGAGTCCCTTACAATACAAACGACGTTGCCTAACACCGCGTATGTCTTTTCCTTTCTTGTTTCTGTCTCTCTCTTGACATGGATGGTGGAAGCCCATCGCCGTCCATGATCTCGTTTTCTCTCTCTTGTTTCTATCATGGACAACAGAAGGCCATCACCGTCCATGTTCCCCTTTTTCCCTTTACTCTGTCATTGACGGTGGAAGCTCATCGCCGTCCATATTCTCTTTTTCTCTCTCTTACCTTTGTCATGGACGGCGGAAGCCCATCACTATCCATGTTCTCCTTTTTCTCTTTCTCTTCTGTCATGGACAGTAAAAGCCCATTGCCATCCATGTTCTCTTTTTCTCTCTCTTACCTCTATCATGGACGGCGGAACCCCATCATCGTCCATGCTTCCTTCTTCCTTTTCTCTCCTCTGTCTTGGAGGGCAGAAGGTCATCCTCGTCCATGCTTCTTTCTCCCTTCTTTCTCTCTCTCCTTTCTCTCTGTTCTCTTCTCGCTCTCCTTTCTTTCTGTTCTCTCTCTTCTCTTCTCTCTTCTTCCTTCCTTCCTTCTCCTTTCTTTCTTTCTCTTCTCTCTCTCCTCTCTCTTTCACCATGTTAAGTCAATTATCCGGCCAATCTAGCCATTGTGCTAGGCTAATCACCTGTTCAATTGTCTCTTTCCTTTCTTTTCTTTTCTTTTCTTCCTTCTCCCAACCCTCATCTCATCATTTCTTCTCTTTTCCCTTAAAACCCGAGACACAGGCCGTCATATCATCTAGATTCGGAGGGTGAGATCGAAGCACCTAACCAGTCAGGCGACTCCACTAGGGATTTACTACCCCTTCATCAGATCGTACTTGTTTGTCTAGTCTCTTCGTTTGTTTTCTACATTACACACCACATGGCTTCTGGGTTCTTTAACCCGTTCATTCGGATCGGGCATTTCTTCATCTCCTCATTCTCGAGATTCCCATCTCCTAGCTTTGGTGGAACCTCCACCAAAGCACCCTGCATCGGTAGCACATTTGCTGCCACTCACAACATGTACCCTGTCACCGGCAAGTCACTTGTCAGTCGTATTGCCAAGGTACACCGAAAGGCTGCCCAGTCCCTCTCTACAGGTTGTTGCTCATGTGGGTCGTCGCAAGGCCACCCCCTGTATTCCTGCATCACCTTGGGTATCTATATTTAGAGACTCAACACATAGACGAGGAGACCTTAGGGCCACCACCTCTCGCACACACCTTAAGACTCGTGGGTCATCCATCTGAGTCACACCTTCCTGCATCACCTTGGGTATCTATATTTAGAGACTCAACACATTGACGAGGAGACCTTGGGGCCACCACCTCTCGCACACACCTTAAGACTCGTGGGTCATCCATCTGAGTCACACCTTGGGGCAGCCCTTATGCTACCTCGAGTAAGTGCTCAAGATAAGGCTTCCTTGGGCTGAAACCTGTGCACATGCATGTGCATCTCACTGCTCGGGGAACCATTATCGCTAAGCCAACCCGAGTACACGGAAGGCGATCTCTTAGTCTTTCTTCTCAGCACACACTTGCGCACCCTATAAGGGGCAGGCTTGCACCTGTTCCCTTATAAACACGTGCTCACAATTCTCGGCCTCCTAAAGCCAGCCCACCCGTTTGAGCCCGAGCTGACCCCCAAGTCACCCGGAATGCTACTTCAAGGGGCGTACACATGCCACCTTCTCAGGCCACTGCTCGCTCTTGACCCAGACGCTGTCAGGAGCCGGTCCCTTCTTCCTCAGCCCTTTCTCCTCTCAGTTGATGCCTTAAGACCTAGAAGTTAATGGTTTTCCCCAAGAGTACCATCCTCTATCATCCCCACTGGTTAGGTTCCTCGATCTCGCCTCCCCGGATCTAGGTGATCGGGTGGCACGTGTCTCGGGTTCGAAAGACCCAGGACCTGAGATCACTCTCTCAGGAACTGTGTTCAAGAACAAGGGTACGTATCCAACTAATGAGGGAGGAATTTTGACTTACACAAACTGGCTCCCACAAGAGCCCTCTAAGATGACGACGGAAGTCCCCCTGGCTGCTTCAGCTAGTTCGGAATCACCTACCTTGTTCTGCAATGTCCTTGTTTTCTACACAAGACTATTATGGTCAATTTGTAATATAAGTGGTATGCGACAAGGGGACGAGACTCGCATGATAGCTGGACCAGTGTAATGATCGACCCAGAGTGATAGCAAGATGGGCACAGTACTTTAGACCGGTGTGATGGTACTACTACTTGAAACCAAGGTCGACATGGCTGTCCTAATTTGGTGTGACAGTAAGATGGGAATAATACTTAGGACCAGCACGACGACAATACTGCTCGATAGCCAAACCACTATGGAAACACTAAACTGAGTCCACCCCCTCGTCAAGTGAGAAGACAATGAAGAGAATGCACGAGATGATGAAGAGTTGAGATCCCTATGTAGCTAAGTGTCACCACCCATAAACGTGGAGTAGCAGTGTCACGGTCCCTTGACAGTGCTAAGCACTACTGCTCACAGCTAGAGGGCAAGCAGTGAACTACAGATGATGCTGGGCATCGCCGTTGGGCAACACGAGAAGGTAGCACACCCTTACATGGGTGGAAATGTCCTCTTGTGAAGAGCACGACGACATCCATTTGTTAGCCGTGCAGCGACAAATCTTGCAAAGGCACACGGCGATAGGAGTGGGACGCAAGAGGAACCTGCAGACGGGCATGGGTACTAAGCACATGAAAGAGACTTGTGGATGGTCATAGGCACCAAACGCACGAAGGAAGCTCACAGACGGCGATAGGCCCCGGACGCGCGAAGGAAGCTAGCGAACGACGATTGACACCGAGTGCATGAAGGAAGCTCACGGATGGCGATATGCACCGAACGCACGAAGGAAGCTCGTGGACAGCGATAGATGTTGCCACGACCTCCTACAGGCAGCGATAGGCATTGCTGTCAGTGATAGGAGCGTAACAGGGGGAGACCCCTGCTGGCGACAGTAAGTTCTGTCGTCTATGTTCTTCACTAAGGCGTCGAGGACACATCTGCGGACGGTGATGAGCAACACTGTCTACAAGCCTTGTTGAGAGATAAAGATGAACTAACAGAAGGGGGAAAGGAGCTCACGCATGGCGCTGCCATCACCATGCATGACATGTGAAACCACAAGAAGGGGAAAAAGAAAAGAAAGAGGCATGCACATCATTGCCACTGCTGTGCATGGCCTTTCAGGGAGGCTCAGATGAAGAAGAAGAAGAAGAAAGAAAAGAAGAGAGATAATATTTACCTTGTGCTTAGGGGTACCGGTCCAAACGTTTCTCTCTCACTCTTTCTCTCCAAACGTGACCCAACAGTGAGAAGGAAAGGAATTCTATTAAGTAAAAATTCTCTTTGGTGAAGGGTTTTTCAACCTTTACGTACAATGATGGTACGTGGTATATATAGAATTGTGCCCAAACATGGCTGGAGTGATCAAAATTAAACCTAATTGTTGGAACTTAAGATTTAATTGGATTAAAGGAAATTAGAAAATAAGGTGCAAAATGACAGATTTGTGGAATTCCGAGAAAGTCCCTGTGCTGCCCTAGAACGTGCATGATTTTTTATGGATGATCCGGGGTTGTTCTGATGACCATTTGATGGAAAGATGGTTGGTTTCTTGTAGGGCTCGACATGTCCATCGATTTGATACCAACTTCAAGCCATGGATCATGTTTTTAGGGTACGAACATGTGTCTTGAAATTTGGATGAATGTTGAAACTTCAGATAGATAGTGTGCTCGTTCCTTAATGTTTTTTTGTGATTTCTTCATTGGATCACACTGTTCATGCCGTCATGATCGCGAGGCAATAAAGGCTACTCGATTCCATGCCCGGACAAAGATTTTGCAACTTTGGAGTTTTGGCGAAAACTGAAATTTCAGCGACAGAATTCACAGCCACTTGAATAGCTTCGTGTGCGGAATCCGACCATTCATCACATACGGGATTCAAGCTAAAGGTAGCCCTAGACCTTACACATGCGATGGAACTGGCTTCACGTCGATCGGGCTCGCGAGCAACGTGATTTGGTCACTTGAGCGGGGCACGACGCTGCTGACTTTCCTACACTTTCTTCACGGATCAGTAACTTCTCTCTAGCATTTCTTGGCGCTCGGGTGAAGTCAAGGGGTGTGCGACATGTCAAAATGCCCATATTGGAGAGACAAACATGGTCACAAAATTTTAGCACGATCCAACTTGAGACGGATGAGATATGAGTGTCGAAAGTCATTAGTTGTGACTGCCCCTTTAATGGAGGTGTCGCTCCTCCTGTTTCGCTCTGTTGCCTATAACATCTTCTTGGAGTATCTGTTTAAGCGAAAATTTGACCCCTGAGTGTTTTTCATCATGTTAGATTCAATGGCTGTGGTCCAACAACAAATTGAGACACCGAAAATATAGCTCTAGTTATAGGGTCCGTTTTAGGCTGCTAGAGGCTGATTCTATCAAAATTATTTCTCAGTCTGCACTACCTTAAAAATATTGGAATGCGATGAAACTTGGTAGGAGACTTTTGAGAGTCCTTATGAAGATCTTGGTCAGTTATGGGGCTATTCTGAGACTGTAAAAATTTCCACTATTTGTTAAGCTTTATTGACTGGGGACCCATGATGATGAAAAATGTCTTCCAACAGCATGCCCCACTGATTGTTGTGCTTTGCGAGAAGTGAGAAGTATAATAATTCAAGAAATTTCCCCTGACTACTAGCCACATAACTACGTGAATATAGGGGAGATCCACGTAATGTTGTAACTAGAATGCTCAAATGTTTGGACACAATGTACGAGTCCACCAGTGGAGACTTTAGGGGGAGAAGATACTTTTGAGGGATCCTATTGAAGTCCTCACCCTCGAGGGACTATCTGTGATTCTGACAGTATGAGGATTTTGTAGGGACCTCATTGGTCAGAATTAGGCCTATCTGAAGGCCAAGTGCTATGAACCTTTGGTCAGCATTGTTTGATGCTACACCAGGTTTGATTTTGATGATTAGGGTATCTCTGTAGGTCCCATCTAGCGGGGTCCAGTCAGGGGCTTATGACCTGTCCCGAAGATCTAGGCCTATCAGCTAGGGGGAATTTTGGCAAGGCAGCCTCGTGGGACCGATCCTGCAGGGTCCAATCGAGGGCTTCTGACCTATCCCAAAAATATGGACCTGTTTCCAAAAGAAGGTTTTTGGCGAGGTGATCTCATGTCGAGGAATAACTCTAAAGTCTCTAGCAAGTTAGGCCCTGACTTTGTCAGTTTCTTGCGTTTGTGGGGATCTTTAGCATTTTGGATGGATCTTTCGGTCGTTGTCCTCACCCTCAAGGACTTTTACTGTTTTTGGAGTTGAAGTGTGAGACATCTTATGAGGCTGTCACTCCCGGATGAACCATTTTTCATTGTGATTGGATGCTGGTAATTGATGATTTTGCGTAGACCTCATTAGCAAGAATTATGCTTGTGTTGGCAATTGGGTGCCGGCTGAGGATGTGGTGCCGCGTCAACCTATTTTGTTGGTCCAAGCGCCCTTTGCAGGTTTTCACTTGAACTGGGGAAATCATGCTGTAAAGACAGTTTTCATCAACTTCCTTTATTTTTAGGCTCTTTTGCCCATGAACTTCTTGCCATGTCCACCCTTTTCATTCGTTTTTACTCACGGTGCCCTTTGGGGTTTTCTTCGTGCCGAGGTTTTTGTTTTCATGGCATTCTTTTACTCATGGTTTCGTGACCATGCCTGTCCAGAATATTTACTCATGGCGTTCCTTTGTCCAAGTGTACACCATGCCCATTTTTTGTGAAGGCGTTTTTAGGGTCATGCCTTCAAGACCTGTGCAAAGCCTTTTAATGTCATGCGGTAAGGACATGCATTATAGTTTACAGTCATAGAGCTAGACCGTAGTGGTGATGAATAGAAGTATGTGGAGACCATAGAGCTAGTATGGTGATGGTTTTGACTCACTTTGGGGAGATGGTATGAGGTTGCCTATGAAAGATGGAAGATGTATGAAAGGTGGGTGAAAAGTGGTGACCCACTAGCTGACAGCGAGTATGGGAAGATGGCTTGCCATTTTGTGAGCATGGGTGAGACTCACTGGAGAATGATGAATAGTGGTAGTGAAATGAATGGGTTCATTGGGGAAGTAATGAAGGTGGTGGGCGCACGCGAACGGGTTGGTTAGGGAAGGCGTGCGTGAAAAGGCACGTAAAGGGCGTGTACCCATATGTGTGAGACATTTTTAAGGTCATGACTCCTGATCTGCGGAAATCAGTTTATCGTCATGTGGCAAGGATGTGCACTATGGTTTATGGTCATATAGCTTGGACCATGGTTACGGAGTTTAAAGTCATGCAACTAGGACTAGATAGTTTAAGGTCGTACAACTAGACCTCCGCTACAGTTTAAGGTCATATAGTTTGGACCAGGGCTATGGAGTTTAATGTCATGCAGCTATAATGTAGAATATGGTTTATGGTCATATAGTTCATACCGTGGCTATGCAGTTTAAAGTCATGCATTTAGGACTAGGCAGTTTAAGGTCATGCAACTAGACCTTCGCTACAGTTTAAGGTCATAAGGTTTGGACCATGGCTGTGCAGTTTAAGGTCATGCAGCACGGACCATGGCTATGCAGTTTAAAGTCTTGAAGCTAGGACTATTGTGTGGGTTGCCATGTAGGTGAAGTTGCATCTGGACCATGGCTATGGTAAGGGAAAGTGATTCTCTTGGTAGCCGAGTCATAACTAGAGGCTTGACTTGTGAAGAGTGAGACTGGGGTGCAGGGAATGAACTTCCTGGGGATGCAAGAAGAAGGACCAGACGGGAGTGCTGCGGCATTCACACGACACTAAGTTATGGATGGCACTCACGGTGTTAGGCCCTTGATGAAGGTCGTTCAATGTAAGCCACTTGGTGAAGGCGCACAGTGATAACCCTTGACAAAGGCAAGTGGTGATAGCCCTTAACGAAGCGCACGACGTTGGCCCTTGAAGAAGGCATGCAGTGGTAGCCCTAGACGAAGGAGCGCAACAATAGCCCTTGACGAAGGCGTGCGACGATAGCCCTTGACGAAGGCACGCGACAATAGCCCTTGACGAAGCGTACGACGATGGCTCCTTGATGAAGGCGATAACCTTTGATGAAGGTGTGTAGCGATAACCCTTGATGAAGGCGCACCGCGATGACTCCGTGACATGAGATGGCAATAGCCTCTAGGTGAAGCATGCGGCGATAGCCTCTGGGCAAAGCAAGCGGCGATAACCCTTTCGGGTCTCAGGCTTGACCAGCCCCAGCCTGGTCTTATTGTAGTCAGAAGCTGGGGACTGTAGCATCATTTAAAATTGTGAGGGGCAGTTTGTGGCACTGTTGAGTATAAAAGAAGGGTAAAACAGTTGAAGAGAGCTTTTAGAGAGAGAGAGATAGATAGCCGGAGCTTCTGGCAGGAGACTTCCGACGAGAGCTTCCCGGCCTAAATTTATAACTGACAAGCCTTCAGGAGCTTTTCTGGAGAGCTTCAGCAGGTTGTGGGCCTTTACGACGTGCTTGTGGGTGTTGTTGGAGACAGCCAAGGTTCTTCTGAGCAGGGAGTAGGGCTTCTCAGAGCCTTAGCTGGATTTTCAGTGGTTCCTTGCCGAAGTTATGGTGCTTTTCTAGAAGTCCTGAGGTTGAAGGGGAGGGTGCAGAGAAGTCAAGAGCTGGCGATCCTCTGGTTATTAGGAAAGAAGAAGGAGGAGCACTAGTGGACTCACCGAAAACTCAATGGAGTTCCGGTGAGTTTGTGGCGAATTGCTAAAGTGTAAAAATAGGGAGAAGGGAAATTCGCACAGTCACAGGGAACCTATTTGGGGATTCCGATAGTTTTTCATCAACTCTGATAATGAGTAGAAGGTGATGAAGGGTTTTTTGGTGAACAGAAGTGAGTTGAAAGAATAGGGCCAGACGCGGATTCCTGGCTGACGGAGGGAATTTTCGATGAAACCCGAAGGGTTGCGGGGGAGGCGAAAGGTCATGAGAAGGTGGACCGTCGGTGAGGAACAATGGTTGGGGGAGCCGAAGAGGTGTGGGAGTCAATGTCCCCCGGGAATTGGAGACAGTGGGAGCCAGGGCACTTCAAGGGCATGCAGACATTAAGTCAGATGCAACGCTTTCTTCACGCTTCTTTAAGCTTGCACGGCTATAGCCACACTCAAGAGCATGCCGCTCGTGGCAACGGTCTCATGTGGCATTCGCCTGCCTGTGATGATGGTAGCACGCAGCGTTGAGCTGCGCATGGTAGTGGTCACTTGCGACGTTAAGTCACATGCGGTGATGATCATGCGCAGCATTGGTTTGCGCACGATGATGAACATGGATGGCGATGCCTTGTGGGGGCCAAGAGTGATGTCAAATGAGAAGGCTTGGTTACTATGGTTTGTTGGAAGCCAAGTCCTTCGGAACAATAGTGAAGTCCATGTTGTTTTGGAGTATGCTAAAAAGGTTATGCTTACCCCTTCAATCCCCTGTGGGTCAATCTCACATCAAGCTATCTTATCCCCAGGAGTCAGGTAACCTTCCTGGAGCCTATTCCCCATGGAGTTCCATCTTTCACCTTAGGGAGTCACACTCGTCCCCTAATCCCCAGTAAAGGCTACTTCTCCATCTAAACCCCTTGTTGGCGTTAATCATTTTATCCCTAGGGAGTCAAATTGCTATCAAAATACCTATCCCCCATGAAGCTTCATCTACTAGGCGACCAACACAATGGTCCATGTTACATGACCTTAAACTGCACAACCTTGGTCCATGTTGCACGACCCTAAACTGTACAGTCATGGTCCAAACTATATGACCTTAAACTATAGCAAAGGTCTCGTTGCACGACCTTAAACTGCATGGTCCGTGCTGCATGAACCTAAACTATAGAGTCATGGTCCAAACTATGTGACCATAAACTGTAGTGGAGGTCTAGTTGCATGACCTTAAACTGCGCGGTCTTAGCAGCATGACTTTAAATTGCATAGCCACGGTCCAAGCTATATGACCTTAAACCATAAGCCCGTCCTAGCCGCTTGACGTTAGAAGGCTTAACACCACAGTCCAAAACTATATGACCTTAAACTGTAGCGGAGGCTTAGTTGCACGACCTTAAAACTGCATGGTCCTTGTTACAAGACTTTGAATTGCATAGCCACAGTCCAAGCTATATGACCTTAAACCATAGTGCACATCTTGGCCATATGACGATAAACTTCTTTGCACAGGTCCCGAAGGCGTGACCTTAAACTTGCCCCCACATATGCGTGCACGCCCTTTACATGCATCTTTACGCACGTCTTCCCTAGTGCACCCATCACTTTCATTGACCCCTCATAAAATCCACCTTCTTTCATTAATATTCATCATTCACCAGTGAGTACCACTCGTGCTCATAAAAATGGCGAGCCATTCCATCATCCATACTCGTCGTAAGCTAGTGGGTCACCACTTTTCACCTTCCACACATACATCATCCATCTTTCATAAGTAGCCTCGTGCCATCTCCCCAAAGTGAGTCAAACCACCTCCATACTCACTCCATAACCTCCACAGACTGTCATTCATCATCATCGTGGTTCAGCTGTAGGACCGTAAACCATAGTGCATGTCCTGGCCGCATGACGTTACAAGACTTCACACAGGTCCCGGAGGCATGACACAAAAGATGCCTTCACAAAAAAAAAAGAATAATGGGCATGGTGTATACCTGAACAAGGGAACGCCATGAGTAAAAATGATGGACGGGCATGGTCATGAAACCATGAGTAAGAGAGTTTCGTGAATAAAGACCTGGGCACGATAAAAACCCGAAAGGGCACCGTGAGTAAAAATGGAAGAATAAGGGTGAACATGATTGAAAGGTCATGGGTAAAAGAGCCCCAAATAAAGGAAGTTGGTAAAAACTATCTCTACAGCGCCGCTTCCCAAGTTCAAGTGAAAATCCGTAAAAGGACACTTGGACTAATAAGCAGGTTGATGTAGCGTTTGCCCCTGTGGGCGGCTTCAGCCAGCATTCATAAGAAAAACCACTGGTTTCACAATACTAGGACCCAAAAATATAAGCATCAAGCAAGATTTTGATAGCCTGAGTCTATTTGTAAAAAGGACTCGAAGGAAAGAAGATTCGTTAAGAAGGCAAGATAGGTCTCATGATGAAGAGTACCATTCACAGGAGATCACTAATGCACTCTAAGATGCTGAAGGTTCCCAAAGAAGGCTAAGTCAACCATGACTTTGGACCTGTGATGCAGCAATCAGGATTGAATCCTCAGAGGTCGCCTCGAACAAAGAAGAGAGGTGTCTTGATTGTTGAAACTGCAGTAGGCAAGGGTTATACCCAAAGTCGATCACCTTGATAAACTGAGGTACCCTGCCCACCAATGACATTCTGGTGCACCACGTAAATGGACTCCAACAAAACGCCTTCAACAGATCATCCATAGCAAACATTAAAACATTCAAACCCAGACTAAATGGGAAAAATGCCATTTGGCTTGGCACTCGACTGCTAGGCCGGCCTGATTCTAATCAACAAGGTCCATACAAAATCCTCAGCTATCAGAATCACAAATAGTCTCTTGAGGGTGAGGACTTTAACAGGATGCCTCAAAATGGTCTCTTCTCCCCCTAAAGTCTTCATGGATGGACATGTGAACAATTCATCCAAACGTCTGAGCATACTAGTTACAGTAATGTGTGGATCTCCTCGGCGTTCACGTGGTCCTATGGTTAGAAAGAAAAAAGTAATAAAGTTGAAGGAAATTTTTTGAATGTTATCCTTTTCTCTTAGCTTCAAGCACAACATTCGACAGGGCAAGTTGTTTGAACACATTTTTTAGCACCTTAGGTCCCCAATGCAGAATAAAAAGAGAAGTCGGTCAATAAAGCTTGAAATACAGTGGAATTCTCGATAGTCTCAGAATTACCCCAAGATGGGTGAAAATGTTCCTAAGGACTTCAAAAGCCCACGTACAAAGTTTCGTCGCAATCCAACATGTCTAAGGCAATGCATACAAAGAAATAATTTCCAAAAAAATCAGTCTCTAGCACTCTAAAATAGACCCCATAACTAGAACTATATTTTTTGTGGATCAAATTTTTGTGGGACCACTACCATTGGATTCAACACGGTCGAAAACACCTATGTGTCATGTTTTTGCTTAATCGCGCGCTCTAGGACAAAATTATGGATAAAAGACCGAAAAAGGAGTAGGCTGCATACTATTCCCGTGTGCCCTCCCTGTACCAAATCACCATTAATGGTGACTGTGTTTTACAGTCTCTGATGGTGACTTTCGAAAGCCATATCTCACTCATCTTGAGTTGGATCGCGCTCAAATTTTGTGAGTTTATTCATCACATCAAGACGAGCATTTCGATATGTGTCATGACCGGTGACGATGCCTGAGCAAGGATAGAAGCAAGAGAGAAGTTTCCGATTCATGAAGATAGTTGCGGGAAAATCAGCAGCGACACGCCTTGCTCGAGTGGCCAAATTACGGCGCTCAAGCATCGAATTGACGCGAGACCAGTTCCATCGTGTGCATAAGGTCTAGACTTATTTCTAGTCCGAACCCTATACATGATGAACGGTCGGATTTCACGTACATAGGCCTCAAAGTGAATGAAAATTTCGTCCGTCAGAATTCAAATTCTGGCAAAAAACTCAAGATTGTAAAATCTTCATCAGGGCACGAAATTGAGCTGTGTTTGTTGCCACACGATCGTGACAGCATGCTTAGTGTAATCCAACAAATAAATTATGAAAAAACATCAAGGAACATGCACACTATCGATCTGAAGTTTTATAGATCCGCACGAATTTCAAGTCGCATGATCATGGCTTAAAAACACGATTCCTAGCGCGAAGTTGGTATCAAATTGATTGCCATACTGAGCGCAACAAGAAATTAAACATATTTTGGACAAACGTTTTCCTGAGCAATCCCGGATCACCCATGGAAGATTACGCTCGTTCTAGGGCAGTAGTAGGGACTGTTTTGGAATTCTTTTAATTGTTAACCAAGGGCAAAGCAATCATTTTGCACCCATTTTTAAAATTTATTTTAATTGAAAATAATTGTAATTATCATTAATTGGGATAGTTTTTGGGCATCCACCCATGTTTTGGGCCCAATTCTCTAAATACATGCTAAACCTAATTGTAAAGGATTCCCCTTATTCTCTTTATTGATCAATAAAATTAGAGACTTTTCTTTGAGTTCGTGGGTGCGTCTTGGAGAGAGAGAGAGGAGAGAGAATAAAAGGGCTAATACCCTTCGATAAGGTAATTTTCTCTCTTCTCCTCTAATCTTTATCTTTCTCTCTCTTTCCCTATTTATCTCTTTCTCTCTCCTTTTCTTTTCTCTCTCAATTATCTCTTTCTCTCTCCTCCCCTTATCTATCTCTTTTTGTCTCCTCTTTTCTCTCATTTATCTCTTTCTCTCTCCACCTCTCATCTCGATCTTTCTCTCTCCTCCTCTTTTCTCTCTTATCTATCTCTCTCTCTCCTACTCATATCGTTTCTCTCTACTCTCTCATCTCCATCTCAAACATGCACGACAGTAACCATCACCATGCATGTCTCTCTTTCTTTCTCTCTCTTCCTTTCCTTCTCTTTGTCTCTCTCATCTCCCTCTCAAACATTCACGACAGTAACCATCGTTGTGCATGTCTCCCTCTCTTCTTCTTCCTTCCTCTTTTCTCTTGTCTTTCCTTCTTTTTATGTTCCCTCTCTTTCTTAATCTTCTCCTTTCTTCTCTCTCTACTTTCCTCTTTCTCTTCTTTAAATCCTTTGGTCTTCCTCTCTATCTTTCAATCTCTCACTTTGTTATTTCCTTTCTTTCTTCTCTCCAGTCATGCACGGCGATACCCATCATTGGGCATGACATTCTCATTCTTTCCTTATCTTTTGAAAATATGAATAGTGAGTCGGGCCTTAACCTAAGTGGCGAGCCGAGCCTCTATCCAAGTTTCCCCTTCCCCATGTTGTGCATGGCGATGCTCATCGCCACACATGACCTTTCTTTCCTCATTCTTTGACAAGGACACTGAATCGGGCCCTTCCCTGAGTGGCGGGTTGGGTCATGTCTGAGTCCCTTATGACAAAAACGACGATGCCTAGTGTCATGCGTGTCTTTCCCTTTCTTATTTTTGTCTCTCTCTTGACTTGGACGGTGGAAGCCCATCACCATCCATGATCTCTTTTTCTCTCTCTTACTTTTGTCATGGATGACGAAAGCTCATCACTATCCATGTTTCGCTTTTTCTCTCTCTCATCTGTCATGGACGATAGAAGCTCATCACTGTCTATGTTCTCTTTTTCTCTTTCTTACCTTTGTCATGAACAACAAAAGCCCATCGTCGTCCATGTTCCCCTTTTTATCTCTCCTCTATCATGGACGGCGAAAGCCCATCACCGTCCATGTTCTCTTTTTCTCTCTCTTACCTCTGTCATGAACGACAAAAGCCCATCGATGTCCATGCTCTCTTTTTCTGTCTCTTTCCTTTGTCAAGAATGACGGAACCCCATCGCCTTCCATGCTTCCTTCTTCCTTTTCTCTCCTCTGTCATGGATGGCGAAAGCTCATCGTCGTCCATGCTTCCTTCTCCCTTCTTTTTCTCTTTCCTTTCTCTCTTCTCTTCTCTCTCCTTTCTTTCTTTCTCTCTCTTCTTTCTCTATTCTCTTCTCTCTTCTCTTCTCTCTTCTTTCTCTCTCTTCCCTTTTTCTCTTTTCTCCTTCTTCTCTACTCTTCTTCTTCTTTTCCCTTCTCTACTCTATTTTTCTCTTTTTCTCCCTCTCTTTCCTCCTCTTCTCTTATCTCTTTTCCTCTCTCTCTCCTTATCTCTCTTAATTTTTTCTCTCTTCTTTTTTCTCTTTCTTCTTCTTCTTCCTCTCTCATTTGACAAAGGGACAAGCAAAGTCTAGCACTGTCATGAATGTCTCATCGTCGAGCGATATTGTCGTTGTGCTGGTCCAAGTTATCGCACCCGTCTTGCAGCCACGTCAAACTTTCCGTCATGCTAAGTTTGTTGGTGCTAGTGTTGGTGTTCCATCATTGAGTAGTATTACCGCTGTGACGGTCCGCATTACCATGCCTGTCTTGATACCACGTTGGGTCAATCATCAAGCTAATCTAGCCATTGTGTAAGGCTAGTCACCCAGTCAAATGCCTACGTCTTTTTCTTTTCTTTTCTCTTCTTCCTTCTCCCAACCCTCATCTCATCATTTCTTCTCTTTTCTCCTTTGAATGTGCACGCTTGTGTGAATTTGCCCAAAGACAAGGTGGGGTCCATTGGCCCACTTGTCTTGTAACATTAACCATGTGTGATTGTACAAATAGCTGAGTACAGGCCAAGGGAGGTGATTTCGAACTAGTTGTATGCTTGGGGGGCTTTCTTCATAATCTAAAAGGGTGCCCACTCGAGCCAGCCTGAGTGAGTCCCGAACCCACCTTAAATTCCTACTGATCAATTGGTATGTCTGCCTTTGCTTTCAACAAGGTTCTCGAGAGAGCGATCTCAAGTCTCGGGTTCCTCTAAAACCCGAGACACGTGTCGTTAGATCATTTAGATTTGGAGGGTGAGATTGAGGCACCTAACCCGTCAGCTACAGTGGATCCCACCTACCATGGGTACTTGAGCCCTCTCCCCTCCTCTTTAAGCATCGTTTCCCTCACTTCTCTCATACTCTCCCTCTGACGGAAGCAAAGTGAGCATTAGGTAAGTAGATTTGGTGTTCATGCCTCACTTACAATTGGTAGGCATAGATTTAAAGGAATGTAGATGAGTAGAATGATAAGATGGAGAGTATGGATGCATTTGAATTACAATGGGATTGAATGATTGATTAACTAAATTTTTAGTTGTAAAAGCTAATGAAGTAGATCATTTATAAACTTGCTTAACGTGAATGAGGTTTTGCATTGAAATTTACTTGCATGCTAAAACTTGAAAAAGGAGAAATTTCCATGAATTGTGAGGGCTTTTGTATTAAACTTTTAGTGACCAAACGGGGTCCAAATGGGTTGAAATTGATCTTGAATGAAACATATACGTGTCTAATCTAATGTTTCTATTTTGCACCATGTTAAAATTTTGTATAGATTGAGAGATATGCCCCAAAATGTTAGGACAAGTCGTGGTCCACAGTTGCTATAATTTCCAGCAACTGTCATGTATTTTGAGCTGAGTTTTTGAAAAATCAAAAGATGCCTAAATATCTTCAAACCACCACCATTTTAGAGATCCATGAGCGGGTTTAAAGTTTCATGTTTGAGGCATTTTGAAATTCCTTGTAGATTGAGAGATATGCCCTGAAAATATGAGGGTATGTCACTATTCGCAGTTGCAAGAAATTTCAGCAACTATCATTTACTTTGTGCCAAGCTTTTGGCCTACCAAACATCATCCAAATATCTTCAAACCACTTCCATTTAAAAGATCCACGTAGAAGCTTGAAGTTTCATGTTTGAAGTATTTTGAAATTATCCTTAGATTGGGAGTTATGCCTCTGAGAAGAGGCGTACATCACCGTTACATGTCATTGAAATTTTAGTTCTATGTTCGTATCATGTTACCTTTTAATGGATCAGTCACGAAGCAACTCAAGTGGTGCAGTGTGATCTTTGATGAGTGACAGTTTCATGTGATGGATACTAAATGCCATAATGCTATGTGAATGATGTTATGCAGTTGTACATTTTGTGAAATTTGATAAGTGCAATACTAATGTGATAATTCCACGATGAAGGTTACATGATAAGTGTCGTAATGTTAATACTGATTGCTAGGCATAAATACCATGTGATAACTCTCATATGATGGGTGTGTTATTCCAAGTATCATCATGTTATGTGACTGCTGGATGCCCCTAAGTAAGATTGAAACTCTGCATGATGGAAACTGAGTTCTCTGTCAAAAGGCACTAATTTAGCAAGAATTAATTTAATGCTTGAGCATGTTAGAATGTTGTGATAATGACCGCTATGAAATGGAACACCCATTAGTAGTATATATTACTCTGTTATGATACTGTGATACTGGCCACTACGCGATGGGACACCCATTAGTAGTGGATATTGTTTTACTGATACTGTCCGCTACTCGATGGAACACCCATCGGTAGTGGGGATTGCTATATTGAGAAACGTGATGCCGGCCATGTCCCCTAACTTGTTGAATGATAGGATGCAGTTAAGAGAATGTGAAATGGGAGCCTTGCACTCCCCAAAATTCATGAGATGAGTCTAATGATTGATGCTTTGCAAGGAAAGTGCCTATCGAAAACCTCAATGCGAGTTGGGGACCATGTGTGTGAGTATGAGGGCACTTCGAAGTGGATTTACCCACATGTCATTGCCCTCCCTCTTGAGAGATGGTAGAGATCCTAAGCAACAGGATTGGCTTAACTCGATGGATAGGGCTTCTACTTTGGTTGTAGGTGAACTAAGGAGTGAGTGTGTAATATTTGATTAGTGCATGTGAATGCTGATGATTGTAATGATTGAATGATAACTGACATTTGAATATGATGCCCGTAATTGATGCATTTATCTGATTTCTTATTTACATGATTGCTGCCTCATGATTTCTTATAATTGGAAGAACTACTTATGATGCATGAATATACTCTTCAATGATGCATGGCACATAGATCTACTTATTGGGATTTATAGCTCATCCCCCTGTATCTCCCCTATTGTAGATCGATAGCGCTAGGTCAAGGTTCATAAGCTCATGATTTGCAGTTGGGAGTTGAAGCTTTACTCACGGGAGAAGAAACTCATATTTGGTATGTAGTTGGGTAGTTTAGCCTGAATTTTTTTTATTTTGAGAATGTAATTTTAGCCCTGGTGCCCCAGATTCAAGTGCAAGATTCTGGGATGAATTTGATTGATTGGTATATGGATCCTCCCAAATTTGAATATTTATCTACACTTAGAGTTTTCGAATTAGTTCTTTGCCATGGTTTGCTTTGATTACTACTGTAACGACGTTCAGTCAACTCTAACCTGAGTGACGTGCGCTACCTTGGGATCACAAACCCGCACTCGATCACCCTCCATCCAGTACGGAATAGGGGTCGGGGGCTGGGTAAGGTGGCAATGAGGTGGCAGCACATGGGTGAGGTGGTAATGAGGTGACATGAGTGAGGTGGCAATGAGGTGGAATCACATGGGTGAGGAAAAGAAGGGGGAGAAAAAGAAGAGGAAGGCCCCCCTGGACCACCCTATTCAACCGCAAACCACTGTAAAATGTTACACATGGCGGCTGGACAGAACACGCGTGGCACCAGGAAAATGCACACACAGTGGTCATGGGGGTCAGGAATTTACAGACAAAGAGAGGTCAAGAATTACGTACGCGGTGGTCAGGCAGGAATTACACCCACGACGGTTAGGAATTCCATGCCGAAGAGTCTGGACCTTTACTGGCCGCAACTTCCTCCCTTACCTTAGGTCAATTTAGTCAGCCTCAACGTCTCCTCCAGAGATCTGCACCATGTGACATGTTTCATGAGAGATCTCCATCGAATACGGAATAGGGGTCGGGGGCTGGGTTGTGACAAAAAGTCGTTGAAAAGTGTAATGCAAAGAGAATTCAAATTCTAGAAAATTGCAGGAGTTCTTCACAAGCATATGCATAATCACACTTCAATTTCATGTTCTTATCAACAAATCAAGCGTGCATCACTACAAAAAAACACAAATCCATTTCATACTTTAGCAATAGATTGATCATGCATCACACAAGGATGAAAGCATGGGGATGATCCTCCTTACACGCACCATGGGATTCCAACTCCCTTCCCTTATCAAGCTCCCTAGACAGGCTTCAGTGCCTAAGGTTCTAAAGTCTAAAGAGGAAAATGTGGGTGAGAGAGAGAGAGAGAGAGAAGAAAAAAAGGTGAATGAGCTGGGGGAGGACCTTTTATAAGTTAAGGGGGGAGAGAGAGAGAGCTTCTTAAAAGGCCAAGTGGCTTGCATGCGAAAAGAGAGAGAGAAGGTGGCCACATGCATGAGCTGATGTGGCACACATGCATGGGGTAAGGTGGCAATGAGGTGGCAGCACATGGATGAGGTGGTAATGAGGTGACATAAGTGAGGTGGCAATGAGGTGAAATCACATGGGTGAGGAAAAGAAGGGGGAGAAAAAGAAGAGGAAAGGCCCCCTGAACCACCATATTCAACCGCAAACCACTGCAAAATGTTACACATGGCGGCTGAACAGAACACGCGTGGCACCAGGAAAATGCACACACAGTGGTCATGGGGGTCAGGAATTTACAGACAAAAAGAGGTCAAGAATGACATACGCGGTGGTCAGGCAGGAATTACACCCACGACGGTTAGGAATTCCATGCCGAAGAGTCTGGACTTTTACAGTCCGCAACTTCCTCCCTTACCTTAAGTCAATTTAGTCAGCCTCAACGTCTCCTCCAGAGATCTGCACCATGTGACATGTTTCATGAGAGTGGAAGTTTTGCCCTCTCGACTCTTTCAACCGATGCTTGAGCTCAAGCTCAGGAGGCCACCGGGATTTCTCAGGCTTAAGGTCCCTTTGTTGCTTGATAAGCTCCTTAGTAATGAGAGGAGACTTCTTGTTGGCTCTAGATGCCAAAGCATTGATGACTATCAGGAACTCAGCATCTTGGACCACTATATTTTCAGCTATTTTCAATGTCGCCTGCTAATGTTGCGGCTTTTTAACTCTTTCTCCAGAGCCCCAAAGTCTGGGCATTCAAACCTTTAAAAGACGTGTTAGAAGAAGAAGAAGAAGGGGTGGAAGCGCTAAGGATAGAAGAAGAAGAGGGGAGAGAGCTTTTAAGGTCATCACTAGAGTTGGACTGAACTAGGTAGCTTTTAACGTCGTCACCGGACTTAAATGTGTGCAGGGGATCTTTTAGGTCATTACCTTGCTTAGACCATTGAGGGGTGCTATTATTGTCGCACCCTTGTCGGACATATTGGGAACCTAAGTAGAGGAAGTCTTAGGAATGCCCTCTTAACCGGACTGCGAGTCTTGGTTAGCAGAAGCCACTGACTCGGGGAAAAAATTCAGCAATGTAAGTAATGGAGGAATGGGCTTGAGGACCTCCGCCTTAGTTGGGGGTTGAAGTGTTCTTCTCCTTCGACGAGCAGCCCTTGGTACTTATTATTTCTTACCCCTTTTCTTGGCCGGCGTAGGCTCACCGGGTTCATGAGGCTTTGGAGCTTGCCTTGTTTGGCGAACCACCACCCTTCTCATGGATTACATCCTATTCCGCCCTTGATAGGTTTTCCACGGTTGGGAAGTGGAGAGTTCACTTGAATCAGAAAATCCAGGTAGCACACCGTCACAGGAGTTCTGTGTTTGAGTGACCTCTTGTGTTGGTGACTCAGAGGCCTGAGCATCATCTTTTGGGATGTGGACGGTGAAGTACCCTCTTCGTACTTTTTCAATCACTAAGGCTGGGAAGGCGAAGCACATATCAAAATCATGCCCATGTATCTTGTGGTACGGGTATCAGAGATGCTCAGTCCCTCGAGCAATGCCTATGGGTTGTTTTGATGGTCGTGGTGAGATGACCCGTACTTGAATCATCATACAGAACATTGCTTGAAGAAGGTCTGGTGGTAGTTCATTAAGATAATCATTTTGCTCGTCTTCTTCTTAAACCATGATCATGTGGGATGCCTCAGCTGTGCCGAATGCTTTCTTGAGACTTTCGAGCTGTAGTTGCCCCTTTTGGATTAAGGCCTCAATGTTGTCTTTGAGAGTGAAGCACTCCTGAATAGGGTGCCCCAACATTCTGTGATAGGCACAATAATTCCTGCTGGGTGACAAGATCAGCTTCTTTTGGCTTCTTCATTTCAGGCAAGGTGACCATTTGTTGTTCTAACAACATTTGGAGTACAGGACCCATTCCTTATCAAAGCTACAGACCTTGTTTAACTTCTCTGCCCAATAGTCCTTTACATAAAGTTTTGGAGGCAGAGGCACCCTATTGTAGGATTGGGGTTGTTGTTGACTTGCCTGAGGTGTCCCTTGCGTATTCATAGGGTTCACCCCTTTGAAGAAATCTCGGGTATGGGGAGAGGCCTTCTCGGGATCAGATATGTTGACAGCGGTGCTGATCATGGCTCTCTGCTGATTTCTCTGAGAATTGGGGTGAGCACTATCAAATTTTAGGTTGTTTCACCCGCTTGATGATTGCACTTGGGGCCCGTCATGATGCTTAAAGAGGCTTTCTATGCGGACTTCTTTAGAGATCAGATCCGTTATAGAAGTGGGGTTTGAAGCCTCGACATGCAAGGAGATCTCCGGCCTCATGTTGCATACACATGTCTAAACAGCATCAATCTCAGGCATAAGGGTTGTCTGGTGTGCAACATGGTCTTTCCATCCTGCATTGAATTGATCAACCAAATTGTGGGAAGTTCAATGGCTTGCACTTCTCTTTTGACTTCGTAGTAGCTCTTATAAAACAATTGCTCCATCTCTTCCTAGGTTTGCACTGAGTTCGGGGGAAGCCGGGCATGCCACTTGAACGACGACCCATCAAGAATTTCGACAAACTGACGGAGAAGGAGTCTCCCATCAACAGTTGTCTCTTGTCATGCTGAAATAAAATGAGCAATATGCTGGTGAGGGGAACTTGTGCCGTTAAGGACCAGGGGTCTACCCTTCTAGTAATTGGGGGGAAATGGGAGCTAGTCAATTTAGGAGGGATGGGGCTTCCAATACAGGGTTGTATCTTGCACGATCGGGATCTCTCTGCTCCACAAGTTATGGCTGACCATGGCCTCGATGTCAGCCTGTGAGACTCGATGAGGGGAAGAGTGGCCACGAGAGCTGGGAGGAGGAGTTGCCTTAGTGCTTCCCATGCCGGATGGGGGAGCTATGAAGAATTGGCCCCATGGTGAGATGAATCCACAAGGGGCTGAGAACTTTCCATCAATTCAAGCTTCTCCACTGCTCGAGCTATCATACTCTCAAGTCGAGATTGTTCTCTTGCATGGTCAGGATCTTGCGTGCCCGCCAGACTAGGTGCGATAGGTCGGTCAGCAGGGGTTCGACATGCCCTGACTGAGCTCGAGCCATGTATGCAGGCTAGGTGAGGACTGGTTTGTGACGTTCTTGAGAACGCAGGGCCTATAAAGTTGAGTCATCTCCTACGACACTGACAATCATGCAGGATTCTGGCTTTCCGATCTCAATATCTGCTGCTTCATGTAGTCGGTAGAAGGCGCTCTCGAACAGGGGTCCACAAATTTACTTACCCCGAACATGCTGGGTCCTTCCCTCAGCATGATGCTCATGCCTTTGTCGCTTGGTTCTCAGGTTTTGATATTCTTGCTTCAAGAATCAAGACCGTGACCATGATTGACAATGGTCAGCCTATTTCAAGCATATCAGGACCGTCTCCATAAGGTGAGGCAAGGGATGCGGGCTAGGAGCAAGAGTCAGTTTAGCCTTTTGTCTTACCTTAGGAAAAGATGTGGGATGGAGGACCTCATCACTAGAGGGAGTCATGCCCCAAGCTCTTTTGAGAGCTCTAAAGGCAAGACGGGTTTGAAGAGGGGACTGCAAGAAGGTACTCTTAAGGAAGACCTTCGAGTGAAGAGTATTGAGTGTTTCGACCAATGGAGAAGGGATGAATGTCGGAGGAGACGGCCGTCAATGTCTTTTTGATCTGGAGCTCAGAACAGTTTGTGGGGGTGGCTCATGTGCCCCCCTCGAAGAAATATTCTGAGTGACTTGGGAGTCAATCCGGGCTCGAGTAGCAGGTCTGGCCTTAGGAGGCCGAGTACCATGTGTTTTTTTGCGTGAGGGAATGGCCATAAGGCCACCTTCCACGGAGTGCTCACATGTGTGTAGAGAAGGACGACGAGGGGGTCATATCTCGTATGCTTGGGTAGGCGCAACGACAAGGCTGCCCTAAGCAGTGCGATGCATATGCAAAAGGTGCACAGGGCTGGGTCTAAGAAGACCCGAACCTTGACAGTGGTTTGAGGCAGGGTTGTTCCGAGGTGTGGCTCGAGTGGATGAACCATCTGCTTTGGTGAGTGTGTGGGAGGTGGTGGCCTTAAGGCCTCCTCCTCAATGTGTGGAGCCTCTTGTTACAGGGGCCCCGATGTGATAGAGATTGGGGGTGGGCTTATAATTCCCGCAGGAGCAATGGTAGATGGACTTCCAGTTGCCGAAAAGGAAAGGATGGCCTATCGGCTGCCCCGAGCAGTGGGACCAGCAAGTGACTTGCCGATAACAGGGTGCATGCAGTGTGGTGACTACTGTGCCACCCATGCAAGGTGCATTGGTGGAGGTTCCACCAATGCTAGAAGGTGGGGAGTAAGGGACATTTAGTTCCATCCTCACACCAATCCAGGTGAGGACCCGAGAGTGTTACACCAGATCAACAATCAGAAGGAAGGTCAGGAACGAAGTTCATGGAACCTGTTCCCGAGGAAGACTCACGAGTGCAAGGATTAGAAAATCCCCGACTCTGATAAAGGGGTTGAAAAACCCCAACGACATGTGTGTGTGTTAGTGAGAAGGAATGAAAGAAAGGAAGGCCAAGAAAGAACTATCTGACAATGGGGTAGCATGTCCCTAGTGGAGTTTCCAAGCTAGTTAGGTGCCTCGATCTCTCCCTCCACCTCGAGATGACCTTGTGGCATGGCTCTGAGTTCGTGTCGAACCCAAGACCAGAGATCGCTCTCTTTGGAACCTCGTAATGAGGATATGAGTAGGAGTATCAACTGATGAGAGAGGAATTTGATTGTGAGGTAGGACTTACCTCACATGGGATCATGACATGCTCAGGCTGCTCACATGGGCACCCTCTCAGATCATGTGGAATGCCACTTAGCCTGAGGCCGGTTCGAAATCACCCCCCTTGACCTGTTTCTTCCTTCCTGCATCCACACACACACATTAAGGGTACAGACAAGAGGGTCAAGAGACTCCACCTTGCCTTTGGGTGAATGCACTCAAGTGTGTACAATCAAAGGGAAAATGGGGGAATGGTGTCATTGAGTCCGTGTCAATTGGACAGCTTTTTGGTGTCTTCTTAACAAGGGATTCACTACAACCTTCCTTACTAGAGAATTAGGGAAATAGGGTGAGATGGAGAGAATGAGAGAGGGAAGGGAATAGAGAGAGAAAAGAAAAACGAAGACTAGTTTGGCTTTCACCTAGTTCGTCTTAAAGAGAGGAAAAGTAGAGAGAAAAGAGAAATGAAGGCTAGTTTGGTTTTCACTTAGTCCTTCAGAGAAGAGAAGAAAAGAGAAAGAATGAGAGAGAGCAAAGAGGAACGAAGGCTAGTTTGGTTTTCACCTAGTCCGTTAGAGAGAGAGAAAAAAATGAAGAGAGAAAAGAGAGACGAAGGCGAGTTTGGTTTTCACCTAGTCCTTCAGAAAAGACAAGAAGAAAGAAACAATGAGAGAGAGAAAAGAGAAACGAAGGCTAGTTTTGTTTTCACTTAGTCCTTCAGAGAGAGAGAAAAGAAAGTAGAGAGAGAAAAGAGGGACGAAGACTAGTTTGGTTTTCACCTAGTCCTTCAGAGAAGAGAAGAAAGAATGAGAGAGAGAAAAGATAAACGAAGGCTACTTTGGTTTTCACCTAGTCCTTCAGAGAATAGACGAAAAGAGAAAGAATGAGAGAGAGAAAAAGGATAAAGGTTAGCTTGGTTTTGGCTAATCCTTTCAAAAGAGAGAAGAGAGAGAATGAAAGCTAGTCTGGTTTTCACCTAGTCCTTCAGAAAAGGAGAAGAGGGAGGGTGAAATAAGAGAGAGAGTGGAAGAGAGAAGAAGGAAAAGAGAGAAGGAAGAGAGAAGAAGATTGGAGAGAGGAGAAAGAGAAAGAAAGAGACAAGGAGTGAGATAGAAGAATGAAGAAAGTGAGGAGAGAGAAATGTTCGAGACGACGGGTAAACCCTACCATCCTAAGGGGTAATGGGGAGAAAACAGAGAGGAAGAAGAGAGGTTAGGGATGGCGGGTAGACCCTGCCATCTCAGGGGAGTGAGAGAAGGGGAAAGAATTTGGGATGGCATCAGACTCTGCCGTCCCAGAGAGGTGAAGGAAGAGAGAGCGTTTAAGACAGCAGCAGACCTTGCCGTCTTAGAGAGGTGAGAGAAATAGTTTGAGATAGCAGCAGACTGTGCCGTCCTAAAGAGGTGAGAGAAGAAGAGAGAAAATTCGAGGAAGTTTAGGACAACAGGTAAGACTGTCGTCTCATTTAGGATGGCTGGTAAGACTGTCGTCCCAGATATGCGAGAGAAGAAGAAAGTTTGGGACAGTAGGTAAGACTGCCATCCTAGAGATGAGAGAGATGAAAAGGAAAAGAGGGAAGAAAGATGGGTGTGGTATCTCAGCCCGCCACTCGGGAAAGGGGTCAGCTTGCCATCCCAGTCAAGGGGCAAGAGAAGATAGAAAAACAAAGGCAACAGTTGAGCCCACCACTGGGGAAGGGCTCAACCTGCCATCCCAATCAAGGGGAAGAAGGCAAGAGAAAGAAAGAGAGGGGAAAAAAAGAAGGTAGGGAAAGGAAAGAAGAAGAGAGAGAAAGGAAAAACGAAGAGAAAAAAGAAAGAGAGAGAAGAGAAAAAAAGGAAAGAAGAAGACAGAGAAAAAGAAAGAAGAAGAAAGAGAATTGAAAAGAAAAAAGATGGGAGAAAGAGAGAAGGGAGAGAAAGAGGAGAGAGAAAGAGAGAAGGTCAGGGATAACGGGTGAGCTTGGCATCCGGAAGAGGAGAGAGAAAGAAAAGAGAAAGAATAAAGATGATAAAGATGGCGATTGAGCCCACCACTTGGGAAAGGGGTCAGGCTGTAGACTCAGCCATCAGAGAAGACAAGAGAGAGAAGAGAAATGATAGAGACGGCAGCTAAGCCCGCCACTTGGGTAAGGGCTCAGGCTATCGTCTCAATAAGTAGAGAGAAGATAGGAGGGCGAGAAAGGAAGACACATCGGGGCGGCAGCTGAACCCATCATTCAGGAAAGGGCTCAAGCTGCCATCCCAGTTATGAGAGAAAGGAGGAGGAAGAAAGAAGGAGAAAGAGAGGAGGAGAGAGAAGGAGAGAAAAGTGAGAAAGAAGAGAGAGGAGGAGAGAAAGAGAGAAAAGAGTGAAAGAAGAGAGAGAGAAGAGGAGAGACAAAGATAAGAGGAGAGATAAAGAGAAGAGGAGAGATAAAGTCACCTCAATGGGTCTCTAGGGTACCGATCAAAGTTTTCTCTCTCCTCTCTTTCTCTCTCAAAAAGGGGAAAAATGTGACCCAATGATTGAACAAAAGTCAAAATTTCTTAATTCATCAAAAGGCCCTTGTTCATGTTTACATCACATGTATATATAGGGGAGGCATCCAAACACTGATGGATGCCCAATAATTGACCTAATTGTTAAAAAATAGCATTTAAATGAATTAACCAAAAAATAAGAAAATAAGGACAAAATGATGATTTTGCCCCTTGCCCACAATTATTGAAATTATGATTTATTCCCTGTCATGACCATGCAACTCTTGCGATCTTACGTGGCCCATTCGAGGTCTTTCATGCCTTTGTTCGACCAAAAGAATATTACTTTCTTGATCAACTCGGGGAGACGGTTGTTTTGATATGCATCTTGAGTTGTGGATCGGGGTTTTAGGCCGCGATTATGACATGGGGAAAAACATGAGAAACATGCGATCTTTGATTTAAGATTATGCCCGTTCCCTACTGCTTTTCTTTAATTTCTTCATTGTATATTGACGAGCATGTCATCATGAACATTTGGCAAAGAAAGTGGCTCGATTTGGTGCTTGAATGATTGTTTTCCAAATTAGGTATTATGATGTCAGAACCATTTCCTTGATGCTCTTCTTTTTCGGTCCTAGTATTGTGACATCAGGGAATTTTTCTTTTGAATGCACGCTGAAGCCGCCTGTAAGGGCGAATGCTTCATCAACCTGCTTATTGCTCCAAGTGCCCTTTGTGGGTTTTCACCTGGACTTTGGAAGTGGTGCTGTAGAGACGGTTTTTACTAACTTCCGTTTATTTAAGGCTCTTTTACCCATGACCTTTCGGCCATGTCCACCCTTGCCATCCATTTTTACTCAGTGCCCTTTACGAGTTTTCACCGTGCCTGGGTTTTTATTCTCACGGAACTTTTTTAATCATGGTTTCATGACCATGCCCGTCTGTCATTTTTACTCATGGCATTCCCTTGTCCAGGTATACACCATGTCTTTCTTTTTTTGTGAAGCCGTGTTTAGGGTCATGCCTTCGGAACCTGTGCAAAGCAGTTTAACGTCATGCATCCAAGACGTGCACTATAGTTTAAGGTCATACAGTTAGACTATTGTGGAGATGGATGGCAATCTGTGGTGGTCACAGAGTGAGCATGGTGGTGATTTGACTCATTTTAGGGAGATGGCACGAGGCTGCCTATGAAAGATGGATGATGTATGGATGGAAGATAGAAAATGGTGACCCACTAGCTGAAGGTGAGTATAGATGGCGAGATGGCTCACCGTTTTGTGAGCATAGGTAAAACTCACTTTGGAACGATGAATAATGGTAATAAAGATGGTGCGCACACGATCAGGTCAGTTAGGGAAAGTGTGCATCAAGATGCACGAAAAGGGCGTATGTGATGTGTGGGGACGTGTTTAAGGTCATGCCTTCTGAACCTATGCAAAGCAGTTTAACGTCATGCGGCCAGGACGTGCACTATGGTTTTAGGTCATATAGCTTAGACTGTGATTATGCAGTTTAAAGTCCTGCGGCATGGACCACGCAGTTTAAGGCCATGCAATAGACCTCCGTTATAGTTTAAGGTGTTATAGTTTGGACCACAGCTGTGCAGTTTAAAGTCCTATGGCTTGGACCATGAAGTTTAAGGTCGTGCAACTAGACCTTCGCTATAGTTTAAGGTCATGTAGTTTGGACTGTCAAGTTTAGGGTGGTGCACCTACACCAAGATTGTGTTGTTTAAGGTCATGCAGCACAGACCATTGTGTGGGTCGCCATATAGGTGAAGTTTGATCTGTGGATAGCAATCTAACTTGGTTAGGTGCCTCGATCTCGCCACCCCAGATCTAGGTGATCGGGTGACATGTGTCTCGAGTTTGGAAGACTCGAGACCTGAGATTGCTCTTTCGGGAACCTTGTTCACAGAACAAGGGTAGGTGTCCAACTAGTGAAAGACGAATTTGGGTCGTGAGGCAGGACGTACCTCACGTGCGTCCCTGACACGCTTGGGCTGGCTTGCAAAGGCGTCCTCTTAGATCATGTTGGAAAGCCCCCTAGCCTATCGCCCATTTGGAATCGCCTGCCTTGACCTGTTTCTCCTTTCTTGCAAACACACACACACACGTAAGACATCCCAACAAGTGGGTCTGGGGACCTGGACTTGTCGAAGATAAAACAAAATAAAATGGAGTGAAATGAAAAGTAAAGTGGAATGAGATGAAATGAAAAGTAAAGTGGAATGATATGAAATGAAAATGAAAGAGATGAATTGAAATAAAATGAGATTAAAAGATGGAGTTAAGATGAAATAAAAATAAAATGAATTAAAATAAAATGAAGTAAAGAAAATAAAATAAAAGGGTTAAAAGGAAATGAAATGCACTAAGATGGGGTAAATAAAATAAAAGAGGTAAATGAAATAAAGTAAAATAAATAATTAAAATAAAATAGGATGAGGTAATGGAAATAATATAAAAACGGGTAAATAAAATAAAGTGAAATAAAATAAAATAAATGAGGTCATGGAAATAAAATAAAAGAGGTGAGTAAAATAAGATAAAATAAATAAAGTAGATAAAATAGGTAAGATAAAGATAAATTAAAATAAAATAAATGTAGTAAATAGAATAAAGTAAAAGTGGTGATAATACTAAATTAAGATGGAATAAGACAAAATTGGTAGAAAGGATAAAGCAAAATAAAAGAAGTAAAATAATAATAAAAAAAAATGGCAATGAAGTAGATGAAAGAAGGTAGAGTAGGATTATAATAATAATAAAAAGAATAAATTGATTAAAGGAGAGTCAGGGCTTTTGTTGGGTTCTTTGGAGGAGAGAGAAATATGAAAGAGTATTGGGTTTTTTATTAAAAGAGATATGTCAAGGGTTTGCTTTAGGTGTGAGAAAGAGATAAATAGGTTTTCAAGAAAGGCATGAGTTAGAAGGAAGAAAACAAGGTAAGGGCAGCGGGTTGCAACGGAGATGGCGAAAGAGAGGAGAGGGGCTAGTTGTAGAGTAGCAGAGGAGACAGTGGATTGGTGGCTGGTTGCTGATGGTGGGGCAACATGGGCTGGTTGAGGAAGAAGGTGGCTGCTATTATGGTAGTAGAAGAAGGTGGCTGTCGGTGGTGTGACAGTGGAGTGGACAGGCTGAAGGACAGAGGGCAGGGAGCTAACTGTGAGCGTGGTAGCAGCATGAGATATAAAGGGGATGCAGTACTGGGCTGTGCGAAACAGCGTGGGGGTGGTTGCGCATAGCAGGGGGCTGAGTTTTGGGTGGCTGAGCGGGGCTGAAAAGAAGAAGAAAGAGAGGGCAGCGAAGGTGGCCAACCACGGAGGACGAGGAGGCGAAGATGGGCAGGTTGGTTGCTGCAACGAGGTGGCTGAGGTTGATCGAAGATGAGCAAAGATGGAAGGCGAGAAAGAGAGGGGCGATCAGCTGCTGGTCAGGGGTGGTGAAATGTGGCTTGTGTGGGGAGTTAGAGAGAGAAGGTAGTGACAGAGGTGGTGTGCGGCAATGGTGTGGAGAGGGGCACACGGCAATAGGTTGGACGGGTGCACGAGACAGCGATAGGGAAGATGGTGCGCACGAGACGGCGCTGGGGTATGCTGTGCACATGGCGATAGGCAAGATGTTCGCGCGCCGATAGGTAGAGGTTCGCGTGGCGTTAGGGGAAGAAGGACTTGGGGCATGGTGGTCTCATGGGACCATGGCATGTGAGAGAGAGGGAGTCACCGTGAGGATACACGAAAAAAAGGGTGCTGTGAAAGGAAAGGGAAAGAGGGTTGGTGGCCACGAGGGATCACAAAGAGAGAAGGAGAGAAGAAGAAAAGAAAAAAAAGTGACACAGACGGTGACAAGCTTCCACCGTCCGTGAAAAAGGAAAGAGAAAGAGAAAAAAAGATAAAAGAGAGAAGAGATAAGCCTAGGGGTACTGACCCAAAAGTTTCTTTCTCCCTCTCCCTCCCAAGACGTCACCAACAATAGGCAAGATAAACATTTTATTAAGCAAGTAAAGGGGTCTGCGTACAATGGTGGTACATTGTATATATAGTGTTGTGCCCAAACATAGGTGGATGATCAAAATTAAACCTAATTGTTTGAAATTAAGATTTAATTGAAATAAAAGAAATTAGAAAATACGGTACAAAATGATAGATTTTCTTCTTCATAACAATTTGTAAAATTCCAAAACAGTCTTTATGATGGCCTAGAACTTGTGGGATCTTTCATGGACGATCTGGGGTCGTTCTGATGCCCATTTGATCAAAAGATGATTGTTTTCTTGTAGGGATCGACATGGTGATCGATTTGATACCAACTTCAAATCATAGATCGCGTTTTTAAGGCATGATCATGGACTTGAAATTTGAATGAATTTTGAAACTTTGGATCAATTGTGTGCTCGTTCCTTGATGTTTTTCTATGATTTCTTCGCTGGATCACATTGAACATGCCGTTATAATCGCGGGACAACAAACACAGCTTGATTCGGTTCCCGGACAAAGGTTTTGCAAGTTTGGAGTTTTCGTCGTAATCTGAAATTCTGGAGACAGAATTTGCAGTCACTTCGTTGGCGTTGTGTGTGAAATTCGACCGTTCATCATATGTGAGGTTCGGACCAGTGATGGCCATGGACCTTACGCACGCGATGGAGCTGGTTTCATGTTGATTGAGCTCGCCAAAGGCATGATTTGACTGGTCTAGCGAGGCACGACGCTGCTGATTTTATTGCACTTTCTTCACAGATCAGCAACTTCTCTCTAGCTTTTCTTAATGCTCGGGCATGCCACATATTGAAACGCACATCTTGATGAGACGAATACGCTAACAAAATTTGGGCTTCATCCGACTTGAGACGGGTGAGATATGAACATCGAAAGTCACTAGTCGTGACTGCCCTTTTAGTGCAGTTGAGTTGCAGGGTGGCCACACGGGAATAGCGTGGGGCTCCTCCTGTTTCGCTCTTTCGTCTATAACTTCTCCCTGAAATGTTCGTTCAAACTGAAATTTGACCCCTAGGGGTTTTCAACTGTGCCGGATCTAATAGCAATAGTCCCACAGCAAATTGAGACACCGAAAATATAGTTCTAGTTATAGGGTCCGTTTTAAGGTGCTAAAGGCTAATTGTGCCGAAATTGTTTCTCTGTCTGCACTGCCTTAGGCATGTCGAAAAGTGGCAAAACTTGGCAGGAGAGTCCTTATGAAGATCTTTGTCAGTTCTGGAGCAATTTCAGACTGTCGAAATTTTCATTGTTTGTTAGGCTTTATTGATCGGGGATTCATGATGATGAAACTGTTGTGCTTCGAGAGAAAAGATAAGTACAATAATTTGGTAAATTTCCCCTAGCTAGCTAACCATAGGACTACATGAATTTTGAGGAGATCCAGGGAATGCTATAACCAGGGTGCTCAAACGTTTGGATGCAAGGTGCAGGTCCGTCGGTGGAGGCTTTAAAGGGAGAAGAGACTTTTGAGGGATCCTATAGAATTCCTCATTCTTGAGGGACTATTTGCGATTCTGACAACTGGAGGACTTTGTTAGGACCTCATTGGTCAGAATCGGGCCTCTTTGGAGGTCAAGTGATATGAACCTTTGATTGGCATTATTTGCTGCTACACCAGGTTTGGTTTTAATGATCAGGGTATCTTTGTAGGTACCATCTAGCGCGATCTAGTCGGGGGCATGTCCCGAAGCTCTGGGCCTGTCAACTAGGGGGAATTTTGGCGAAGAGGCCTTGTGGGCCCCATCATGTGGCGTCCAGAAAGTCTGCACCTGTCGACTAAGGGAGGTTTTAGGCAAGGCGATCTCATGGCGAGGAATAACCCTGAAGTATCTAGCAGGTTAGGCCCTGGTTTTGTCAGTTTCTTGCCTTTGTGAAGATCTGTAGCATTTTAGAGGGATCTTTCGATCGTCGTCCTCACCCACAAGGACTCTTGTTGTTTTTAGAGGTGAAGTATGGGAGATCTTATGAGGCTCTCACTCCCTAATGAGCTATTTTGCGCTATGATTAGATGCTGGCAATTGAAGATTTTGTGTTGACCTCATTAGTTAGAATTTTGCTCGTTTTCATAATTGGGTGTCTACTGAGGCTGTCGTGCTGCGCCAACCTGCATTTTATTGGTCCATACACCCTTAGCGGGTTTTCACCTGGACTTGGGAGGTGGCACCGTAGAGACGGTTTTCACCAGCTTCCATGATTTTTGGGCTCTTTTACTCAAGACCTTTCGGAAATGTCCACCCTTTTCATCCTTTTTTTCTCACGGTGCCCTTTTGGGGTTTCCACCATGCCCGGGCTTTTGTTTTTTTTAAAGAACTCTTTTACTCATGATTTCGTGACTATGCTCATCCATCATTGTTACTCGTGCTGCACTGACCGAGGCTGTGTAGTTTAGGGTCATGCAGCACGGACAGAGGCTGTATAGTTTAGCGCGTAGGACGGACCGAGGCTGTACAGTTTAGGGCCATGCAGCATAGACCGAGGTTGTGTAGTTTAGGGTCATGCAGCTTGCACCATGGCTGTACAGTTTAGGGTCGTGCAGTGAGAACCGAGGCTGTAAAGTTTAGGGTCGTGCAGCACTGACTGAGGTTGTACAATTTAGGGTCCTGCAGCATAGATCGAGGCCGTGCAGTTTACAACACGAACCAAGGTTGTGCAGTTTAGGGTCCTATAGCATAGATCGAGGCTGTGCAGCTTAGGGTAATGCAGTAAAGACCGAGGGTGTACAAATGAGGGTTGTGTAGCACGGACTGAGGCTATGGAGTTTAGGGTCATGCTACACAAATCGAGGCTATGCAGTTTAGGGTCATGCAACACGGATCGAGGTTGTACAGTTTAGGGTGTGCAACACGGATCGAGGTTGTACAGTTTAGGGTGTGCAACACGGACCGAGGCTGTGTGTAGTTTAGGGTCGTGCAGCATGGACCGAGGTTGTGCAATTTAAGGTCGTGTAGTACGGACAGAGGCTGTGCAGTTGTCGTGCAGCACAGACCGAAGCTATGCAGTTTAGAGCTTGTAACATGAACCAAGGCTATGCAGTTTAGGATCGTTCAGCACAGATCGAGGCTATACAGTTTAGGGTCGTGCAACACGGACTGAGGCTGTGTAGTTTAGGGTCATGCAGCACGGA
>NW_006497091.1:537811-617303 GCF_000471905.2 Amborella trichopoda
ACACGGACTGAGGCTGTGTAGTTTAGGGTCATGCAGCACGGACCGAAGTTGCGCATTTTAGGGTTGTACAGCATGGACCGAGGCTGTGCAGTTTAGGGTCGTGAAGCACGGACAGAGGCTGTGCAGTCTAGGGTCGTGCAGCACGGACCGAGGCTGTTTAGTTTAGATTCATGCAGCACAGACCGAGGCTATACAATTTAGGTTTGTACAGCACGGACCGAGGCTGAGCAGTTAGGGTCCTACAGCATGGACCGAGGCTGTATAGTTTAAGGTAGTGCAGCACGGACTGAGGCTGTGCAGTTTTGAGTCGTGCAGCATGGAATGAAGATTTACAGTTTAGGGTCATGCAGCACGGACTGAGGCTGTGCCGTTTTAGGTCATGCAGCACGTATCGAGGCTGTGCTGTTTAGGTTCATGCAGCACTGACCGAGGTTGTACAGTTTTGGGTCATGCAACACGGACCGAGGCTGTACAGTTTAGGGTCATGCTGTATGGACTGAGATTGTACCATTTTGTATCGTGTGGCACGGACAGTGGCTGTGCAGTTTAGGGTCACGTAGCATGGACCGAGGCTATGTCGTTTTCTGTTCATGCAGCATGGATCGAAGCTATGCAGTTTAGGGTCATGCCGCATGGATCAAGGCTGTGAAGTTTATGGTTGTGCAACACTGACCGAGGCTCTACACTTTAGGGTCATGCAGCACGGACTGAGGCTGTGAAGTTTAGTGTCGTGTAGCATGGATCATGGCTATGCAGTTTAGGTGTGTGGAGCATGGATCGAGGCTATGCAGTTTAGGGTCGTGCAGCACGGACTGAGGCTATGCAGTTTAGGGTCATGCTGCACGGATCGAGGCTGTGTACTTTAGGGTCATGCAACACGAACCAAGGCTGTGTAGGTTAGGGTTGTGCAGCATGGACCGAGGCTGTGCAGTTTAGGGCCGTGCTGCACGGGCCGAGGCTATGCAATTTAGGGTAATGCAACACAGATCTAGGCTGTGCAGTTTACGGTCGTGCAGCATGGACCGAAGTTGGGTCGCCATGTAGGTGGATCTTCATGGGGAATAGGTCTGCGGATGGCGATCCTAGTCCTTGGGGATAATGGTTAGGGTCGTTAACAAAATGAAGGCTTAGATGGAATCGGTGACCTGATGAAGGCTGATCAACAGAGGCAGACTTCACTAGGGTTTATAGGAGGTAAGCGTACTCTTTAGATAATTGGCTTATGAGGATAACCCTACTCCCTGGGGATAAGATAACTTGTTGTGAAATCGATCCACCGGGAATTGAGGAGGTAAGAATGACCCTTACCCCACTGAGGATAATGAGCTGCAATATGGGTGTGACTCCTACTGGGGGATGGGGGACAGTTCCTGACTTCATTTGGGAAGTCATGGGTTTGTGTGCAACGGCCCATGTGTAACTCCACTAGGGATGACACATCATGGCTTGAGTGCAACCTCACTAGGGATAGTGGTAGGGCACACATTGCTTGAAATACTGTCGGTGCCATTGTTTGAACGTATTTTTCATGACCTTGATCTCTGGTAAGAAGCAGGTCAATAAAACCTACAAAATAGCGGAAAATTCCTGACAGTCTCAAAATGGCCCTAGAATTGCTCATGATCGTCATTAGCACTTCAAAAGACAACCTCCCAAGTTTTGTCACGATCAAACATGTCTAAGGCAGTGAACACAAAGAAACAGCTTTCGAAAAATTGGTCTCTAGCGCTTTGAAACGGACCCTACAACTGGAGCTACATTTTCGGTGTCTCAAATTACTGTGGGAGCACCGCCATTGGATACAGCATGCTTGAAAACCCCTATGGGCCAAGTTTCGACTTGATCAGACAGTCCAGAACAAATATATAAGCAAAGCATTGAAACAAGAGAGGTCTCACACTATTCCCGTATGGCCTAACTGCACCCAAACACCATTAAAGGTGGTTGTTTTTATAGTCACATGCAATCAGTTTCGAGGCCTGTAATTCACTCGTTCCAAATCTGATCGCTCCCAAATTTAGTGAGTGTATTCGTCTCATCAAGAGGAACAACTCGATATGTGGCACGCCTTGGGACAATATCCGAGCAGGGAGAAAAGCTAGAGAGAAGTTGTCGATCCGTGAAGAAATTGTAGAAAATTCAACAGCGACACACCTCACTCGATGAACCAAATAACGATGCTCGCACAACCAATTGATGCAAAACCAATTTCATTGTATGCGTAAGGTTCAGGGCTACCATTAGACAGAACCACACACATAATAGACGTTCAGATTTCATGACCGAAGCCGACGAAGTTACTGAAAGTCCAGCCATCGGATTCTAGATCCCGGCCAAAACTCAAAAGTTTGAAAATCTTTGTTTGGGCTCCAAATCGCCTTCCAATTTTTGCCACATGATCGTGATGACATGCTTAGTGCACTACGATGAAGAAATCATAGAAAAACATTAAGGAAAGAATGCACTATCGATCCGAAGTTTTCAAGATTCAAACAAATTTCAAGTCTCGTGATTATGACTCAAACACATGATTCATGGCTCGAAGTTGGTATCAAAACAATCGTCATATTGAGCCCTACAAGAAAACAATAATCTTTCAATTAAACGGGTATTAGAACAACCTCGGGTCAGTCACGGAAGATCCTGTAAGTTCTCGAGCAGTCACAGGGACTGTTATGGAATTCTACACATTGTTAGGCAGGGGCAGAACAGTCTTTTTACACCCATTTTTAAAATTTCTTTAAATTAAATTAAATCTTAATTTTCAGCAATTAGGTTTAATTTTGATCAATCCACCCATAATTGGTCACAACTCTATATAAACAGAAAGAGAGAGTAAGAGAGATAGAGATGAGAAGAGAAGAAGGAGAATGAGAGATAAATATGAGAAAGGAAGAGAGAGGGATAGAGATGAGAAAGAGGAGAGAGAAAGAGAGATAGAGATGAGAAAAGAGGAGAAAGGGAGAAGAGACAAAGAAGAGGAGAGTGAAAGAGGGGAGGAGAGAGAAAGTTACCTTACCTAGGGATGTCGACCTTTTTCTTCTCTCTCCTCTCTCTCCAAGACGCACCCACGAACTCAAGCAATAAGCGAAATTTTATTGAATGATTGAAAGTCAAACGGAAGTTCTTTTTACAAAGCAGCTTTACATGTTTATAGAGAATTGGGCCCAAACATGAGTGGATGTCCAAAAACTACCTACAATTGAAAATAATTACAATTTAATTGAATTAAAAGAAATTCTAAAAATTGGTGTAAAATGACTATTTTACCCCTACCAACAATGTGTGGAATTCAAAAACAATCCCTACTGCTGCCCGAGAACTTGCATAATTTTCATGACTTATCTGGGGTTGCTTTGATGCCCATTTGATCAAAAGATAATTTTTTTCTTATAAGGCTCGGCATGACGATCGATTTGATACCAATTTCGAGCCATGATCATGAGACTTGAATTTATGATGAATCTTGAAAACTTTGGATCGATAGTGCGCTTGTTCCTTGATGGTTTTCTGCTGTTTCTTCACTGAATTGCAATGAGCATACCATCACGATCACGTTGCAACAAGAGCACCTCGATTTAGTGTCCGGATGATGATTTTGTCGTCTTGCATTTTTGGCCGGAACCTTGTAATCCAGCAGCCAAAATTTACAGCAGCTTCAACTCCTCCATGTGTGAAATCCAACAGTTCATCGTACGTGACGTTCGGACCAGAGATAGCTTCGGACCTTACGCACATAATGTAATTAGTTTCGTGTCGATCGAGTACACGAGCGTTGTGATTTGGCTTTCGGAGTGAGGCATGATGCTGTTGAATTTTCTGCAACTTTCTTCACGGATTAGCAACTTCTCTCTATTTTTTCTCCCTGCTCGGGCATTGTCATGGGGCTTACCACATATCAAAATGCTCATCTCAACAAGACGAACACGCTCATAAATTTGTGCATGATCAAAATTGGAGCGAATGAGATATAGGCCCCGAAAGTGACTGCCTTTGACTGTGAAAACAGCCACCTTTAATGGTGTTTTTGTGTAGGCCACACGGAAATAGTGTGCGGCCCCTCTTGTTTTCAATGTTTTTTTTTTAACTTTGTCATGTAGTGTCTGATTAAATCGAAACTTGACCCATGGGGGTTTTTGATCAATTTGGATCCAATAGTGATGGTACCATAGCGATTTGACACATCGAAAATATAGTTCCAATTATACGGGTATGTTTCAGGGTGCTAGAGGCCAATTTTGTTGAAATTATTTCTTTGTGTTCACTGCCTTAGATATGTTTGATTACGATGAAACTTGGCAGGTGGCCTTTTGGAGTACTGATAAAGATCTTGACCAATTTTAGGGCCATTTTGAGACTGTCGAAGTTTTCCACTGTTTTATAGGCTTTATTGATCTGCTTGCTCTTAATTTCGCATCAGGGACCAAGGTGCTAAAAAATGCATTCAAATAGCTTTCCCCACTGACTGTTGTGATTCGAGAGAAGCAAGAAGAATGACATCCAAAAAATTTCTTTAGGCTTTATTACTTTTTTCTTCCTAGCCACAAGATCACGTGAATGCCAAGGAGATTCACGCAATAATGCAATTGCTCAGACGTAGGGATCCATTGTTCGCAAGCCTGTTCATGGAGGGGGAGAAGAGACTTTTTGAGGGATCTTATCAAAGTCCTCACCCTAGTGTGGACTATTTGTAATTCTGAAGTTGAGGATTTTCTACGATTCTCATCAGTCAAAATCAGGCATTTGACAATTAAGTGCCATGTTGAAGAGCATTGTTCCCATTTGGTATGGGTTTCTTTGTCTTGGATAGACAACAACAGAGCCTTTGGTTGGCGCTTGTCTGCATCTTGCACCAGTTATTCCTTGGCCAGGAGGGTACCGCAATTTCGAGGTTACCACCTTTGGGTATAACCCCTACCCACTGCTAGTAGTTCGTTGCATAGCAGGTCTAATGTCATGACTGACTTAGCCTTCTCAAGGCGTCTCTCACATCTTGGAGTGTGTTTCGTAACCTCTTAGGACTGATGCTCTTCTTCATGAGACTTGTGTTTCTTTCTTTGCAAATATTTTATCCTTCGACTCCCATTTGCAACTGGACTCAGATTGTCATAATCTTTCCTTTAATGTTTGTATCTTTTGGGTCTTGGTATTGTGACATCAAGGAATTTTTTCTTTTACGTGTGTGCTGAAGCCACCTGTTCAGCTGAATGATGCATCAACCTATTTATCGGTCCAAGCGTCCTCTGTGGATTTTCACTTGAAATTGGGAAGCGATGCCGTAGAGACGGTTTTCACCAACTTCCTTTTAGTTGGGGCTCTTTTACCCATGAAATTTCGGCCATGTCTACATTTATTCTTCCATTTTTACTTATGATTCCCTTTCAGGTTTTCACGGTGCCTGGGTTTTTATTTTCAGAACTCTTTTACTCATGGTTTCGTGACGATGCCCGTCCGTATTTTTTACTCATGGAGTTCCCTTGTCCAGGTATACACCATGCCTGTTCATATTTTTTTTTTTGTGAAGGCGTGTTTAAGGTCATGCCTTCGGGACCTGTGTGAAGCCTTTTAATGTCATGCAGCCAGAACGTGCACTCTAGTTTAGGGTCATACAGCTGGATCGTGATGGTGATGAATGGCACAGTCTATAGAGGCCATGTTAGCTCACATTTTTGGGAGATGGCACAAGGATACCTCTGAAAGATGGATGATGCATGAAAGGTGGGTAAAAAATGGTGACCCACTAGCTTAGGAGAGTATAGGTGGTAGGATGGTTCGCTATTTTGTGAGTACGGCTGAGACTCACTGGGGAATGATGGAGGATGAAGGCGTGAATATACTCACTAGGGAGGTAATGAAGGTGGTAAGTGCACACGAATGGATCGGTTAGGGAAGATGTGAGTGAAAATGCACATAAAAGGCGTGCTTGCATATGTGGGGGTGAGTTTAAGGTCATGCCTCATGGATCTATGCAAAACATTTTAATGTCATGCGGCCACGACATGCACTATGGTTTAGAGTCATATAGCTTGAACAATCGTTATGCAGTTTAAAGTCATGCAACTAGGACCATGTAGTTTAAGGTTGTGCAACTAGATCTATGCAACAGTTTAAGGTCATGTAGTTTGGACCGTGGTGTTGAGCCTTTTAACGTCATGCGGCTAGGACGTGCACTATGGTTTAAGCTCATATAGTTTGGACCGTGCAATTTAAGTTCATGCAGCTAGACCTACGCTACAGTTTATGGTCGTATAGTCTGGACTAAAGCAATATATAGGGTCATGAAGCACAGACCAAAGCTATGCAGTTTAAGGTCAGGCAGCACAGGCCAAAGCTGTACCGTATAAGGTCATGCAACACGAACCAAAGCTATGTAGTTTTAAGGTCATGTACCACAGACCAAAGCTATGCAGTTTAAGGTCATGCAGCACAGACCAGATGTGAGTCGCCATGTAGGTGAAGCTCCATGGGGAATAAGCATGTAGATGGAAACTTGACTCCTTAGGGACAAAATGGTTAAGGCTAATAGAGGGTTTAAATATAAGCTTACTACACTAGGGATTTATGGGATAAGTATGAGTCTCTTATAGGTGAAAAATGGTACAAATTCATTAATGATGACCCAACTAGGTGTGAAGCATACCTACTGGGGGTTGCAGTAATAAAAATCCTAACTCCACTGAGAATAATGAACTGTAGTACAAGTATGACTCCTACTTGGGATGAGAAGTCATAGCTTGAATTGAACGACCAGGGTACCACTCTGTTAGGGATAATAGGTTGTAGTCAAGGTACAACTTTACTGGGGAAGCAATAGTATAGGGTGTGCGGCAATGAACTATTGAGAACTGGCGCTAGGCACAACCGACATTACCTCTTGAATACTCAGCCGGTGCTGGGTGGTGGTTGAAAACACAGTCGGCACTGAGAATGGCCAATATTATATTTGGATCACTCAGTTGGTGCTGGGTAGTTGAAAACACAGCCAGGGTTGAGGATAGCCAATATTATTTCTTGAACACTCAGCTGGCACTGGGTGGTTAAAACACAGCCGGCGCTGAGGACGGCACATGACGTGTTTTGAATACAGCTGGCAGTGAATCGCTTAGAATGTAAGAGGCGTTGTGGTTAATGAGGACACAACCAGCGTTGGGTTGCTGAGGACACAACCGGCACTGGGTAGTTTCAAAAACACAACTGCCACTTAGCGTAGATTAGTATTCAGGCCGTGACCCTAGCCTGAACCAGTCCTGGCTTCTGTTGGAATGGGGTTTTATAAGCGGCGGTAAAACTTGCCTCGGGCCTCAGGCAGAACTAGACCCGGTCCGGCCCATTAGCATTGGCCTCCCTAGATGTTGTTGGGAGTCCCAATTTGCAAGGGAGTTTTAAGGAAAGCGTTGACTATATAAAAGGGTAACCATTTTCACTTTTTCACCGAAGGTAAAAACATAAATTTTAACAGTGTGAAGGGGACTTTTAGCGAAATGTTGGGTGAGGAAAAGGGGATTTCAGTAAGATTGGCTGGAGTTTGTGAGTACGCAAGGGAGGTTATGGTGTAGTTGTAAGAGTTTGGAGTGAGCGTAGCGAAGCCACCAGGGAGTTTTGTCGTGGAAACAGTGAGTTTCAATGGACAACAGAGAGCTTCTAGCCGTGATTTTGAAATGTTTGCTGTAATTTTGGCAAAGATTTTGGTG
This sequence comes from Amborella trichopoda, assembly GCF_000471905.2. Next base: position 545,503 of record NW_006497091.1, read on the forward strand.
AGAAAAAGAGCGAAAGTTGTAGTGAGGGGCTGCTGAGTGAACTTTCGCTAGTTTTCGGTGGTTTTCCAACTGGGGCAGTGGTTTTCCCTGTGACTTGGGGGAAGTTGCAGAGGATTTTCGGTAGTGGAAAAGTCTTTTCGGCAAGAACCGAAGGGTCAGGGGAGACAAACCGTCGCTGGAGGTGAACGATTGCAAGGAAGGTGTGCAATTGTCGGGGAGGCGAACAGTTGCCATCCACACATGCGAGTCGTATGCTAGGCCAAGTGATGGTTGTCAGGCGATGTAGAAGGACTCGGGGTGTCGTACGCAACATCTGTGGCACTTGTGAGAGATTTGGGCCTGAGAAGCAATTGTCTTGTAAAACACAGTCAGTGCTAGACATTGGCAAACACAGTCGGCGATAGGAGTTAGAAAACAGAGCCGACGCTAGGCTTTAACAGACACAGCCGGTGTTAAGCTTTGATAGACATAGCTGGAGATAGGCATTGATAAAAATAGTCGGTGTAGGCGTTAACATACTTAGCCGGCGCTAAGCTTTGAGTGCACAACTGGCGCTGGATCCTTGAAAACACAACTGGTGCTAAGCTTCTGAAATCACGGCTACCACTAGACCTTTGTAAATGCAATCGGCGCTAGGCTTTTGGAAACACAGCCGGCGCTAGACCTCTTTCAGTACAGCCGACACTTATCCACTTAGGAGACAACAAGCACTTATCGAGTACCTTGAGCTATTTATAATGGTTGAGTCTTCTTACCAAATTCTTAGCATAAAGAACCTTCCACGAGGAGGAGAGGTCGGTACCTATGAATTTACTGGTGAGGCTCTATAAAGAGGCGAGCCCATTTGGATGACAAAGCCAATATAAAAACCAGATTGGCCTCTCAGTGTCACTTTTATCATTGCCTGGTTTGTTTTGAAGACCCCGAGGATAATGACGGCAATGTCAGTATCAAAGAAGGGGTAGCGCTCCTTCATTATATGCACAGGAACATAGCTTCTAAGGAGAGCTTGCCTACCTTAAGGAAGCGAATAGTGCAAAAAAAGGGGCTGATGTGGTCCGAGAAAGGTCTTTGAATACAGGGGGAGCACCAATATTTAAAGGGATACTCTTCCTGGATTGCCAAGGTTTTGGTATCACACAAGAATATTCTTGAACGTGCCTTTCTGCTAGCAGCGGTCTAGTGTTCGGGCAGCTACTATGATCGGCTCCAATACTGTCAAGGTACTACTAGAGAAATGGAGCCATGTTAGCAATATATGGCTTCTTGGGCATAGGCAAGCAAGAATCTCTTTACTAGATCTTCATTTCATTAGGGGCCTCCCACTGATCGAAGCCCTGTATGACGAGTTTGTACCCCAGAACTCAGTCATCTTTGGTGGTGCTAGATTCGGGAGAGAAAGAGCCACCTGCTAGTCTTCGAAAGGTTTTCAAGGTCTATCAATTGCTCCATGCATAGTCTAGACTACCTTGAGAGGGGTCGGTACTCCAAAGGAGAAAGGGAAGGCATTTATGAAGGGGATGCCTCCCGTCTATCAATCTGAGACTAGTGACAACTGTGCCTTCTTGACCGCATATTTGACCTTATTTTTATGCAAGTTCTGCTCCCTAGAGGGGCGGATGACATTCATTCAGTCACCTTATATGTGGCTTAGGACATGGCAAGAGGGTGTGAGTATGCCCTTTTCCAACCAGTTTTGAGCAACATTTATCATGGATTGGGGGCCATCTCTTGTGGAAAGGCTTACAAAGGTAAGGAGGGAGGGGATGGCATTGTTGGAGGAGAGGCCTTTCCTGGGGATTCTAAGACTCCATTCCCAATCCATTACGTATACGGGTGGCTAGGGGCCCATTTCCCTGCCACTAATGTAAGGAGCCAGTGTACAAAGAACAAATTGCGGCCCTTATTGATGAGGATTGCTGACCAAAATGCTATCTTCCATACCCCAGGGGAAGCTCGAAGCTTGTTTGAGAATGACTCCTTGAACATGCAGCGGGTCCCATTTCCGATTGGGAGCTTCACTGATCGTGCTTTCATTGATGAATTGGGGAAGGAGCTAGATGGCGCTCCAACAACCATAAGGGAGCTCATGTTCATCCTGAGCATTAGAGGAGGAGTTCTACCTTATCGGACTCTGCACAGTGCCAGATTAGAAGGGTATTTCCCCCACCGCTTTGCCCATCAGCATGGGCTTGATTAGAGCTGCCCTTCTCCGTGATTTTCAACAAGCGTTGGGGCAGAGTAAACGTATGGAAGGCGGAAGAGCTTGGGATTCTTCATGAGTGCTGGTTGCCAGGACACATACAGACCGCTTGGTCCACATGTCTAGAAATGACAGAGATCAACAAGTATGTGTTACCACACTTGGCAAGAAAGTCTGAATAACTGAGGCTTACGCAAACTGGTGGAGAATTACCAACAAAGGATATTGGGATGCCAATCACCCTTGGAAAGGGGAGAACGTTAACTGACATCAGAGGAAACTGGTGGATACTCCTGCTCTTGGCGAAGTCTTTCTCTTGGAATATCCCTCGAACTGGCAAGCTTTACGGATTCCTCATGAGATAGTGGCCGATGACACCTTACAGCAATTTTTTGCATTGAAACAGAGAACTGAGAGCATCTTTGATAAACTCAGTTCTGTATTTAGATGGAGTGAGGGTCGAAAGGTCCCAGGTCATTAGGGGCATCCATTTAGGACTGGAACACACTGATCGGGAGTGGTCCTCATAGTAGACTGGTTGGAGGCCCTTCTCAAGGGGGGAGTTCTGAAGTGGCTGCTTCCCCTTCAGCAGGGGAAAAGAAAAGGAATGCTCTACCCCTATCGACACTCGTGCACGGGCTCAAGTTAGTGAGCATACTCGGAGGCATATGGGTGCCAAACTTCTAGTGATCTCGGAATCAAGAGGTAGCTCTTCCTCCTTTGATCATTTAGCATCTCCACCAGTGTAACCTTTTGTACTTTCTCCACCATCTTCGGTCTCTGTTGAATTTTTTCTTCTTCTTTAGAGACTGGAGCAAACGACACTGGCCCTTCTGAGCCCATTATTATTGCTTCTGACCGAGAAATGACTCTGGCCCTTCTGAGCCCATTATTATTGCTTCTGACCGAGAAATGACTCCGGATCTTAGGGAGGCACCTCTAAGTTAAAGAGCAGTTTCTGAGTCAGAGCTAGCTCTGATGGAGACTAACAAGGTTGAAGGCCTCGAAGCAAATCCTCGAGGAAGGGAATCTGATGTTGATGTGGCCTCTGTGCTTTTGGGGTTTAATGCCCCGAATGAGGCAGGGATGATGATTCAAGAAGAAGGGTCCATGGTTCATGATGCCTATGAGCATCAAGAGGCTGCTGCCCCCAAGGGCACAGACTGTGAAGATGAAGGGGTTGAGTGTTTTGTGGCCGAAGTTTGGGTTGTTGAGGGCACACGCCAGATGGAAGAAACCATGGCTGAGGCTGAATTACTGATGGCCGAAGGCCAAAGGGCAGAGGCAGTTCGTGAACTTGCCAGTGCTGACATGGCAGTTTAGGAGGGTGCGAAGCAAGGGGAATAGGTTTCTTCGGAGCCTACTGGGACAGAAGTGGAGGCCCCCATAAGCATGGAAGAGGACGACGAGGCTGGTATTGAAGAATCCCAACAGGTTGAGGCGGGGATGGCCTTTGAGTCTAAGGTGCACAATGCTCTGGAGCTTGTCGTCATTTAAGAAGAGTAGGTAGCTCAGATTGTTTTCACTTCAACAAGCGCGGTCGATGAAGCCCAAATCTCTTCTGCAGTAGCCATCGCAGCAGCATCATCCAAGCCCATTTTTAGCGGGGTTTCTGGTAAGATTGCAAGCATGCTTCATGCAGGCCTTCATAGTTTAAGGGAGTTGCCTTTCAATGAGCTGGGCGAGGCTTTGCCTAAGCTTAGGGAATTTGCTGCCGCGACTTTTGTGGTTGGGAGTGCGCCAGAAGTTCTTTTCCATTTTGATGTAACGATAAATGAGCTAGAGAGCTGGCGATCGGGAGTACTGCATCATGAAGCGGAGACCAGTAGGTTAACTTCTTAGAGGTGTCCTTCTTGCATTGGCGCGAGGAGATATATTCCTGCTATGAGAAGAAGGCCACTATGACTGGCCGAAAGCTGGATCTCAAGAGGGAGGCGCAAGGTTACTACAAGAGGATGATCAAAATAAAAGGGGTGATTTGAATATTAAGGCAAGAATTTGCTGATATTGAGAAGGAAATGATCTGGAGAAGGACCATGGAGGCCTCTTTGGTTGCAGATTTGTCCGAACTCACTCGCACCATTGAGTCCGAAACTATGGCGGTGGAAGAGGAGGCTCAAATGGTGGCCGAACTGAAGGAGCATGTCCAGGGCACCAAGACTTCTCTTGCGGCATGCAGCGCAGAGATCAATAAGATAATTGACCATTTTTTAAAATGTATATATTCTTTTACCAGCATTGTAAAAAGTTTTAACTCATGAATAAAGTGCTTCTTTTTCTCTTCTGGCTGACTTTGCCGCATGATTTCATTCTTCTCTTACTTTTCTGCATCTCATGTGATTATTTATTTAGTTATTTATTTTGAACGCCTCTTAGCATATTTATTTTCTCTAGGGGCTAATATGCTAGACCTTGCTTAGTCTCATGACGAGCTGTCGTGGCTTTGACAGCTTCGAAATGGGGAGACATTGCTTTTTCTCCTCTTAATGTTTGATTGGCCTAAGGCTCACAGTTCATTTTCCTCATCAATTGATGAGCCTGGCCACTATAGATAGTCTAGTCAAGAGGGGCTTTGGCCTCCATTAGTGGTGCATTCACTTGAAACCCATCATAGCTTTTGGTCTCAGGCACAAACTCCTTGAGATGTTTTGAAGAAATACGCATAACCTCCAATTGGCTCTGAAGACTGCGAACTTCGCTTCTTAAGTCTGCTAGGGTATCCTATTCTTGAGGGTAAGAAGATCGTCCTTTCTCAAACTTCTCTCCTCCTGCCAGACCAGGGAAGAGTAGAACTTGTGGCCGGTCACTGGTCTGAGGAGCATCCTCTATACTTATAGCAATCGGATTTTAAAAAATCTTTCGTGCAGATTGACACACCACTCCTGCGGTCAAGAGTGCAATGGGGATATGCAGGATGTTTTGATGGTCCGGGGTATAGGTGATCTTTGGAGCTAGGAATTCTATCCCCATGACTTGCTCAATCTCAGGAATGAACTTTGGTTAATTTTCTGACCAAGGTGGCCCAGAACTGGGATTAGAGTGCGAAGACTCCTCTTCAAGTGAAGACGGTGTTTCTTCAGGGATGATTGTGGGGATGCTAGAATGAATATGGGTTAGAGGGAGGATTCTTCCTTAGCTTTCCTCCGCTTTGAACATGTTTATCATTGTTCTCCTCATGTCCATGAGGCAAAGATCGCATCTTCGTTGTAGACTAGTGATCCCCCTCATTCAGATTTTGAGGCGACACTAGATCTGTGAAGTAATATTTAGCATCAACATAGTGAGTTTCTGCTACAGGGAACAAACTTTTGTCAACATAGACTGTATGTTGTCTCTCATCTCGACTATACTTGAATCACTGATGCAATGTCGATGGAACCACCCCCTGGTCATGGAGCCATGGCCGACCAAGGATAATGTTGTAGGAAGTGTCGGTGTTGATTGCATGAAACTGAGTGTAATCGTTTAGCTCACTGATCTTAAAACAAAGGCGAACCGTGCCAGCTGACTTTTCTCCTAATTGGTTGAACCCCTTGAACTGTGAGATGGGTCGGAGTAAGAACTTCGAACTCTAACCCCAATCGAGTAAGGATCCTCCTTGGGATAAGATTAACCGCTGACCCTCCATCTAACATAACTGGGTTGATGGGGTGCGCATGTAATTCACCAGTGACAAAGAGATGGTGATTATGAAACTTTTCTCTTAGCTACAGAATGTCCTCAAAATAGGTGATTAGCTTACATCTTTCTAACATCACCGGGTCCACCTCAATAGGTTCTACTTTGGTCTTGTACACCTCTGGGTTAGAGAGAACCTGAACCAAAGCCATCTGGTAATCGCTTGAGAGCATGAGAGCGTAGTAGATACTAAGTGGGGCTAGAAGCTTCCTCAGATGTCATATCACATCATATTTCACCTTTTCTTGGTCAAGGCTTTGTGCTCCTTGTCCTGTCACTGGTTTGGGTGGTATGTTGAGTTGACGAGTAGGTTTATTTTGGCCTACTGGCTGACTTGACTGCGCATCGAGCTTGGTTTGGGTGATGGAGCTTTGAGGTTTTGGAAGGGATTGAGTCAGAGGTATCATAGGGAATTGGAGAATAGGTGGATTGTTTGAGGTATTAGGATTAGGAAGGAGTCTAGGGAGATGGAGGATAGGCATCTTGGTAATTGGATTAGGGTAAAGGGGCGAACTAGGAAACTTCAAGGTGCCTGACTTTTGAGGTTGAGGCTGTAGCATTTTCTCGAATCTTAGGCTTATCTGCCCTGTGCTGGGTGACGCTCTTGAGATTTTCACCATATGACAAGCCTTCTGATCATAGAGACTCTACCTCTTGATTCTCTTAGTCTCTGTTCAAAGTCGGGATCAGGGGGCCACTGGGGTTTCTTTAGCTTCAATTTTTTGTGCTTCTTTGTAAAATATGGCTCTGCTTTGGGTTTAGTTGCCATGGCATCAGCAACTGTTAAGAATCCAGCTGCATGGGAGAGGGTCTTTTTCAACCGTTTCCGTTCTGTCCTACTTATGTTGATTCCATTGAATTCTTTGTCATGAGCTTTGAAGTTTGGACATTTCAAGGTTGTACCTGTAGGAGATAGAGAAGAGGAAGGATGAGAAGCAAAAGAAGAAGAAGGAGAAGGACTTTTATGGTCGTTCCCCTCATGAGACCGATCTGGGCAGCTTTTCACATCATCACCAGGGTTGGATGTGTGCAGAGGGTCTTTTAGGTCTTTCCCTTGCTTAGACTGTTAGGGGGTGCTTCTAGCGTCGTCATACTCATTGGACGTGCTGTGAGGAGAGGATGACTCAGGGACGTCTTCTTCATGGGATGGAGAAGGAAGAAGGATTGTGACAGGGATAAAGTCCAGTAAAGCTGGAAGTGGGGGAAGGCACCTGAGAAATTCCTGCTCAACTGGAGGTTGAGCCATCTTATTACTTTGGTGAACATCCCTTAGTGCACATCTCCTTCTGGTTTTCTGAGGTGGTGCATGATTTGTCTCACTTGGCTTGTGAACAGCCCTAGCTTGGCGAACTGCTTCTTACCTTAAAGATTTGAGTCTATTTTACCCATGGTGGACTATCCATGCCTGGGAAGTCGAGGGTTCATAAGCATCTGAATCATTATTAGAAAGGTCTTGTGATGGGAGATCCTCTTACACCAGTGGAGCAGTGGCTTGGGGATCACTTACTGGGACGTTGTAAAACTCCTGACATTCTCGCATTTTCTTTGCCAATATATCATGGATAATGGTGCATTCCCACAGGTAGTGGCCCCATATATGGGGGTACGGGTACCAATGGTCCTTAGTCACCTGAGCAAGGCGTCGAGGCTGCCCCTGCCGATTTTGGGGTGATTAGGCCTTCTTGAAGCACTATAACAAAGAAGGCGTGAAGAATACCAGGGGCTTCTTCTTCCTTTTGGACGGTTACTGCATGGGAGGCTTTTGCTGCCCCGAATGCCTTCTTTAAGTCCTCAAGCTTTATCTGACCCTTCTGAATCAAGGCCTCAATGATATCCTTTAGCGTGAATAAGTCATCTGTGGGGTTATGATAAGCACAATAATTCGCCTGTGTATCGAGCTCAGCTTGCACAGGGAACTTGGCTTCTGGAAGCTCGATCATTGTTTGTTCCAACAATCATCGGAATAGTGCAGGGACCCATTCCTTCTCAAAGGGTTAGACCTTGTTCCTATGCCTGGTGTAATAATCATCTCGATTAAGATTCACCAGCTAGGGTACTAGGTTGTACGACTGTTGCTGCTTGCCTGTCTGAGGAGATGTCTTTACTGTGCTCACCCCTTTGAATTGGTCCAAATTTTGGGAGGGAGTCTTCCTCGGATCAGTGTCCAGGACGACTGCATTGATCACCCTTTTTTGTTGACCGGCCCGGGTGTTAGTTCGAGAGCTGTCATTGCCCCAGTTAATCCCCGAGCTTGTAGACGGTCCTCCGTGGTGGTGATAGGCTTTCTATGCAGAGTTATTTGGGGATTAGCTCTGACATGGAAATCGGATTAGAGGTCTCAACATGTAGAGCGATTCCAGGTCTCATGTTCCGTACATAAGTTTGAACCTCTTCCTTATCAGGCATGGGATTCGGATGGCGAGCAGCTAAATTTCTCCATCTTGATATTAACTGGTCCATAGGCTCATCAGGGTCTTGGGTCTAGGTGAGAAGCACGATGGTTTGAACCTCTCTCTCGACCTCATAGAAATTCTGGTGGAGTAGCTTCTTCATTTCCTCCCAAGTCGGGGGAAGTCGAGCATATTGAAAAGCTAGGCCGTCAAGGGTTTCAACAAATTGATGGAGAAGGAGTATCCCATCAGCCGCTATTTCTCGACATGCTGCTTGGAAGTGGGCAATATGCTGGTTTGGGGATGAGGTTCTATTGAATAGGGGAAACTTCCCTTTCTTGTAATCTAAGGGAAACATGACATGGTCAATGTATGAAGGATATGGCCTTTGATAAGGCGTTGCACCCTATATCTTTGAATTTTGCCTGTTATTTAAGCTATGGGTCACCATAGCATCTATGTCTGCCTGTAAGACGGGGTCAGGGACAGAGTTGTCCTATGAGGCAGAGGGAAGGGGCTGCCTTGGAGGTGCACCATCTGAGTGGTGGGAATTGACCTCATGGTTAGCGGATCGTCGTACGGCATATATACGATCAATCTTCTCCATCATTGCACGCACCATATCTTCAAACTTGTTCATGTTGTCTTCTGCGAGTCAGGTTCGTCTATAACCATCATGCTGACTGTTTCTTTAGCAGCAGTTGAGGGCTTGCGAACTTGACGGATCGCGCGCAACATATTTGTCAGCAGGGGGTCAGCATGCCCTGACTGGACTCGATTCTTATATGTCGATCACATGAGGACTGGTTCTCAACGGTCTTGGGACGATGGCTACTGAGTGGCTGGGTCATCTTCTACGACACTAACCCCCATGCAGGGCGCATGTACTTCTTCTTCAGGCTTCATCATCTAAAGAGGGTAGAAGGGATTCAGGAGATGAGGGTCATCAAAGCTGGCTGCCTCGACCACCTTGGTCACTTCCTTGGTCAGAATTCACCGACCCCCATCGCGTTTAGCTATGAGTTTTTGAGGGACCTCGTGCTAAAACTGTGATTGGGACTGCGGCTGGTCAGCTCTTCTTGGACAAGAGAGGGTTGTCTCCATCAGGTGCGGCAAAGGATGAGGACTCGAGACTGGAGTCATCCTGAGCCGGGGAGGATGAAGGACTCGATCTTCCATCAGGTCTTGACCCCTAAACCTCTTATGAGCTCTAGAGACACAACCGAAATGATGGGGCTGGTTCAAGATGGTACCCTTGGGAATGTTCTTCGAGTACCAAGGCTGTAAGTGCTTGCTTGAAGAAGGAGGAGCAAGGTTGACTCATGAGGACTCTTATTCAAGGGCGAGGGGCTGTCTATGATAGAGACGCATGTGCACCGCTTGAAGAAAGCTCACAGGTGACTTGGGGGTCAGCCCGGGCTCGAGCAAGTGGTCTGGCCTTAAGAGGCCTAGAATTGCCAGCAAGTGTCTGTAAGAGAACAGGTGAAGGCCTACCCCTTTCAAGGTGTGCTTGTGTGTGCAGAGTAGGAGGACGAGAAGATCGTCTCCTCGAGTTGACGCAATAATGATATTACCCTGAGTAGTGGGACGGATGCATATGAACAACTTGTGCATGATCTGGCCTTGGGAGTTCCAATCCTGAACGCTGACTCGAATAACATAAGGGTTGCACCGAGGTATGACTAAAGTGGGTGACCCACGAGGTGTGTGCGAGGGGTGGAGGACGCAGGGTCTCCGCCTCGATGTGTTAAGCCTCTAGGGATAGAAACTCATGGTGGTGTAGGAATGTGGGGGGTAGCCTTGTGACGACCCCACTAGAGCAATGGCAACTTGTTTGCCCTTTGTAGAGAGGGACTGGGCAGCCTTCCAGCGTACCTCAGCAATACGTCCGACAAGTGATTTGCCGGTGGTAGGGTGCATGCTGTGTGCGACAACAGATGTGATGTCGATGCAAGGGGCCTCGGTGCAGGTTCCACCAGAGCTAGGAGATGGGGAGTTAGGGACTTTTAGGTCCCTCCTCAAGCCAATCCAGGTTAAAATCTGGGAGCTAGACTCGAAGTCTTTACTCAAAAGAAGGTTTGGAATGAAGTTGGAGGAACTTGTTCCCTGGGAATACTTGCAAATGCGAGGATACAAAATCCCCGATCCGGATGAATGGGTTACAGAACCCAGCAGCCGTAAGTGCAAACACAGAAAATAAGAGGAGAAAATTAGCCAAACAAGTATGATCTGACTAAGGGGTAGTAAGTCCCCAGTAGAGTCGCCAAGCTGGTTAGGTGCCTTGATCTCTCCCTCCGGATCTGGATGATAGGGCGGCACCTATCACGGGTTTCTGGAAGGCCCGTGACATTGAGATCGCTCTCTCGAGAATCTCATTCGAGAAATAGGGCAGGTAGACCAATCGATGAGAGATGAATTTAATGTGGGTTGGGGACTTACTCTGGCTGGCTCGTGTGGGTGCCCTCTTAGATCATGAGGAAAGCCCAACAGTCATAACACTGGTTCGAAATCTCCTCCCTTGGCTTGTATTCTCTTGTTTTCTGCAATCACACACATCTGCGAAATGTTATAAGACAGGTGGATCAACAGACCTCAGCTTGCCTTTTTGGTGAACGCACACGGGCGTGCACATTCAAGAAGAGGAAGAGAAGAATGAGAGAAGAAGGGTGGGGGAGAGAAGAATTTGACCAGCCGGGGAGATCAACAAAATGACTAAACTGGTAAGTAATTGACCCGGTGTGGCAGTAAAATGGGCTCGGTAACTCTGACCGGCTCAACAGAAGTACTATTAAACGATAGTACCACTATTAACTGGCTATACATAGTGGCTAGTCTGTCGTGGCAATAAAGCGGGCACAATAAATCTGATTGGCACAACCAACATTATGGATAAACGATAAGACTACTATGGAAGGTTAATCTTGACCCTTCTTAATCAAACGAAAGAGTGAGAGAAAGAAAGAGAAAAGATCAAAAAGGGCGAGAAGAGAAGAAAGAAAGGTGGAGAAGAGTGTGATAGAGGAAAGAAGGAAGGGGCAAAGTCCAACACAGACGGCAATGAGAGGAGTTGAGAGAAAGCTTAGTCGCAGATGTGTCCCCACTAGCTATGATGAGTAGGGAAGAGAAGGTGAAGGCACAAGTGGCAATGTGATTCTGTCAGTGTGATAGAAGAGAGAGAAAGGAGCCAACGGCAGCGCTAGGCCTTCGCTGAATATGGCGGGAGAAGAGGAATGAGAAGACACAGGCAGTGTTAAGCCTTCACCAGCTGTCTTAGAAGAAAAAGAAGGGATGACACAAACGACGACAATCATTAGAAGAAGAGGAGAGAGAGAACACAGGTGGCGCTAAACCTTGCCGACTGGGTCAGAAAAAGATAAGAGAGGGGACACAGGAGGTGCTAGACCTTCGCCGACTGCATCAGAAGGAGAAAAGAGAGGGGACACAGGCAGCGCTAAACCTCCGCCAACGGTGTCAGAAGGAGAAGGGAGGCAAACAGAGAGAAGAAACAAAAGCACAGGAAGAGAGATATGATTGATCAGAGGATGAAGAGAGAGAGATGAAGAGGAGAAGAAAGAGAGAGCAAGAAAGATAGAGATGAGAGGAGAGGAGAGAGAGAGATAAAGATAATAAAGGAAGAGAGAGAGGGATATAGATGAGAAAAGAGGAGAGGGAAAGAGAGATAGAGATGAGAATAGAGGTGAAAAGGATAAGAGATAAAGAAGAGGAGAGAGAAAGTTACCTTATTGAGGGTACCATTCTTCTCCCTCCTTTTTCTCTCTCAAAGACGCACTCATGAACTCAAGAAATAAGCAAAAATTTATTTAATGAATGAAAGTTGAACCAAAGGTCTTTTTATAATGAAGCTTTGCATATTTATATAGAATTGGGCTCAAACATGGGTGGATGCCCAAAAAATAGCTAGAATTGAAGATAATTACAATTTAATTGAATTAAAAGATTCCAAAAATGGGTGCGAAAGGACTGTTTTACCCTAACCTAACAATGTGTGGAATTCTATAACATTCCCTGTTATTGCCCTAGAACTTACGTGATCTTCCATGACTAATTTGGTTACTCTGATGCCCATTCGATCAAAAGATAATTGTTTTCTTGTAGGGCTCGGCATGGCGATCGATTTGATACCAATTTCGAGCCAGGAATTAGTATTTGAGCAATGATCATGAGACTTGAATTTTTGATGAATCTTGAAAACTTTGGATCGATAGTGTGCTCAATCCCTGTTTTTTTTTTTCTTCTGTTTCTTTGCTGAATTGCATTGAGCATGCTATCACGATCATGTTCCAATAAGCGCAGCTCGATTTCGTGTCCGGATGAAGATTTTGTCGTCTTGAGTTTTTTGTCGAAATCTTGTAATTCGAAGGCTGGAATTTACAGCAACTTCGACGCCTCCATGTGTGAAATGAAACAATCCATTGTACGCGAGGTTTGGACCAGAGATAGCCTCGGACCTTACACACATAATGCAATGAGCTTCGTGCAGATCGGGTATGCAAGCGTCGTGATTTAGCCACCGAAGTGAGCCATGCTGCTATTGATTTTTTGTAAATTTCTTCATGGATTAGCAACTTATTTCTAGTTTTTCTCCCTACTTGGGCATCGCCACGAGGCGTACCACATATCAAAAGGCTCCTCTTAACAAGACAAACACACTCACAAAATTTAAGCACGATCCAACTTGAAACGAGTGAGATATGGGCTCTAAAGGTCACTGCTCATGACTGTGAAAACGACCACCTTTATTGGTGTTTTGGTGCAGGGTGGCCACATGGGAATAGTGTGTTACCGTTCTTGTTTCATTGTTTTTCCTATAACTTTGTCTTGGAGTTTTCGATTAAGCCAAAAATCAACCCTTAAGGGTTATCAACCGTGCTGGATTCAATGACAGTGGTCCTATAGTGATTTGACACAATGAAAATGTAGTTCCAGTTATACAGGTCAGTTTCAAGGTGCTAGAGGCCAATTTTGCCGAAATTGTTTCTTTGTGTTCACTGCCTTAGATATGTCTGATTGCGATGAAACTTGGCAAGTGGACTTTTGGAGTGTTGATGAAGATCTTGACCAATTCTGGGGCCATTCTGAAACTATCACAATTTTCCACTGTTTTGTAGGCTTTATTGACCTGCTTCCTCTGTATTCCGCATCAGAGACAAAGGTGCTAAAAAATGCATTCAAATATCAGTCCGCCCTGCATGACATTAAACTGCACAACCTCGGTTTGTGCTGCATGACCTTAAACTGCATAGTCTCGGTCCGCACTACATGACCTTCAACTGCACAGCCTTGGTCTAGGTGCACGACCTTAAAACTGCATGGTCCAAACTATATGACCGTAAACTATATCAAAGGTCTAGCTACATGACTTTAAAATGTATAGGTCCAAACTATATGATCCGAAACCATAGAACACGTGCTTGCCGCAGGACGTTAGAAGGCGCAGCACCTTGGTCCGAACTATATGACCTTTAATTGTAACGGAGGTCTAGTTGCGTGACCTTAAACTGCATGGTCCAAGCTGCAGGACTCTAAACCGCATAGCCACGCTCTAAGCTATATGACTTAAAACCGTAGTGCACATCCTAGTCGCATGACGTTAAACTGGTTAGCACAAGTCTAGGAGGCATGACCTTAAATATGCCCCACATACGTGCACACGCCCTTTACATTCATCTTCATGCACGCCTTTCCTAACTAACCTGTTTGTGTGCGTACAACCTTCATTAACCCTCAAGTCAATCCTTTCACTGCGATCCATCATTCCCTAGTGAGTCTTGCCCATGCTCACAGAACGGCGAGCCATTATGCCATCCATACTCGTCGTCAGTTAGTGGGTCACCACTTTCCACCTTCCTTTCATACATTATCCATCTTTTACAGGTAGCCTCGTGCCATCTCCCTAATGCAAGATAAAACTACCACAATGCTCACTCCATGGCCTCCATAGACTGCCATTTATCTACACCACAATCTAGCTCTATGACCTTAAATTGTAATGCACATCCTGGTCGCATGACGTTAAAAGGCTTCTTACAAAAAAAATAAATTAACGGGCATGGTGTACACTTAGATAAGGGAACGCTACGAGTAAAAATGATGGATGGGCATGGTCATCAAGCCATGAGTGAGAGAGTTCCGTGAAAATGAAAACCCAGCCATAGTGAAAACACGAAAGGGCATCGTGGAAAAAATGGAAGAATAAGGGTGGACATGGCCAAAAGGTAATGGGTAAAAGGAAGTTGGTGAAAACTGTCTCTACAGTGCTGCTTCTCAAGTCTAAGTGAAAATTTGTAAAGGACGCTTTGACGAATAAAACAGGTTGATGCAACACTCACCTCAACAAGCGGCTTCAGCCCACACTCAAAAAGAAAAATCCCTGATGTCACAATACCAAGACTAAAAAATACAAGCTTTAAGGAATGATTTTGACATCCTGAGTCCATTCGCAAAAGGACTCGATGAGCAAAAGATTCTCCAAGAAAGCAAGACAAGTCTAATAAAGATGAGCATCATTCCCAAGTGGTTACCAACACACTCCAAAATGTTGAAGACGCCACAAGAAAGCTAAGTCAGCAACGACTTTGATGCGTTAGTCAGGATCGATAGGTATCTTGATCTTTGAAACTGCACAGCAATGGGTAGGGGTTATACCCAAAGCTGGTCACCTCGATAAACTGAATAACTAGTGCACAAAGCAAATAGCGCCGACAAAAGGCCCTTCAACACACCATTCACAAAATCCTCGATACATGGCACAACACCAGTGGATACAAACAAACCCAGACCCAATGGGAACAATGCCCTTTGACATGACACTCAATTGCCAAATGGGCTTGATTCTGATCAACGAGGTCCGTACAAAATCCTCAGCTGTCAGAATCACAACTAGTCCCTTGAGGGTGAGGACTTTGACAGGATCCCTCAAAAAAGTCTGTTTTCCCCTAAAGTCTCCACAGATGGACCTGTGAACAATGCATCTCAACGTATGAGCATCCTAGTTGCAGCATTGCATGAATCTCCTCGTCGTTCATGTGGTTCTGTGACTAGGAAGAAAAAAGTAATTTTCTAAATGTTGTCCTACTTGCTTCTCTATAAGCACAACATTCAGCGGAGAAAGCTTTTTTAACACATTTTTCAGCACCTTGCTCCCCGATGCAGCATAAGGAGAAAGTCGGTCAATAAAGCCTAACAAAACAGTGAAAATTTTGATAGTCTCAGAATTTTCCCAAAATTGGTCAAGATCTTCATAAGCACTCCAAGAGGCCACTTGTCTCGCAATCAAACATATCCAAGGTAATGAACACAAAGAAATAATTTTTTTAAAAAATGGCCTTTAGCACCTTGAAACGGATCCCGCAACTGGAACTACATTTTTGCGGTGTCAAATAGTTGTGGGACCACTATCATTGGATCCGATGCTATCAAAAATCCCTATGGGTCAAGTTTTGGCTTAATCGGACACTCTAAGACAAAGTTATGAGCAAAAAATTGAATCAGGAGGAGTTGGACACTATTCCCGGGTGGCCTCTTGCACCAAAACACCATTAAAGGTGATTGTTTTTACTGTCACGGGCAGTGATTTTTGGGGCCCATATCTCACTCGTCTCGAGTCGGATCGTGCTCAAATTTGGTGAGCATGTTCGTCTTGTCAAGATGAGAGTTTCAATATGTGGTACGCGTCATGACCCCATGATGACACCAGGGCAGGGAGAAAAGCTTGAGATAAGTTGCCGATTCGTGAAGAAGTTGCAGAAAATTTAACAGTGACATGCGTCACTCAAACGAATAAATCATGTCGTTCGTACTTCCGATTGACCTGAAACCAATTTTATCATGTGCTTAAGGTCCACAACTACCATTGGTCTAAACCCTATTCATGATGAACGGTTGAATTTTGCACACGAAGGCGACGAAGTGACTGTAAATTCCAGTCGACAGATACTAGATTCTAACCAAAACCCAAAACTTATGAAATCTTCATTCGGGCGCATCCCATTTGTTGCCACGTAATCGTGACGACATGTTCAGTGCACTACAGTGAAGAAATCATGAAAAAACATCGAGGAACAAGCACACTATCGATCCGAAGTTTTCAAGATTCATACAAATTTCAAGCCTCATGATCATGACCTAAAAACATGATTCATGGCTCAAAGTTGGTATCAAATTGATTGCCATGCCGATCCCTACAAGAAAACAATTATCTTTTGATCAAATGGGAATCAAAGAAACCCCGGACCAATCACGGAAGAACACAATTTTCTCGAGCAGCAGCAAGGACTGTTATGGAATTCCACACATTGTTAGGCAGGGGAAAAACAGTCCTTTTGCGCCCATTTTTAGAATGTATTTTAATTCAATCAAATTATAATTATCATCAATTTAATTAGTTTTTTGGTATCCACCCATGTTTGGGCCCAATTCCTCATAAACATGCAAAGCCTAATTGTAAACACCCTTTCGGTTCAACCTTGAGTTCATTCTTTAATCCTTCAATGAAGATTTCAATTCTTTCTTAAGTTCGTGGGTGCATCTTGGAGAGAGAGACGTGAGAGAAGAAAATGGTTGTTATCACTCTCTCCTTCTCTTTTCTCTCTCATCTCTATCTCTCTCACTTTCTTTCTCGTCCTCTTTTCTCTCATTTCTATCTCTCTCCTCCTCTTTCTCTCATCTCATCTCTCTCTTTCTCTTTCCTGCTTTCATCTTTATCTCTTTTTCTCTCTTCCTCCTCTAGTCTGTCATGTCTCTCTTTCCCTGCTCTTCCTTCTTTTCTCTACTCACCCATGGCGGACCAATTGTCTAGTGTGATGCCTTCCTTCTCCAGAGACATGAGTAGTGAGCCAGGCCTTAGCCCAAGTGGCGGGTCAGGCCTCTGTCATAATTCCTTCCCTTCTCTCTTTTGTCATAGCCGGCACAAGCCTAGCGCAGCGTGTGTTTTCTCTCCCTTTCTTCTCTCTTATTAGAGCCGATATAAGCTTAGCGTCGTCTATGCTTTCTCTCTCTTTCTTCTCTTCTATCACTGCCGACGCAAGCCTATCGCTGCCTGTATTCTGTCCCTCTCTTCTTTCTTTTGTCACAGTCAGCGTAAGCCTAGTGTCGCCTATGTTTTCGCTCTCTTTCTTCTCTTCTGTCACAGACGGTGGAAGAAATCACCGCCTGTGTTCTTTCTCTTTCTTCTTTCTCTTGTCACAGTTGGCGGAACCTATTGTCGTCTGTGTTTCCTCCTCACTTTTCTTGCTCACGTCATAACCGGTGGAGGCCATCACCGTCTGAGTCTTCTTTCTGCCCATCTCATCGTCGCCAGCATCTCTTCTTTCATCTCCCTACTCTTCAAAGCCGTCGGGGACACAACGTCATCTAAATCTTCTCCCTCCTTCTCTCATGGCCGTTTGTGTCTGGCTTTACCTTTTTTTTTTCTTCTATCATCTCTCATGCTTTTCTTCTCCTTTCTTTCTCTCATGATTTTCTTCTCCTTTCCTTCTCTTTCTTCAATTCTTTCTATTCTCATCTTCTTCTCTTAGCCTTCTTCTTTTCTCTCTGTCTCTCTGATCTCTATTCTTTCTTTTACTCTTTCATTTGATTAGGAGGGGTCGAGACTGGACTTCCATGGTAGTCATGTTGTTTAGCCAAAATGTCATTTTGTCGGTCAGTGTTACTGTGCCCACTATATCGACACGACAGACTACCCATTGTGTCTAGCTAGTCGGTATTCGTATTGCCGCCTAATATTAATTCTATTGAGCCGGTCTGAGTCATCGAGCCCGTTTTACTACCACGTCAGGTCAATTCCTTACTAGTTTAGTCATTGTGTCGGTCGCACCATCTGTTCAAATTCTTCTAATCCTAATCTTTCTTCTCTCACTCTTCTCTTCCTCTTTTTGAATGTCCATGCTGGTGTACGTTCTCCAAAGGCAAGGTGGGGTCCCTCGACCCACTTGTCTTGTAACATTTGCCATATATGTGTGATTGCAGAAGCAGGAGAACACAAGCCAAGGGAGGCGATTCCAAACTAGTTTTATGACTGGGGAGGCTTTCTTCGTGATCTAAGAGGGCGCCCACGCCAGCCAACCCGAGTAAGTCCCGAGCCCACCTTAAATTCCTCTCTCATTGGTTGGTCTACCTACCCTTATTTTTTAGCAAGGTTCCCGAGAGAGCTTTCTCAAGTCCCGGGTTCCCTTGAAACCCGAGATACGTGCCACCAGGTCATCTAGATCCGGAGGGTGAGATCGATGCACCTAACCATGCATGTTTATGATACTGTGAATGCGCCTGAATTCTTGAAGAATAACAAAGCATGAGTGAATGAATGCTTTAGTATGCATGTGCGCAGTTGCGATTAGATGTGTTATGATATGACTATGACATTGACCACTACCCATTGATAGTGAGATACTGTTATGATATGACTGTGATACTGACCACTACACAATGAGACACCTATTGGTAGTGGGATATTGTTATGATATGATTGTGATACTGGCCACTACACAATTATGATCTTACCCCGACCCTAATGATAGGAATGGGGTCGGGATGTAAATGTGAATAATTGGCTAGGTCATGGCCCCCCCCGAATCTATATGAGCACTATGCATTGGGTCACCCAATGGTAGTATAACGCCCTCTCACCTAAAGGCATAAGGAAAGGGTCATGTCTTGCAAGGCCACCGCCTATCGAAAACCCCAAAGCATGCTGGGCTTTGTGTTCGTGCGTGAGGAGATTATGAAATGGGACACCCATTTGTCATTGTCTTCCCTCCTAAATGAGGGTAAAAGTCCCAAGTTACAGGATGGCTTGACTTGATTGATAGGACATCTACTTCGGGAGTAGGCAAATCTAGCTTCTGACTGGGTGCATTATGTTTCGTGTTTGAGTTTCTGACCCGTTACTGTGATAAGAGATGAAGTAGTTGTAGCTCATCCCTTTTATTTTCATCTATCTAGAGTGATAACTTCTGACTCTTGAGAGCGGGTAGCTGGACATTTGTGGCAGGCGATTGAAGCTCGAAGCTTGGCAAAGGAACTTCTTGCCAGTAGGTGTTGGTGGCAGTGCCACAGAGTTGTTTTGATGAAGTGTTGTCATCTTGTTGTCAGGCGTGTAGTGCCTTGAACGTAATTGTAAAAGAATTTTTGGAGGATGCACAAATATAAAATGATTTTTTTGTTTAATTTTCTTTTCAGTTTAGTGTGGGGCTTGATGAATGAGTTTTATCTTTCTTTCTTCATATTTCTAAATGCATTTAGCCACTCCCATCTGAGTGGCATTCACCACCTTTGGTCGCGATCCAGCACTTTTCCGCCCCCTGGTATGTACGATAGGGTTCAGGGCGCAAGGTCGTGAAAAGAGCATAAACAAGCTTTGAGGGACCCACTTCTTCCATCTTAGCTATCCCTTATCTTGAGGCCTCTACTTGATCAAGCGAGTCTTGTGCTTGTCCTTTCAGCTCTGTAATTGAAGCTTGTCTTTGAGATTCATGTTGCTGATCAGGAGTGTCAATGAAGTCATGAATGTGGGAGGACAGACCACTTATTAGCTCCTGATGGATGATTCGGTTTCCAACACAAGGTTTGGGAAATGCAAGACTTGTTGCGAATTTAGTATGTGGTAAGCTCGATTTATGAGGATAACATCATTCTTTTCCTTTTCGAGGACTAGGACATGCAAGACTTCTGGGATTTGCAAGAGTTTGGGGACATCTTGCCTGTCTAGGGGTGGACGAGTGAAGTGACCAGTATCTCCCTCGCTGTAAGGGACGGGGATATGTAAGACTTCGGGATTTGCAGGACTTTGGGTGGATCTTGGTGATATAGATGGAGGGAGTGAGGTTGACGAACACCGTCCTTTTCGATAAGCAGAACCTTGAGTATTTGCAATACCTTGGGCTGGTTTTTGGGATGGTTAGCCTGGGCAGCAAAAGAAGCACGGTTCACCTCTTTGAGAGAGATAAGAGTGTGCAAAACCTTTTCGTCAACTTTTTGTTTTTCTTCAGCTTGGCATGTTATCTCTTCCTAAAGGAAAGAAGCACGAATATGTAACATCTTCACGCCCCCATGAGCATAGGTGACTGCAGGTGCTGGCTGGTTTAAATTTGTTACTTCCCTTTCATCATGCTCAATATGAGCAACTACCGGAAGGGATTCTTGCAAGGAGGGAAAAGAGGTTGGAGTTTCTCCTTCGTGCTCTTGACATGGTATACTCCTCGGGTATGTAGGGAGATTTCCATTGATAAGCATCCGAGGGATCACATTTCCACATCTCTTTTTATCTTGAAACATGTGATTAAATGACCCCGTCATGTCTTCCATGTCTTCATGAAAGGTGGAAGCAATCTCTCTCAATTTCGGGTCCGTACTAGCTTTTACAAACAATGTCGTCTCTTAAGAGCATATCGAAATTTGCAAAATAGCATTTTCCATTAGCATAATGGGATCAGTGACTGGAAATGGTCTTTTGTGAAAATAGAATGTGTATTGCCTTGCTTCCCGACTATATTTGAAGCACTGATGGAGTGTGGATGGATCAAGACCCTGGTCATGTAACCGAGGACGACCCAGTAGGATGTTGTAAGAGGTGTCTGTGTGAATAACATGGAACAACGTTGAAGTGTTCCAATCCTCGATTTTGAGCTTAAGACAGATAGTACCAGCTGGTTTCTCTTTAGATTGATTAATTCTTGAACCGCTAGGCTGGTAGATTCAAGTTTCTCCACACTTAACTCAATTCGGGTAAGAATCCTCCGAAGCATAACGTTCACTGCCGGTCCCCGTTAAGCATGATTAGGTTGACCTGACTGGCATGCGCCTCGCCAGTCACAAAGAGAACTTCTCTCCCACTAGTAGGTCATCGTCAAAGAATGTGAAAGCCAGCTATTGCGTATTGGAGGGTCTACCCCGACTCATTCGACTTCCATTTCATATACTTTCAGATGGGAGAGGCCTATACCAGAGCCATAAGAAAGTCTTCGGACAACATGAGAGCATCATAAAAACTCACGAGAGCTAGAAGCTTCCTCAAGTGCTTGATCACATCATATTTGATTTTGTGGGCCTTAGGATGGGCAGTTCCTTGGTTTTCCACTGGTTTCAATGGGATAGGTGGCGGAGGGGTACTTTTTGTAGCGGAAGGGTTTACTACAACTATCAGGGAAGAGTCAGTTGTAGCCATGGTATTTGACAAAGGAGGCTGGCTAGACTCTGGCTGGGGCAGGTGTAAGTGAGGTATGATGGGTTGAAGATTGTAATGGTGCAGAAAATTTGGTGTGGGAAGGTAAAGTGTCTAAGTAAGGGAGGGTGGTTCATGAATGAAAGTAGATGGATCCGAATAGGGAATCAATGATCATCCAAGATATTTCAAGAGTTTTTATGGGGCTAGTCTCTAGATCGATTTTAACCTCCTTCCTGACTGCAACCATAGTCGGTCAACTGGAGCTGCTGTACATCAATCATGAAATACCAGCATATGGCATGCCTCTTAATTTGAAGAGTTTCCTCCGGTTGAGCTCTCCAATAGTCTCTCCACATCGGGCTCTACAGGCACTCCACGTCGAGCTCTACAGGCCATAATGATTTTCTCTCTTTTATTTGCTTACTATGGCCTTATGGCAGTGGACCACACGAACGGGGTTCTTATTTCCTTGTCTCAACGATACAATAGTGAGCATTGTCGCTCATCTCAGGTGTTTTCATGACTTGTAATGGGTTGAACCGATTTCATTTTAGTAGGTCTTTTGAGATTGAAGTCTCTACTTTGGGATTCCAGAGTGGCACTTCCATCCCCTTTGTCTGTTTAATTCACAGGCCCCAGTAGATCTTCTACTAGAATTGGAACCGATTTTGATGTCCCTCTCTACTAGCTCGACTCATAGAGATGAGGGCAAATTTAATCAATCTGGGCAATGTATGGTACCCTAAGAGGAGGGAGCTCGAAGTCGATTTTTGCAGCTTGGGTCGACCTTGAGGAGGGTATGTTGTTTGGACGTTGTTGGATGCCCCATCTTGCCCTGAGTCCAATCTTCAGGGTCATTTCGTGGGTATCAAGAGGGAGTAGTAGACATGAAGGTACTCGAAGGACACTTCTTCAAGTACCACATAGTTAAGGGCTTTGAGGTAGTGAGGGGCGTGTTCGATGCTCCTTTCCCTTTACCGCTGATGGCATCATCAGACCTGCAGGTGTGTCCATGGCCCACAGTAGTGTTTAGGGTAGTTTGTGACCCAACCCCTGGTGAACTGAAAGGCTGGGTATTTCAAATACTCATCTTTTTATTTGGAGTAGCCTTCGGACTTCCGACATACATGTGCATTTTCTTGAGAGACTTTCGATTGCCTTGAAAGTCATGTGCTCGTTTGGTTCCAGTGTTTGAGTTGCCTCAAGCCTAGAGATCAACATGCGATGCATTAGTGGCTCGAAGACCACTTCTGGTGGGCCTTTGTCATAGCCCCCTGACCCCTAACGTAATAGCTGGAGGGTGACAAAGTACGAGATAGTGATCCGAGGTAGCGAATGCCACTCAGGTGGGAGTGCACTCAACCTAATTGTAAAGGGCTCCCTTCCTTCTTCACGCTCATCAATAAAATTTGAGTTTTTACTTTGAGTTTGTGGGTGCGTCTTGGAGAGAGAGAGGGGAAAGAAGAAAAAGGCTGGTACCCTTCAGTAAGGTAATTTTCTCTCTCCTCCTCTCATCTCTATCTCTTTCTCTCTCCTCCTCTTATCTCTATCTCTTTCTCCCTCCTTCTCTCGTCTCTATCTCTTTCTCTCTCCTCTTCTCATCTCTATCTCTTTCTCTCTCCACCTCTCATCTTAAGCTCTTTCTCTCTCTTCCTTTGATCTCTGTCTCTCGTTCTTTCTCTCTCTCTTCTTCAACATGCATGGTAAAGGGAAATCGCCGTGTGTGACTTTCGATTTCTTTTTCCTTCTTTCTCCCTTCTCCCTTCCTTCTCCATTCATGCACAACGAGGTCTATCACTGGGCATGATGACTTTCCATGAGACACATACAATGGGTTGAGCCTTAACTCGAGTGGTGGGCAGGGCCACTATCTGAGTCTCCTCCTTTATCATGGATGGCAGAAGCTCATCACCGTCCATGCATTTTCTCTCCCCTCCTCCTTTATCATGGATGATGGAAGCTCATCGTCGTCCATGTATTTTTTCTCTCCTCTCTCCTATGTTATAGATGACAAAAGCTCATCATTGTCCATGTTGTTTCTCTCATCTCTTCATCATGGACGGCGGAGGCTCATTGTCGTCCATGTATTTTCTCTCTCCTCTCTCTTTTGTCATAGACGATGAAAGCTCATCGTCGTCCATGTTCTCTCTCTCATCTCTTTGCCACGGATGACAGAGGCTCACCACCGTCCATGTTTTCTCTTTCCTTATCTCTTTCTCATGGACGTTGGAGGCTCATCACCGTCCATATTTTCTCTCTCATCATCATCTTTATCACAAATAGCGGAGGTTTATCGTCGTTCATGTTCTCATCCTCTCTCCTTCTTCTACCTTAGGTGGAGAAGGCTTATCACTGTCGGTATTTTTCTTAGCCCTTTCTCTCTCTTCGATCATGGACGACGAGAGTCCATCACCGTCCCTGTTTCCCTTCTCCTTTCTCTTTCTTCTTTCTCTTCCTTTTTTTCTCTTCTTTCTCTCTCTTCTTTCTTCTTCTCTCAATCTCTCTCTTCTTTCTCTCTCTTCTTTCTTCTTCTCTCAGTCTCTCTCTTCTTTCTCTTTCTGCCTTTCTACCTTTTCTTCAATCTTCATTCTATTCTTTTCTCTTCTTCTCTCATACTTTTCTTGCTTTTCTTCCCTTCTTTGTTCTTCTATTTTCCCTTTTCCCTCTCTTTCTATTCTCTCTTCTTTTTCTTCCTCTCTTGTTTGATCAAGGGAGGTTGAGACTAACACTGTCATGGTAAGTCCAATCATTTAGCCGTAATGTCATTGTGCCGATCAGAGTTACTATCCCCGTCTTATTGTCATGCCAGACTAGCCATCGTGTTAGGCGGGTCAGTATTGGTACCATCATCTAATAGTAATGTCATTGTGCCAGTCTGAGTTACCGAGCTCATCTTGCTACCTCAATGGGTCAATCACCTAATAGTCTAGCCACTGTGTCAGTCTAACCTCTTGTTCAAATTCTTCTCACCCCAATCTCTATCCTCTCATTCTTCCCTTCTTCTTTTGCATGTGCACGCTTGTGTACATTCGCTCAAAGATAAGGTGGGGTCCCTTGGGCCACTTGTCTTGTAACATTAACCATGTGTGTGTGATTGCAGAAACAGAAGAGTAGAAGCCCAGGGCGATGATTTTGAACCAGCTGTAGAACTGAAGGGCTTTCTTCATGATTTAAGAGGGCACCCACGTGAGCTGGCCCTAAAAAGTCCCAAACCCATCTTAATTTCCTCTCTCAACGGTAGGTGTACCTGCCCTTGTTCTTGAGCAGGGTTCCCGAGAGAGCGATCTCAAGTATCGAGTTCTCTAGAAACTTGAGACGCGTACCGCCCAATCATCTAGATCTGGAGGGCGAGATCGAGGCACCTAACCACTAGTCTCGTTCATCAAGGGATGGGTGGTGAAGGTTTTGACTCAGTTGTCCCTTTGGTGGTGAAGATCAACCAAGTGAGGAAATTGGTCGTGTCTGCTGTCTAGTGCTTGGATAAGTCACCTATTATAACAAGAGGGATGTTTTGTTCTGGCTGTCTTTTGATGGCTCCTCTTTTTCAACTTCACTTTGTCACTAGAAAGAACAAGGAGTCTTCTTTGGTTTTTGTAAGGCCTTTCTTAGAGAGAACCACTCCTTGGAGATGGCTGCTAGCTTAGAAAGGCAGCTTCATAGCTCGCACGAGGGAGGTTCTTCTATCTAGGTATTCCAAGTTTTCTTTAGAGTGAAGCTGTAACGACCACAAAATTTCCCAGTTATGAGATGCCAACGGCAATAGTGTAGTTGAAGAGGCATAACGCCGTGAATGTAAAGGACTATCGCCGCGTGTAAAGAGTAACACCACGTGTCAAATGGAGGTATCGCTGCACGCATAATAAGTAACGCCAAGCATGAAATGGTGGTACCCGCATGAGGAGTAACGCCGCGCATGAAATGGAGGTATCACAGCACACGTAAGGAGTAACGCCGCGTTTGAAATGGAGGTATCACCGCTCGCGTAAGGAGTAATGCCGCGTGTGAATTGGAGGTATCACCGCACTCGTAAGGGGTATCACCACGCCTGAATTTGAGAGGTAACGCCGCGTGTGAAATGGAGTAATGCCGTGCGTGAAATGGAGTAATGACGCATGTGAAGTTGATTAATGGGTAGAGTGACTGCCGCGGGTGTAAGGAGAACATGTGGCTGCTGCCAGCACCGCAGTTGTCAATGTCGTACGTATCAGCGCCGCTCTTGTCAGTGCCTTATAAGTCAGCTACAGTGGATCCGACCTACCGTGGGTACTCAAGCCCTCTCCCCTCCTCTTTAAGCACCGTTTCCCTCACTCGTCTCATACTCTCTCTCTCTAAGAAGCAAAGTGAGAGTCGATTGGTGCCTTTGAAGAAGCCTTCATTGGAACTTAAGGAGGCCCACGAGTGAGAAGTTTGAAGACACCGTGAGCATTAAGTAAGTACATTTGGTGTTCTTTCATCACTTACAATTAATAGCCATAGATTTCAAGGAATGTAGATGAGTAGAATGATAGGATGGAGAGCATGGATGTAATTGAATTAAAATGGGATTGAATGATTGATTGAGTATTATAAATTGAATTTTTAGTTGTAAAAGCTAATGAAGTTGCTTAACATGAATGAGGTTTTGCATTGAAATTTACTTAGATTTGTGAAGTGAGGAGTTTTATTTGAAATCATGCTAAAACTTGGAAGAGAGGAAATTCCAGGACCTGTGAGGGCTTTTGTATTAAACATTTCAGTGACCAAACCGGGTCCAAATGAGCACAAATCAGTCTTGAATTTAAAGATATGCGTAGCTACTCTAAGTTTTCTTTTTGCGCCATGTTAAAATTTCCTATAGATTGAGAGATATGCCCTAAAATGTTGGAATAAGTCGTTGTCCACATTTGCTATAATTTCCAGCAACTATCAAGCATTTTGCGCTGAGCTTTTGACCGACCAAACGATACCCAAATCCATGAGTGAGTTTAAAGTTACATGTTTGAGGCATTTTGAAATTCCCCATAGATTAAGAGATATGCCCCGAAATATGAGGGTATGTCCCTGTTCGTAGTTGCAAGAAATTCCAGCAACTGTCACTTTGTTTGTGCCGAGCTTTTGACCAATCAAGCATCTTCCAAATATCTTCAAAACACGGCCATTTTAAAGATCCGCATGTAAGATTGAAGTTGCATGTTTGAACTATTTTGATGCTCTTCCTAGATTCGGAGTTAGGCCTCCGAGAAGACGGATACATCACCGTTACATGTCATTGAAATTTTAGCTCTATGTTTGTATCATGTTATCTTTTACTGGATCACTCACTAAGAAACTCAAGTGGTACAGTGTGATCTTTGATAAGTGATAGTTTTCACGTGATGGTTACTAAATGCCATAGTGTTATGTGACTGATGCTATGCAGTTATATATTCTGTGAAATTTGACAAGTGCAATACTAATGTGATAGTTTTGTGACGAATGTTACATGATAAGTGTAGTAATGTTAATACTAATTGCTAAGCGTAAATACCATGTGATAGCTCTCATATGATGGATGTGTTATGCCAAGTATCATCATGTTATGTTACTGCTAGATAGCCCTAAGTAAGATTCAAGCTCTGCATGATGAAAATTGAATTCTTTGTCACAAGGCACTAATTTAGCAATGAATGAATTTAATGCTTGAGCATGTTACGATGTTGTGATAATGACCACTATGCCATGGGACACTCATTAATAGTGGGTACTGTTTTGTTATGATACTGTGAAACTGGCCACTGCACGATGGGGCATCTGTCAATAGTGGATACTATTTTATTGATACTGCCCACTATGCGATGGGACACCCATCGGTAGTGGGGAATGCTATATTGAGAAAAGTGATGCCGACCATGACCCCTAATTTGCTGAATGATAGGATGCAGTTAAGGGAAAGTTAAATGGGAGGGTTGCACCCCCCAAAATTCATGGGATGAGACTAGTGACTGATGCCTAATAAGGTAAGTGCCTATCAAAAACCCCAATGCGTACTGGGGACCGTGTGTGTGAGTATGAGGGCATTACGAAGTAGATTCACCCTCTTGTCATTGGCCTCCCTCCCGAGAGATGGTAGAGGTCCTAAGCAATGGGATTGGCTAAACCCGATGGATAGGGCTTGACGAACTAACAAGTGAGTGGGTAATATTTGAATAGTGCATGTGAATGCTGATGATTGTAATGATTGAATGATAACTGACATTTGAATATGATGCCTGTAATTGATGCATTTATTTGATTTCTTATTTACATGATTGCTGCCTCATGACTTCTTGGAAGAGCTTCTTATGATGCATGAATAGACTCATTAATAATGCATAACACCTAGATCTACTTACTAGGCTTTATAACTCATCCCCCTGTATCTCCCCTATTGTAGATCAATAGTGCCAGGTGGAGCACCAGAAGCTCGTGATTTGCAGTTGGGAGTTGAAGCTTTACTCACGGGAGAAGAAACTTAGATCTTTATGTAGTTCGGCGGTTCAGCCTGAATTTTGTTTATTTTGGAAATGTAATATTGGGCCCTGGTGCTCCAGACTAAGGTGCAAGATTCAGGGTTTATTTTGATGTAATACTTTTTCTTGGTGTATGGATCCTCGCAAATTTGAATATTTATCTGCACTTAGAGTTTTGTACTTAGTTATTTTCCATGGTTTTCTTTGATTATTGTTATAATGGCATTGAGTCAACTCTAACCTTAGTTACGTGCGCTACCATGGATCATGAACCCGCACTTGGTCACCCTCCATCGAGTACGGAAAAGGGGTCAGGGGTGGGGTCATGACAGAAGGATCTTGCCCTTGTGGAGTGATGTCTTTGATCTTTAGGTGTTCGATTCCTTTTCGAAAAGAATCAATGGTCGCTTGCTCCTTGAGGAAATCGAAGCATCTTTCACAGCCATCACGTAGCAGTAGTTTTATTTTTTTTCTTTCTGATGAAAGGCCATTTCAAAGATGGTTTCGCTGTAACAGAAATTCGTACATCCCTTTATCTATGAATAAATCCTCTTTCTCTTCACCTTGAATGCTCTCTCTTTTTTTCCTTTTTCTTTTTTAGCGTATTTTCTCCTTGTTCCTTCTCTATCGACTTCTCTCCTTTTTTATTTTATTCTTTTGGGTGGCATGATCTACCTTGCTTAGACGGCCCAGATGCCTCCTTCTTGAGTGTATGAGTGGCACGAGGAATGAAGTTCCCTTGCTTATGGGTGTGTGAGTGTGTTCTGGGACAAGTGATGTGTTCTTAGGGTAGTTCAGAATTTATTAAAAAGTAGAAAGAGGGTGTTACATACCTGGACTAGTGGTTGACTCAGTGTGGGTGCACCGTCTTTTTGGGGTGTCGTGCGCTATGGATAATCGTGATTTTGGTTAACGATGTGCTTTGGGTTAGCACGATGCTTTGAATGGCTACATGGCTACTCTCCTTAAGATGAGCATGATCTTCCTCGTTCGTAGGACGCTTTCATTACGCGGGCGATTAGTACCTGTCATACCCTTGAGCCATGCAACGTTTCGCATGTGTTACGCTTCATGGGCCCTATTTTTACGAGACGTTTCACGTCGCGTGTGGCTTGGTGTTCTTCCATGATTGGGATGCGTGTCCTGTGGCAAGCTTCTGGGCAATTCCTCTTCCCGTTCGTGATTATAAGAGGGACAGGGAGAGGCATTTCTTATTCGTAGGAGGGGTTCTTGTTTGGAGATAGAGGAGCTCCGGCTTTCATTGTTATGTGTTTATCTCCTTCACATAGAGTTTTTTGCTGTTTCATTGAGGTCGAAAAGTCCAGCCTTGCGAAGGTGGCTCCCTATTAGCAGTCATGGTTTTGGAGAAAAGCGCTGGTGAGAAAAGAGGAGGCACTTCCGTAGCAGTCCCATTAGCTAAACACTCGAGAGCATATGCCCATTCATCCTCGACTCTATCTCTTGTAGCATGTGGAGTTGAGGTTATCTCTGTGATGAGCCTAGTGGGCTCTACTCCTGTTTCTTTAAAAACAAGATTAAGCGTAGGAGCTGACCAAGGTCTCCTCCCTCTGTCAGCTGTTTCTAGAGAAAACCTGACTGTCTGGACCGGGGATCTTACTCTAAATGTTTGGCCTCTTTTTGTGATTGCTTCCCTGAATCTGCCCTCCCCGGAGTTAGGTTTCAAGGAGGCCATAGTTCGTTGCATGGTTCGCTCAGGGCTTCAGGAGCTCAAGAATTATGCTCTCTCTGAATTGAAGGAGCATGTTGGGGCTTTGGATTCTTGTGCAACCAGTTTGATGTTCATGCATCAGAATGAAGATGCTTTTAGACGGTTGAAGGAGTTATTATAGAATTTGGCGGATTGGGGTGTTGAAGCTCTTTCGCATGAGACTTTCGTCGCGGCGTCATTTGATGTATATCAGTCCTCGGGAAAGAAAGCAGCTCAAGAATTAGCTGACGTGGAGGCGTTACACAAAAGTGGGAAGAACGACTTGTTGCTGATCATTTCTGGCTCATGGATGAAGGACGAAGTGTAGCCGTCCGATTGTGGAGGCGGAGGATGAGATCGCACTCCATCAGGTTCGCGTAGCCAACTTGAAGGAACGTCAAAACGATTATCAGAAGGGAATAGCTTTGAGGGCTCAGATCTTGGAAGAGGCACGTTCCAAGGCGCAGGCAGCCCGTGACTCTTCTGTAGAGGCTTCGGCAAACGTCTCTCATTTAGAGGAGCAGAACCACGTCATTCAGAAGAGGGTACGAACGCTGAAGGCAAGGATGCTCGAAGCACTCGATGGTTTTTAGGATCTCTTACATTGTGCGCTCGTTTTGGGATCCGCCATCCTTTTGTAACCTCCTTTTTTTTTTTAATGAAGTTCTCCTCTTTCTTTTCGTGCCTCTTTCTCTTCTTCTTTTTTTTTTGCGCCTAGACTACCTCTTTAGACTCTCATCTAGAGATAATATTTCTTTAGATACCTACTGTTAATCAGGGGCATGGCCTCCTCTCCTTCGTGGTTGACCAACAAGTATGCCCCGTTGGGGAAGGCTTTTCTTATTATGCAGGGGCCTTCCCATTTCAACTCAAACTTTCCTTTGCTCCACCCATGAGCGGCGATGGGTGGGGTCATCTTATTGCTAGGACCAGCTCTCCTTTTGCAAACGTCTTTATTTTGATTGACTTGCCGAAAGCCCGCTGCATGTGATTCTTGTGCATTTCGAGATTTTGTTGCGCCTGCAGCCTTTTTTCATCAAGAGCATCTAGAGTAACTCGTTGTTCTACCATCTTCTCATAATGGAGGGTTATCCTGAGGGAAGGTAGTTCAATTTTCAGGGGTAGAATGGCTTCCCCTCCGTATACCACAGAGAAAGGAGTCGACTGAGTCGAGCCTCAAGCTATGGTGCGGTATGCCCACGGAACTTCTGACAGTCTTTCATGTCAGTCTATTTTAGTGTCAGAGATGGATTTCCTCAAGACGTTAAAGAGAGTTCTATTAAAGGCCTTGGCCAATCCATTGGCCCTCGAATGGTACATGGTTCAATAAATTCATGTAAACCCTAATTTTTTAGCCAATTTATCGATTTGGCTGCTTAAGAATTAGGGACCTTTATCGGAGACGATCAGGTCGAGGACACCAAATCGGTATATAATGTGGTGGCGTAGAAATTGGCTACCGCAGGGCCGAGGACCTTCTTGAGGTGGACAACTTCGGCCCATTTGGAGAAGTAATCTGTTGTAACAAGTACGAACACATGTCTGGAGGAAGATGGTGAGTCCATGGGACCCACAATTTCCATGCCCCATTGGGCAAAGGGTCAGGAATCCACTATCGGATGGAGAGGCTCTTGGGGCTGGAGAATAAGACTTAAGTGAATTTGGAACACAGAGCAGCTCTTCACGAACACGATGGAGTTGACATTCGTGGTAGGCCAGTAGTAACCTATCCAGACGATCTTGTTATAGAGTTTGGGCCCTGATTGGGGGAGGCCACAGACCCCAGCATGGATCTCTTTGTGTACCTTTTTTGCCTTTTCTTGGTTGATGGATCTCTTTGTGTACCTTGTTTGCCTCTTCTTGGTCGATACATCTGAGGAGCAGGTCACATAGAGAATGAGCAAGTAGGGTGCTGATCGATTGGTCATGCACAGTTAGATAGAGAATGAGGGATTTTCCTAGTATAGGTGCGGAAAGGACTGGGGGTTTGAGCAGATAGCTCTTGATATTTTCGAATGCCAGTTGACATGCTTGCTTCCTCCCATATGAATGGTATATCCTTTTTTAGTAACTGAGAGAAGGTTTGGCACCACCATGACAAATTAGAGATAAACCTCCTTATGTAGGCCAACTAGCCTTGGAGGAACCTGAGCTCTTGTAGATTTTGTGGTGACGGCATTTCTTGAGTGGCTCTGATTTTGAGGGGCTCAATTTTGAGACCCCTATACTTGATGATGAATCCCAAGAACTTCTCGGATCGTAAACCAAAGTTACATTTTAGGGGGTTCATCTTGAGTTGATGAATGCGGAGTCTCTCGAAGAATTTCCCTAGGATTTTTATATGATTGCCCCTGTCGTCAAATTTGATGACGAGGTCATCGACGTAGCGTTCGACCTCTTTGTGAAGCATATCTTCAAAAACAGTGGCCATGGCTCTTTGATACGTAGCTTCAACATTTTTTTAGCCCAAAGGGCATCATCGTATAACAAAAGACTCCTTTTGGGGTTAAGAATGTTGTAGCCTCTTTGTCTTTAAGGGCCATTCTTATTTGGTTATAGCTGAAATAGCCCTCCATGAAGGAGAATGCTTAGCAGTTGGTGGTTGAATCGATCAACAATTCAGTGAATGGGAGTGGCAAGTTGTCTTTAGGGCAGGCTGAGTTTAGGCCTTGAAAGTCGATGCAAACTCTGATCTGCCCATTCTTATTTTGGACGGGGACGATGTTGGCCAACCACCTTGGGTATTTGACCTCCCAAATAAACCATCTTGTCTAGAGCTTATCCACTTCTGCTTTAATTTGGAATTCTATTTCTACACTGAACCTCCTTGATTTTTTTTTGACTGGCTTTTGCGAAGGGTTGATCCCCAGTCTGTTGATGGCAACTCATGGGTCGAGACCTAGCATCTCTTCATAATGCCAAGTGAACACATCTCGTATGGCCTTTAGAAATCCTATGTATTCCTCTAAGACTTCCGAAGCTTCCTCTATTTCTTCTAGTTCAAGTGATGATACGTCGACAGCCGGTTCTTGCGTCCTATCTATTGACCCCGTATGTCCTTGATCGACTTTATTATCTATTGGGATTCTTGGCCAAAGGATTCTCCAGAGGTGCATCCCTGAAGGAGCATGGGCATTCCTTTTGAGGTCATCACATGAGAAACCTATTCGACGGGGGAATGTCCCGAAGGCAAGCTTGGACAACCTAGGTAATTGATTCCCTCTGTCTGGTGAGGTAAAGAAGGCGTGGCTTGAATGACAGCAAAGGCTGCTATTATCCCTTTACTGTCGTTTAATCCCTTGTTTTGGGAGGGCTCGTTGTCCATCTTCTTCATGATTTGATGAGCTTCTAAACTATATAAGTCCCACCCAGGAATAATGGCGACCTCTAGGAGGTGAATGATCTGCGGGCCTATTCGCATGGCTGTTTTTTGAGTTTCTGGAGTGAACCCGAGCAGAGGTTCAGAGGCACGCCCCGGGGATGCTTCGTCCTCCATTTTAGCCTTCCCTTTTCTAACGGCCTCTGCTTGGTCATGTGAATCTTGCTTTTTCTTTTCTACAATTGATGTTGAGGCTTGCATTTGGGATTCATGTTGTCGATCAAAGGTGTTGGCAGCACCGTAACTAGGGAAAGATGGTCCGCTCCTGCTCTCTTGGCGAGGCGACTCTTCTTCGATCAGGGAGGTGGCGAGGTGCAGGGTTTTATTGGGGTTTTGAGCTTGACTCATGGGTTTGACCTCCGCGTTCTGTCTTTCGGGGACCGAGATAGACAATGTTTTAGGGATCTGAAGGGTTTTAAGAGTGTTTTGTTGTCACTTTGTAGGAGTTTAGTGTAGATTATTCCAGTCATTTTCGGTGTATAGCATTTCAGGTATCTGTAGTACCTTGAGGTTTTGATCAACATGGTCTGGCAAAAACTACTCCTCAATTTTCAATGAGGCTGGAATGCATAGAACTTTTCGGTTTGGTTTCTGCCCAACTTCACTTCTAAGTACTACTTCATTTCTGATATGGGCAGGGATGTGCAACCTTTTCATGCCCATCTGAGTGTGAGCACCCGCAAGTGTAGACGGGTTTAGATCCATGTTCGTGACTTTATTACATCCATCTTTGGTCTCTGCCATTGGGGATTCTTATGCTGGGGGAATTCGAGACTAACCCCTTCCCTAGTCTTTTTACCTTGGCATATCTGTGGCGAGATTCTCGTCCACTGATGTTAGGGGGAACACTATCCCGTATCTCTTCTCCTCTTGAAAAAGGTAGTCAAGAGACTTCGCCATGTCTTCGACATCTTCATGAGAGGTCAGAGCCGTTTCCCCTAACCTTGGGTTTAGGCTTCCTTTTACCAACATCTCAAGCATTTTGGGTCACATTGGATTCGTGAAGTAGTACTTCGCGTTAGCATATTGCAATTTAGCGATGGGGAATGGCCTCTTATCAGCGTGGATAGTGCGTTGCTTCCCTTCGCGACTGTATTTGAAACATTGATGTAAGGTGGATGGGACCACTCCTTGCTCATAGAGCCAAGGTCGACCGAGTAGGATGTTGTAAGAGGTGTCGGCGTGAATGACATGGAACAATGTAGTGGCCTTCAAATCTCCAATTTTAAGCTTGAGCCAAATTGTTCCAGCCGACTTCTCCTCAGGCTAGTAAAATCCTTCAATTGTTATGGTTGTTGGTTCGAGTTGGTCTGTGCTTAGGCTGAGCCAACTGAGGATTTCCAGGGCATCAAATTTACTGTCGATCCCCCATCCAGTATGATCCTGTTGATCAAACAGGCTTGGAGTTCACTCATCACGAAGAAGGGTCGATTATGTAATCCGTGTCCCAGTTGTAGGTCATCATCAGAGAAAGTGATGGCCATACAATTACTGAGTACCTCGAGGTCAACTTCGATTTGCTCGACCTCAGTCTCATACACCTCTGTAGTGGAGAGTGCCTGTATGAGTGCCATTAAAAAATCTTTGGACAGCATAAGGGCATCGTAGACGCTAAGGAGAGCTAGGAGTTTCCTTAGATGTCCAACTACATCGTACTTGATTTTATCAACCTCATAAAGGGTAGCCCATGGTTTTCCACCCCTTTTGGAGGAGTCGGTTGAGACGGAGAATTCTTTAGTGGCAAGGGGAAACTTCCATGATCAGAGAATGTTGGATAGGTGGGTCTCAATCTAGCCCTCAAGTCAGGGTGACCTGATGACTTGGCTCCAGGTTCTATATGGATCCGAGACCTGAGACCGCTCTCTCGTGAACCGTGTCGGGAGGACATGGGTGTTGTACGTCCTTTTTTATAAACTTCCATGAGCCTGTGCGAATAAGGAGAGAGCCGACGACAGTCTGGTCTAGCGCGTTCATAGAACACTCACAGGCCAGAATGGTGCCGAGAAATAAAGCCTCTAGCCTAGTGACCTGAGTGAGGTGCCTTTGCACCAAAGAAGGACCCTTTATATCCTTGTGAGAAAGGCTGTTGCAAGGCACCTGACCATCGCCATTGTGCTCAGAATGTTAAAAAAACCCTAAGGACCAAATTTGGGCTCAATCAGACCCCTCTAAAAGGGGTTATGCTCATGCGGCCTTGCAACTCATGGGTTTTACCTTAATTCGATGCAGCTTCACCAAATAAGTCCTGGAAATGGGCTGTGTCAAAGTTTTCCGATAGCAGCTTCTCTCTCTCTTCCTCCCACTTCCTTGCAGGTGACCCCATTTACCCGGAACCCCCCCTATCCATCCGTGATCCTGTGGATGTGTCCCAATCCGCGAGACTCTGCCCTTGACTTTTCCCTTGACTTCTGTCCATGCCCCCTTTTAATGGTCAGGAAACCCTTCTGGGAGGGACATAAGTATCCCTTCCTTAAAGCACGGAGAGAGTGAAAAGAGAGAGAGAGAGAGAGAGAGAGAGCGAGAGAGAGAGAGAGATTGAGAACCTGAAGAGGGGGCGATGATGGCAATGTCGCCCACTCTAACATTGTCAAAGCACAAGAAGATGACCCTACTTCATCGGACCCTCGGCCCCATGGTCGTCAAGTGCCGAAGGATGAAGATGGGCCCCAAGGACTTCAAGCACCGAGCCCGACAACAGGCCATCCATTGGGCTGCCCCAATCCCGTACTTACTCGGGCCATCAAGCAAGCTCGAGCCCAGACAGAGCAAGACCAATCGTTGCTCTCCGGGGTCCACGATAGGAGCACGAAGAGGATCAGGGTCACCCCTCCCTCTGAATTACCTGGCCTCGGCCAAGCTATTGAGGTCATGATGGTAGGTCAGAATGAGGAAGGGCTTGAAAGCTCGATGGCTCGCCTCAAGAGCCTTCTGAACAACATCTTAGATGTGCTCATAGGGCTCGAGGAGGCATTGTCAACCGTCTCCTCCCACCGAAAAACCAACTCTCCCCCTAAGCCACCACTTCGGGAGGAAGAAAGACCTCAGCCTTCGGCTTCAGCTCCAGCGTAGAGGTCTCTGAATCCTCGTCCCGCTCTTGAAGTTCGTCCTGATACAGCTCCTCAAGCCTCACCGTCGATGTTCCCACAGGAGGACGTCTAGCAGATGATCAATAGAAACATCCGAGGGCTGCAATTGTCAAAAGCGCAGGACAGCCTCTCATACCAAAAGCCCTATCCGCCTTCTGTCGATCAATTGCCCTTCTCAGTCGGGTATCAAAAGGGAAGGTTACCACTTTCTTATGGCATGGGCTCACCTCAGTAGCACATAGCCCACTTCATATCGGTCAGTCAAGAGTCGGCCTTTGACTCAGGATTGCTGCTTCAACAATTCATGGCGACCTTGGTCAGCCTCCTTTAAAATGGTAGGCCTGCCTGCTGCCCAACTCGATCAACTCCTAGAAGAAGATGGAACGGCTCTTCTACAAACGCTTCTATGAAGGAGAGCTGGACGTACAGGCCATAGAGCTCCTCACCACGGCCCAAAACCCCGACGAATCGGTGGGCCAATATATCTAGTAATGGAGAGACATTGCAATTTGTCAAACCAATCACATGAGCGAGGTGGAAGCCATCCATACGTAGGTCAGAAACATGAGAGAAATCTCCCTACATGTCGAGGCTTCCAACCTCACCACCTTCTGCGAAATGATCACTAAGGTGGCCAAGATCGAGAGCTTGCTGAAGCATCATGCCAGAGGCTCAACCCAAACCTCAGCAGGGGGCCAAATCTGGGGCAACAGGACAAACCCCTGCACTGATCAATCCAAGAATCTGATCAACGTGCCAGTGATGAGCGCTTCCTAACCAAAATCCAACACAACCCCCATGGGAATGTTGGACACCTCCAAGGGGCTCTAACCGTAGATCCAGGGGTTGGCACAACAGGAGCCACCCCAAAAGAAGGACTACAGCAAGGTGCCACCACCGCGCAGCTACCAATAAACTGACGAGATCAAGAGGAAACTCAGTCAACAGTATAGCTTGAACAGGGCATGGGTGTCAACCCTCCGTACGATGTTGATTGAGCAAGACATGGAGACCCTTCCGCCTAGTAAACGGTCGTACCACATAGAGTGGATTGATCATCCCAACTACTGCGCATTCCACCAAATGCTAGGGCACCCCGTCGAGGACTGTATCCAGCTCAAAGACTATATTGAAGCCCTAATTGAAGAGGGCCCAGCTCAATTTGGAGGACCTCAAGAAGGCTTTCGAGACATCTGATGCCTGTCACATGGTCACAATCCATGAGGAGCTGGATGATGAAGTCCTTGAGGCCGAGCCACAGCTCTGCTGGCTCCTTACTCTTTTTGAGGCGATAGTGCAGGATGCGATAATTGTGCCCCACGCCCCAAGATGCAAATACAAGTAGTTGGAAAAATCTAAGACCTGTGGTGCCCTTACCACTAGCTGAGTGGTCACGACATGTGTTACTGCTATGGGTTCCTGGACATCCTTCAGGGATACATTCAAGATGGGTGGATAGCCACGATTGAAGAGTAGGCCCCATTTTGGAGTAGAAAACCCCACCAGTTTCCTTACCCCAGTCTGGGAACAGAGCGAGCTCGAAGCCCTATCACCGACACCTCTGAGTCTTCTACCTCTAAGTTGTAAACACCATGGCAGATGTATCATGCCCGATGAAGACCAAAGGACACCAGCAGCGACAGAACCCGTCGCGCAGGCACGATATTACACCCCATGTGCATGAATCCTGTCGGCTTGGAATGGAAAGGCATGACCTGGAGGGGCCAGTTACGCCAACCAGAGGCGGCCAGTCCCCCCCACACTTGGACAGGGCAGAACTCTTGCCCCCTCAACCTACCCTTGGCAACTTCATCCCATGGCAGGTCTTCTTTGCCGAGGAAAGTCAGCATCACGTCACAAGAACCCCTCAGGGAGTAGGGACCTAAGGCGCATATTGATGGCAGTCTCAAGGGCAGAACTCTAAGCAGACGCCAATATAGTCACGAAGGTTCGACTCTAAAACTACCTCCTGACACAACTGTGCACCGGTAGGAGTTCATGGCACCCAAGGAGAATGATCGGGCACCCTCCCGATAAGAGCCTTAATTCGTGTCATTCTTGTCGCTCTCCCTCTCAAAAAAAAAAAGAGAAAGGCAGGGGAAGACGCGCAATCAAAAAGAGAGGTGTAAAGAAATGAGAAACCTCAAATGAATCAAATGAAAAAAGGATAAGTAAAATAGTTGTCTTATTCACATGCACATGATGTTACAAAATCTTAGTGGGCACACAAGGCCCACACAAAATATCAGAAGTTGTCGAACACCTCCTGCATCCTCGACTTCAGCTTCCCCACCTCCCTCAATATAGCCTCCACCCGCTCCTCCCCACGGGTGATGTCTTCGACTACAGACTCAGATAGGGCGGTAACCATCCTCATCTCCAAGTCTATTTGTTTCAGCCGCTAAGAGTTGCCAGCTAGAGCTTCCTGAAGACGCTACCAGTGCTCCTTTCGGGTGTCGGCATGAGTTTGCAACCCTGTGATCCTCTGAATCTCTTGCTTGGTCTCGCGCTTCTTCACTTTAAGCAGGGCGCCATGACAAGTGCTTCTACCGCCCCCCAGTTGTAGCCTTCCACCCGGGCTTCTTGAGCAGCCAACTCGGCCCTTAGTGGAGCCAGATAGGACTCGTCAAGCCATGTGATAGAGGCCTCTGCCGAGAGGCCTGCAGCTCCCCACTGCTCAAGGTTCTGCAGCAACTCCTCCAACTAGCTGGAGGACTCCGTGTCTAGATCCACACCCCGCAGATGGGCCACACAAGCCCTCACCCCTTCAATCCCCTCCTAGAGGTTGGAAAGGGGGCATTCCTTCAAGCCCTCAAGTCCTGTCTGGAGCATCCGCCTTATGGTCCGTGCCCTAAAGCCCAACCTCGATGAAGTCATAACCAAGGAACTCACTGGTGCAAGTTGGGGAACGTCAAGGACTAGCCCCTTGATCATAAGAGCTAAAGACTCGGAGGGAATGACCAGAGGCACATAAGAGGGCTTGCCAGTGGTCTCCTGACTTTCGACACCAGCAGGCACAGACGCCTTAAGGAGGAGACAGGGGCCTCATTAGCTAAAAACCTCACACTTTTTGCTGTCGCCAAAGAAAAAGGAGGAGTGAAACAAAAGGGTCAGACTAAAAGAAAATGGGGCACCAGCCACGCACCTAGGCTCAAGCAGCCACACGTTTCCTGGAGGAGAGGGTGGACTCCGACCGGCCATAGGTCCTGCTTGAAAGTGTTACTTTGAATAAAGGTGAACATAAAAAAGGAGGCCTGAACAAAGGCTCTAAGGGTGATTACATTTACTTGGGATCTAGACCTTGGGTAAAATTGAAGAGACACCCCTCCTTTTATAAAGTTCGGCAGCAGGACACCTAATTGACGGGCAACACCCCCTAATCGCAAGAGAGTGCCGACTGCACACGAAGCAAAGCGTCACAAACCAAGCACCGAGGCACCGTTAGCTTGCAAATCAAAGTGTCACAACTCAGGGATTTTACCTTAGCACGATGCGCCTTCACCAAACTAGCTCCAGAAATGGGGTTGTATCAGATTTTTGGTAGCAGCTTCTCTAACCCATGATGCCTTTCTAAGAAATCAGATTAAGTTCAAACGTTGATATGTTCTAGATAACACCAGGCTCATCATTTTGACCTAAGGCACTCACTGTGGCGTGACCAGAAAACCCTAATGCTCTGAAGAGGAAAGTAGTTGAAGAAACAAGGACAAAAAAAGAGGTCTAGCAGGCTTCGGATTCGATGAAGCATAGCTCAAAATCCAGGTCATGGATTGGCGTCAAGAGGAGTCCAAAAGAACCACCTCGCACAGAGCTGCATTCTGGTATGACTCTTTCATTCAATCCCTTGTTCGATTTATTTGAGTCCTTAGGTCACCAAAGAAGAAAATCCAGTTGTTTGTCGGAATCCCCTTCTCCGATAACCTTCCAATATAGCTGAAGACACAAATCTACACCAAATTGGCCCCAACATGGTGCGAAATGATTACAACGACCTCCTCTCTAGCTTGCAAGCTTAGCCAGGTGCTAAAAAGATGCACCTCGAAAATGCGTGGGAAAATAAAGTTTACAAAACTAGTTGGACTTTCACCCCGGGGAAGAAGGCTCCCACAACATGATTGACGGGCATCAAAATGCTCGCAATCAGGAGTGGAAAAAAGATATGTTGCTAGAAAAGCTAAAACAGTTGCCGCATGTTGTAGAACTTGCTTCCAAGGTCTTTCCATGGTAGAGCAACCTGCATGTAGAGACGGTCACGTCATTTGGGCAAAAGACCATAGGGGCATTTTTGTCATTTATGTCTAATTTTTTGATTTTTTTTCAATTATTTTAATTGCAATTAAGCTTGACTTTTGAGCGTTCACCCCTGTTTGGTGAATCCTCTATATAAGCAGGCTTAGCTCATTTGTAAAGGAGGTCCTGGAAACTCTTTTCAAAATGTTTCCCATTTGGAAGCTCCAATACCCCAAAGGCTGGGAAGAATAGAGGCTAGTTCATTCTTACTTTGTATTATTCAATGAGTCTCCAAACCATTCGGGAGAGAAGAGAGGAAGAGAGAGAATACTTTATGAGGGAGGGTACCCCTGAGTGTGCGATCCTACGGACGCCCTGGTCGCGTGGGTCATCCCATTTCCCCAAGCTGAATCATTCCTTCTCTCTCTCTCTCTCTCTCTCTCTCTCTCTCTTCCTCCCACTTCTGTGAGCGTGACCCCATCAGTGCGGAAACCCCCATCCGTCTGTGAGCCCACGAACATGTCCTAACCCTTGGGACTCTTCCCTCGACTTCTGTCCAAGCCCCTTTTTAGTGGTAAGAAAACCTTTCGGGAAGGGCATCTAGGGAGGAGGGACATCAGGATCCCATCCATATATCACGGAGAGAGTGAAAAGAGAGAGAGAGATTGAGAACCTGAAGAGGGCTCTTGTCTAAACCATGCTGACAAGTAGCCGGAGGGCTTCATAATTGTTCTAAGAGGGCCATCCGCCTGGGCGTGTCCCCGAGCCCTCAAGCAACGTAAGGGTGATCCGCTCTCTAGTCACAAAAATCTCTCTCATTGTCAGCTTCCTATCAGCAAGTAAGGGGCCCCACATGTCCACCATGCGTCAGAACCCCTCGAATGTTCAAGAGAAGTTTTCCTCACCCCCACGCGGAGGGAAACCAAGACCTCACCGACATCAACGGGTAGGATTACCAACCAGTGAGAGAGGAATTAAGGTGTGAGGTGGGACTTATCTCACCAGGGTCCGTGAAACACTCAGGCTAACTCGTGTGGGTGCCCTCTTTGATCACGTTGGAATGCCACTCGGACTTATGACCGGTTTGAAATCATCTCCTTTGGCCTCTTTTTCTTTTGCAGTAATTACACACACACATTAAAATACAAGACAAGTGGGTCTGAAGACCCCACTTGTTAGATGCCTGAATCTCGCCCTCGGCTCGAGGTGACCTTATGACTTAGCTCCAGGTTCGACGTGGACCCTGGATCTTAGACCTCTCCATCGTGAACCGTGTCAAGAGGACACGAGCATGATTACAAACAGGTGAGGGAGGAATTAAGGTGTGACGTGGGACTTACCTCACCTGGGTTTGTGACTCACTCGGGCTAACTTGCATAGGTGCCCTCTTAGATCACGTTGAAATGCCCCCTGGATTTATGACCGGATCGAAATCGCCTCTTTTTGCCTATTTCATGTTTTCCTGTAATCACGCATACACATTAAATTACAAGACAAGTGGGTTTGAAGACCCCACCTTGTCATTGGGGGAGCGCACACAAGCGTGTGTACTCAAAGGAAAACAAAAAATGACATGATCGGGTTCATAACAATTTGACAGCCTCCCGGCGTCTCCTTGAAGAAGAACCCTTGATACATATTTTATAATAATAAAACAGAAACTAAGAGGGATATACGAAAGCAGATGAGTGAAGGGAGAAAAAACGAAAGAAGGGAAAACATTTAATCAGGCATCTAGGCCGTCACAATGACAAGATTGTGTTTGAACACATTTTTCAGCACCTTTTGTCCCTGATGCGGAATAAAGGGGAAGCTGGTCAATAAAGCCTGATATACAGTGGAATTCTTGACAATCTCAGAATTATCCCAGAACGGGTTAGAATCGTTTGAAGCACTTCAAAAAGCCACCTGCCAAGTTTTGTCGCAATCCAATATGTCTGAGGTAATGCAAACAAAGAAACAGTTTCAGAAAAATCGGCCTCTCGCACCCCGAAACGAAACCTGTAACTAGAACTATATTTTTGATGCGTCAAATTATTGTGGGACTACCGTCATTGGATCCGTCACGGTAAAAAATCCCTATGAGTCAAGTTTCGGCTTAATCAATCACTCTAGGACAAAGTTATGGGTGAAATACCGAAAATGGATAGGCCACACACTATTCCCGTGCACCCTCCCTGCACCAAAACACCATTAAAAGTGTCTGTTTTCACAAGCTCGGATAAGGAGTTTTGAGGGTCACATCTCACCTGTTCTAAATCAGATCGCACTTAAATTTTGTGAGCGTGTTCGTCTCGCCAAGATAAGCGTTTCGATATGTGGTTCGCCCCTTGATGACGTCTGAGCAGGAACAAATGCTACAGAGAATTTTTCTATTTGTGAAGAGAGTTACAGGAAAATCAACAGCGACATGCCTCGCTTGAGTGGCCAAATCACGACGCTCGTGCATCAGATTGAGGTGAGACCAGTTCCATCGCGTGCATAAGGTCTGGGGATCTCTCTGGTCCGAACCCCGTGTGTGATGAATGGTTAGGTTGCACACATGATTGCGTCGAAATGACTGCAAATTCTGGTCATCGAAATTGGGATTCCGGTTAAAACCTAAAACTCACGAAATCTTCGTTCAGACACGAAATCGAGCTGTGTTTGTTTCCATGCGATCGTGACGGAATTCTCAGTGTAGTACAATGAAGAAATCATGGAAAAACATCAAAGAATGAGTGCACTATCGATCCAAGGTTTTCAAGATTTATCTAAATTTCATGTCTCATGATCGTGGCTTAAAAACACGATCCATGGCTCGAAATTGACATCAAATCGATAGCCATGTCGAGCCCTATAAGAAAACAATCATCTTTTTCTCAAGCGGGCACCGGAGCAATTCTGGATCATCGATAAGAGATTGCACATGTTCTAGGGCAACAACAAGGACTGTTTTTGAATTTCATGAATTGTTAGGCAGGGGCAAAACAATCATTTTGGACCCATTTTTTTAATTCCTTTTAATTCAAAATATTGTAATT
Source organism: Amborella trichopoda (assembly GCF_000471905.2). The sequence goes on from NW_006497091.1 coordinate 588,847, forward strand.
ATTATCAATTAGGATCGTTTTTGGGCATGCACTCATGTTTGGGCCTAATTCTATAGATACATGCAAAACCTAATTATAAAAGGATCTCCATTCATTTTCATGTTGATGAATAAAATTTAAGATTTCTTCATTGATCATGGGTACATCTTGGAGAGAGAGATAGGAGAGAGAAGAAAAGGGTCAGTAGCTTTCGATGAGGTAACTTTCTCTCTCCTCTTTTCTCTCTCTTCTTTCTTTCTTTTTCTCTCCTCTATTCTCTCTCCTTTTTCTTTCTTTTTTCTCTCCTCTTCACCTCTCGACTATCTCCTCCTCCCATCTCTATCAATTTCTCTCTCCTCATGCCCTCTCGCCTATCTGTTCTATGTCTCTCTCATCTCTATCTCAAAACATGCACGACAGTAACCGTCACCGTGCATGTCTCCTTCTTTCCTTTACTCTCTCGTCCTCATCTTTCTTCTTGTTCTCTCTTTTTCTCTTCTCCTGTCTTCTTCCTTCTCTCTGCTCTATTTTCCTCTCTGTCTCTCTTTTTCAGAATTTACACGGCTATGACAACGTCGTGTATGAAACTCTCTCTGTTTTCTTTTCTCTCTAAAACACAAGGCGGTGGCAATGCCATGCGTGTTTCCTGCTCTCATATTTCCTTATTTTTCTTCTCTCTCTCACTCTCTTTCTCTCTCTTTCCCTCTTTCTCCTCTGACTCTTTCTAGTATTCTCTCGTTGGTCACTTTTCTCCTCTCTCTACTTTCCTTTTCTTTTTCTCTTCCCTAAACTCTCTCTGCCTTTCCTTATCTCACCCTCTAATTTATTTTTCTCCTCTTCAGTTATGCCCGACGATGCTTATCACTAGACATGACATTCTCAGTCTTCCCTTATTCTCTAGAAATACATGTAGTGAGCCGGGGCTTAACCCGAGTGGTTGGTTGGGCCACTGTACAAGTTTCCTATCCAATGTTGTGCACGGCGATGCCCATTCTCTGACAAGGCACTGAGCTGAGCCATAACCCAAGTGGCAAGTCGGGTCGTGTCTGAGTCCCTTACGACATAAGAGGTGATGCCTAGTGCCGCGTGTGACATTCCTCTTTGTTTCTCCTTTCTTTTCTATCATGGATGGCAGTGACCATCGTTGTCCATGTTCTTTCTCTCTCCTTTCTCCTCTTTCATGGATGGTAGTCACCATCGCCGTCCATGTTCTTTCTATTTCCTTTCTCCTCTGTCATGGACGGCTATGGTCATTGTCGTTCATGTTCTTTCTCTCTCCTTTTTCCTTTATCATGGACGACGATGGTCACTGTCATCCATGTTCTTTCTTTCTCCGTTCTCCTTTCTCCTCTATCATGGACGGTAGTGACCATCGCCATCCATGTTCTCTCTCTCTCCTTTCTTCTCTATCATGGACGGCAATGACCATCATTGTTCATGTTCTTTCTCTCTCCTTTCTCCTTTATCATGGACGACAGTGACCATCACCGTCCATGTCCTTCCTCTCTCCTTATCTCCTCTGTTATGGGTGGTAGTAACCATCGTCATCCATGTTCTTTCTCCGATCTTCTCTTTCTTCTTTCTCCCTTCTTTCTTTTTCTTCTTTCTCCCACTTTTCTTGCTCCTTTCTATTCTCTCCTATTTGCTTTCTTCTTCTCTTTACTTTCTTTTCTCTCTTCTCTTCTTTTCTTCTTATACCGTCTTCTCATCTCTTATTCTTCTCCACTTCTCTTTTCTATCTATTCTTATTCTTTCTTTTCTTTCTTCTCTCTTCTCTCTTCTCCTTCTTTCTCTTCTATTTTCCTTCTCTTCTCTTCTTTTTCTCTTCTCCCTCTCTCCATTTCTCTCTCTGCTTCTCGTCTCTCTCTTTCTCTTTTTTTTCTTCCTTTCTCTCTCATTTGATTAAAGGATAAGTTTAGCACTGTCATGGTAGTCTTGTCATTGAGCAGTACTACCGTTGCGCTAATCTAATTTACCATGCCCATCTTGCTGCCATGTTGAACTCATCATTGTGCCAGGCTGGTTGATATTGGTGTTTTGTCGTCTAGTAGTATTGTCGTTGTGCCGATCCATGTCTTGCTAACACGTCAAGTCATTCATCATGCCAATATTGCCACTGTGCTAGGCTAGTCACCTGATCAAATGTCTCTTTCTTTCCTCTTCTTCTCTTTTCTTTCTCCCAACCCTGAACTCATCATCTCTTCTCTTTTCTCCTTTGAATGTGCATGCCTGTGTATATTCACCCAAAGACAAGATTGGGTCTTTTGGACCACTTGTCTTGTAACATTTGTCATGTGTGTGTGATTGCAGAAACATGAGAGTACTGGCCAAGGGATGCGATTTCGAACCAGTTGTAGGATTGGGGGGTTTTCTTCATGATCTAAGAGGGCACCCATACGAGTCAGCTTGAGTAAGCCCCAAACCCACCATAAATTCCTCTCTCATCAGTTAGTAAACCTGCCCTTATTCTTGAGCAAGGTACTTGAGAGAGCATCTCAAGCAACAGGTTCCACTGGAATCCAGGACACGTGTCGCCCAATCATCTAGATCCAAAGGGCAAGATCGAGGTACCTAACCAGCTTGAAGACTCCAATGGGGACTTACCCCTTTGTCGGATTGTCCTTGCTTGGCTAGTTTCTCCTTAAATATCTGCATTACTTTCACATGGCTTCTAGGTTAGTTAACCCATTCAATCGGATTGGGGATTTTCTCATCCCCACATTCGCGAGCTTGCCCAGGGAACAAGTTCCTCGAACTTTCTTCCCAACCTTCCTTCTAAGCAAAGACCCAGTGCTTGGATAGGCATGAGGAGGGACTTAAAGGTCCCCAACTCCCATTTCCTTGCCCTAGAGGAACTTTCACCAAGGCACCTTGCATCGGTAGCATGTTTGCTACTTTCACCGGCAAGTCCCTTATCGGTCGTATTGTCGAGGTACGATGTAAGGCTGCCAAGTCCCTTTTTGCAAAAGGCATGGACATTGCCGCTGCTTCTGTGGATCGCCGCAAGGCTTCCCCCTACATTCCTGCACCACCACGAGTCTCTATGCTTAGAGACTTAATACATAGAGGAGGAGACCCTGGGGCCTCCACCTCTCGTACACACATTAAGACTCGTGGGTCATCCACTCGAGTCACACCTCGGGGAAGCCCTTGTGCTATCTTGAGTAAGCGTTCAGGAACAGGCCTCCTTGAGCCAAAACCTGTGCGCAAGCATGTGCATTCCATTGCTCGAGGCAACGCCGTTGCTGTGCCAACCCGAGAACATGGGAGACGACCCCTTCGTCCTCCCGCTCAGAACACACTAGCACACCATGTAAGGGGCAGGCTTCCACCTGTTCCCTTACAAACGCTTGCTCGTAGTTCCTAACCTTCTAAGACTGGACCACTGCTCGAGCCCGAGTTGACTCCCAAGTCACCCATAATCCTTCTTTAAGGGGCCCACATGTGCTGCCGTCCCAAATTGTCGTTCCGTGCTCCTAACTCAATAGCCGTTATGAGTCGACTCTTCCCTCGCTTGTCTTGCCTCTTTTGGAAAAGCACCTCAAGCCTTGGTACTCAAAGACTTTTCCCAAGAGCACCATCTTGAGCCAACCACGTCAACTTGGTCTATCCTTTGGAGCCTATAAGAGAGCTCGAGGAAGAGACCTGATAAGAGATCAAGTCCTTCATCGTCCTTGACCCAGTTTAACTCCAATTCCTGGTGCACACCCTCTGCTTCACCTAATGGATACAGCTCCCTCTTGTGAAAGAAGAGCTGACCAACAGCAGTCCCGATCACAATTCTGACATGAGGTTCATCAAGGCCTCAAAGCCAAGTGTGACAGGGGTCTGCAAATCCTGAAAAAGGAAGTAACCTAGATAGTTAGGGCACCCAGCAGCCACAGTCCAAAGACTGTCAAGAACCTGTCCTTACTTGCTCAGCATACAAGATTCGAGTTCAGCAGAGGCAAGCTGAGCCTTTACTGATTGATCTGCCACATATGACCTGTTAGGATTGGAAGCCTTTAACCTGACCTACCTGGAGAAACAGTCAGTGTCATGGTTGTAAACGAACCTAGCAACTCCCAGGAAGCACGCATGGTAAGGTTTGAACAAATGGTGTAAGCAATGAAGGAGAAGATTGATCGCATGGAAACAGTGAGACACTCGGCTAACCAAGACGTCAACTCCCATCACTCAGATGATATACCTTCAAGGCAGCCTCCTCCTCTTGCCTCATAGGACAATTTTGTCCCTCACTCTATCTCACAGGCAGACATAGATGCTATGGTGACTCACAATCTCAAGAACAGGCAGATCTCGAGAATATAAGGTGCGACACTTTATCAGAAGTCGTATCCTTCTTACATTGATTAGGTGTCATTTCCCCAAGACTATAAGAAAGGGAAGTTTCCCATGTTCAATTGAACAACATCCCCTCACTAGTATATTGCCCACTTCCAAGAGGCATGTCAAGAGACAACGGCTGATGGGAGACTCCTTCTCCGTCAGTTCGTTGAAACTCTGGATGGCCTGGTTTTTCAGTGGTATGGTAGGCTTCCCCCAAATTCAGTACGTACTTGGGAGGAAATGGAGAAACTGTTCCACCAACGCTTCTATGAGGTCAAGAGAGAGGTCCAAACCATCGTGCTTCTCACCCTGACTCATGAACCATATGAACCTGTGGATCAATTCATAGCATGGTGGAGAGATTTGGTCGCTCTCCATCCCAATCCTCTGCCCGAGAAGGAAGCAGGTCAAGCCTGTGTGCAAAACATGCATCCTCAGATTTCTCTACATGTTGAGGCTTCCAATCCGACCTCCATGTCAGAGTTGATCGCTAAGTCATTTTGCATATAGAGCTTGTCACGCCACCATGGTGGGTCAGAACAACAGTCCCCAAACTTGGGAAATAATCGGGGCAATGATATTTCTTGGACCAATGCCCAGGGCAACCAACAAAAAGGGGCGATTAGTGCAGTTGTTACTATCAGTGATCCCAAGAAGGCTGCCTCTCAGAACTTGGACCTCTCCAAAGGGAGGCACAACAAAGATAGCACCTCAGGTAGGCAAGCAGCCTTCATACAACTGGGTACCCCCACCTGCAAACCTTAATCGAAGTGATTATTGGACTAACCATCAGAATAAGGTTTATCCTATCTAAAAGAAATGGTTCTCTGCACTGCTCTGACAACTGCTGGAACACAACATGATTGAGCTGCCAGAGATCAAATTTTCCTATCAAGTTTGTCTTAATACACACACAAGATACTGTGCTTACCATCGAAGAGTAAACCACTCCACGGAAGACTGCTGTAAGCTGAAAGACCTCATTAGAGCTCTAATCCAAAAAGGTCAGATAAAACTCGAAGAGACAACAAAGGCATTCGGGGCATCAGAAGCTTCTCACAAAGTGATAATGCATGAGGAAGATGAAGTAACCAACCTCCTTCGCGCCCTGTTCATCATGATGCTTCCAAAAGGCCTCATCACGCCAAAACTGGCAAGGTAGCCTCGACACCTTGCCCTGGGAACTAACAACCATTGGTGCCCATACCATCAGATATGGGGCCACGACCTGAGTGAGTGCTCCAGTTTTCATGACATAATCGCGAAAAAAATACAAGGATGCCTAAAACACTGTAATTTTTTAGAAGGAAATCCATGTCACTGTTTCACTAGTGCCAGAGGGCCTCTTAACACAAGATCCAGATAAGGATGATTCAGATTCTGCTGAACCCTCAACATCCCAACCATGGAGAGTCTACCATAGGTGAAGTAGACTCAAATCATTAAAGCGAGAGGAAGTGTGTTAAGCTAGGGCTCCTCACAACCCTAATAAGACGGGCCAATCACCTTCAAAGGCGGTTAGAAGAATACGAGTACCGAGAGCTGCTCGTCGAAAGAACAAGGTTCCTCAACCACTGGTCGAGCCAAAATTCCTCAAGCCTCTTCTTCCCTTGCCAACCTTGCAAGACTTCATACCGGTCGCCATTGACCTTATTCCCACACCTCACCAAGAGGACGCCCCTGAGTCATCTCAGACTTGGGGCACGTCTAATGAGGGTGACGATATTAAAAGCACCCTCCAAAGGTCGATGAGTGGAAAAGACCTAAAAGACTCCTTGCACGCGTCCAACTCTGGTGATGACGTAAAAAACTGTCCAGATGGGTCCGATGAGGGGAATGACCTTAAAAGCCTCTCACCTACTGACCCTTCCCCTTCTTCTTCTTCGTCTTCCTCCCCCTCTTCCTCTTCTATGTCGCTTGCAAGTACAATTTTAAATGTCCAAACTTCGAGGTTCTTAACAGAGAACTTGAGGGAACTAACATAAGCAGAACTCAACGGAGGCGATTGAAAAAGACGTTAGCCCAGGCGACCGGGTTCTTGATAGTTGCCGATGCTCTGGCAACTCGAGCTCAGTCAGAGCCATCCACTTTTACAGGGAAGCACAATAATTCAAAGCTGAAGAACCTCAGTAGCTCCTTGAGCCCGATCGTGAACAAAGGTTACGAAAGTCAAGAAGGCAGAGTTTTTATTCTCAGGAAGCCTGTCACATGGTGCAAGTCTTAGAAGCGTCATCCAATACAGAGCAAGCACTGTAGACATTCATATAAAGATTGAGCAATTTGTATGAGGGTGCCTCTCGCCCCACAATCGCTGAATCTCAACCTCCCTGTAACTTTCAAATCAAACTCACACATGCTGATATGCTATCCATTGTTGAGGTGTAGGATCACTCGAGGTTAATGAGAATACCTCTGAAGACAATGAGGAGGAGTTACAAGAGGCTCCAGAAGAATGGGAAGAAGGCGATCAAGCCACAGCCGATGAATTTGAAGAGATAAAAGTAGGGGATGAAGCCAACCCTAGGCCCACTTTCATCTCAACAAGTATATCTCCAGAAGGGAAAGACAATTTTACTACCTTCTTGCTAGCAAACCGGGATGTCTTTGACTGGCATTAACATGAAATTCCTGGTTTAGATCTTCAAGTTGTAGTCCACCGTCTTGGTATCGACCCATCCCTCAAGTCGGTCAAGCAGAAATTGGGAAGGTTTAGGCTCGATCTTGAAATCCAGATAGATGTTGAGGTAACAAAACTTAAGCAAGCAGGCTTCATTCATGCGATCAAATACTCAAAGTGATTGAAAAATCTTGTACCTGTTAAGAAGAAAACAGACAGATTAGGGTATGCATTATCTGTGACCTGAATGCCGCTTGCCCAAAGGATGACTTTCCATTGTCCTTTATGGAAATGCTCATAGATTTCATGGCTCATTACCAGATCTTCTCCTTCATGGATGGATACTCCAGGTACAATCAGATACGGATGACACTAGAAGATGAGGAGGCCACTGCATTCTTAACACCAAAAGGTGTCTTTTGTTACACCATGATGTCCTTTGGGTTAAAGAATGCTGGTGCCACGTATCAGAGAGAAATGGAGACCATCTTGAAGGAGATGATGGATAAGGAATTCGAATGTTATGTCGAGCACTTGGTGGAGAAATTCTAGAAGAAAGAACCTCATATGCAAGATCTTGAAAAGGTGTTCGAAAGATTACTCCTCCATCAAGTCAAGATGAACCCGCTGAAATGCGCATTTGGAGTGCGCTCAGGAAAATTCTTGGGGTTTGTTGGACACCGAAGGGTGGAATTTGGGCCAGCCAAAATCAAGGCTATTCAGGAAATGCCACCACCATCTACACTTTGAGAGCTGAGGTCTCCTCAAGGGCAGCTGGCATACATCCGCATATTCATCTCCAACCTTTCAAGTCGTTGTAAGCCTTTTACACACCTGTTGAAGAAAGATACCCCATTCATTTGGGATGAAGCATGTCAGGCAGCTCTTGATGATATCAAGCAGTATTTGCTCAATCCTCCAGTGCTCTCTACACTAGTGTTGGGAAGACCTCTCATCCTGCATGTAACTGCTCTTGATGAATCACTTGGGGTGCTATTGGCGCAAAACAATGATGAAGGAAAAGAAACAGCATTATAATATCTCAGGCAAAGGATGCAAGGGGCTGAAAAGAATTATCCTCCTATCGAGAAAATGTGCCTGACCCTAATTTTCGTAGTACAAAAGCTTTGTCATTATTTGCACGGTCATGAATTAAGACTTATATCAAAAGAAGATCCTGTAAAGTTTCTCATGACATGCCCATGCTTGTCAGGACGTCTTGCTAAGTGGCCATTATTGCTGATGGTATTCGCCATAACATATGTACCGTAGAAAAGGCTCTCAAGGGTCAAGCCCTCGCTGATTTTCTCGCAACACATCTTTTGCCTGCAGAATTCCCTTTATCAAGTTACTTCCTTGATGAAGAACTATTTTGTACAAAACTTTTCGATGCGTGGGAAATGTACTTTGACGAAGCCTTCCAACCTGATCGCGGAGGTGCTGGAGTGGTCATCCTGACTCCAAAAGGAGGAATACTTCTTTATCCTTCTCTCTCACCAAAGCTGGATCCCATAAGGAAGTAGAATATTAGTCCCTTATAATTGGATTAGAAATTGCCTTTGATCTAGACTTAGAACAGCTCAAAATCTATGACGACTCTAAGTTGGTCATTCGACAGCTTAAGGGGATCTATCACATGAGAAAGGCCACTCTCAAGCCTAATCACGATACTGCAAAATCATATATGGCTCATTTCGATGATGTATCCTTGACTCACATCCCCAGGAGATTGAACTCGCAGGCTGATGCACTTGCAAAACTCGGGGCTACAATTCAATTGTCCTCCCCAAGGCCTACACCTATCTGGGTGGCAGGATGAAGACACATTGAATTAAAAACCGAATTTGATGCAGATGATGTGAGAATCCTCTTTCTCGGGTACCCGCCTTACCCATTTGCAGCCCTCCTATCAGCCAAAGAGGTTATTAAAGCCGAACAGGAAATGGCACAAAGCCAAGGAGTGGTTATGCAAAAACAGGAACCGGAGTTCTTCGACCCAATATGTTCGAAAGTCAAGCAGGTCAAAGATTGGAGAGAACCCATTATTGATTTCATAAAGCATGGTAGACTGCTTGAAGATCATAATGAGTGTAATAGTATACATCAAATGTGTATCAAGTACACTCTCCTTGAAAGAGATGTTCTCTTCAAACTATCTTTTGACGGTGTCCTTCTCAAATGCGTGGATGCACAAGAGGCAAACAAGATGTTGAAAGAAGTACACTCAAGCATATATGGACTACATCAGCCCACCCCCAAGCTCTATGATTAGATACGCAGATTGGGGTATTATTGGCCTTCGATGACGGTCGACTCCTTAAACTATGCCAAGAGATGCCAGGTATGCCAGATGCATTCAAGTCTCGTCCATCAACCTCCAGAGCCCCTACACCCTACAGTGGCATCATGGCCCTTTTCATAATTGGGTATGGACATTGTAGGACCTAATAATCGTCCTTCTGCAATGGGCCATGTCTTCATTCTAGCAGTGACGGATTAATTTTCTAAATGGGCTAAAGTGGTCCCACTCAAACAAGTCCCTGGGGCTGCGGTGGCCAACTTTGTTCGCCATACATCATATACCGGTTTGGGGTGCCCGATCGGATTATATCTGATAATGGCCCTCAATTTAGAAGTCATCATATTGATCACTTGGTAAATCAGTTCGGTTTCGAGTGGAAGTATTCAACTATGTACTACCCTCAAGCGAATACTTAGGTTGGGGCTTTTAACAAGACCATATGCAGCGTTTTAAGGAAATCAGTATCAAAGACAAAGAAGAATTGGCACGAGAAGCTTCCTGAAGCGCTATGGGTCTATCACACTACCACATGAAACGCTATTGATTCCACTCCTTATTCTCTAGTCTATTGGGGTGAAGTAGTTTTGCCTCTTGAGATTCAGCTCCCCTCGCTGAGCGTGGCCATACATTAGGGACTGACTAAAGATGAGAGAGACAAGTTTCGCTATCAAGAATTGAATGCACTTGATGAAAAGAGGCTTGAGGCCTAGCAGAACCTCAAACTCAAAAAGAGGAGAATGAAGAGATCCTTTGATAAATCTGTCAAGGTTTGCTAATTCGCCTGTGGGGATTTGGTTTTAGCCGTCAAGAGGCCAATCGTTATGCATGGGCAGCGCAAAGGGAAGTTTGAATCTAAATGGGAAGGCCCCTTTATAGTTAAGAAGGTGTCACCAAATAGGCCTTACATACTGGCTCACCTTGATGGGGAGGAGGCGATGCCCCCTATTTATAGGCAATACCTGAAGAAGTATTATCCCTGATACACCCTTAAATGGTCCAATATGCAATCAAAAAGTTAAGAACAAAAGAAGGGGAAAGAAAAAGAAGCACGACAGTCCGAACAAAGTTTAAGTATTTTTATTGTATTAGAAAGAGTTACAAGTTACATTCAAGGCCCATTATTAGGGAGGTTACAAATCTCTTGCATCTAAGGAAAAAAGAATGGTTATAGGCCAAAACGTCGCTCTCACATTAAGAGAAGGTGAAAGAGCTTTGATCAAAGGATATCAGACATATAAAGCAGACTTTTATGGTAAGGAACTGGCCTATGATGGAGAGGATATCCCTTTCACAGTGAGTGCTCTTCCACCAAGCAACAAGGACTTCACTATTGTGCTGGAGGACTTGGCTTCCAACAGGCATCATAAGCTAAGCCTTACCATTGGTCAGCACCCATTGCATACCCAAGTCATCATCGTGTGTGATCATTGCCGTGCATGACTCAGCATCGTGCGCAACAATCGCCGTATGAAACTCACTGCCGCATGTGATCAACGCAGTACGCGTCATGCCACTGGCCATGATTAGCACCGTGAGAGGCCAATGCCAGCTGTGCCTCTAAGGGTTAACACCGGCTATAATTCATTGTACTAACACTGGTAGCATCTGACAAAGGATTAACAACGTCTAAGGGTAACGCTGACTGTGTTGAACAAAGGGCTAATGCCAGCTAAGGCTGACACCGGCAGTGATTTCTATCGCCGTGAGCATTCGCTAGTGACGGTGTCCTTTCACCTTCTCGAGACTCTTCGTCTCCCCGCGACCCTTCGTCTCCCTAGTGACTGCGCACCTTTCCAAGGCTCCTCATTTTTTGCGATGGAATGAATTCCTGGGACTCCTCGTCTTCGACGACGGATTGAATACCCGACACCCCTCGTCTTCTATGGCAATGATAGCCTTCGTCTTTCCCGCTCCTATCCACCTTCCTGCGACGGTTTTCCTCCCTTGACCCTTCGATTTCTCATCGGGAAACCACTTCTACTCACCTGGAAAACACTTTTGCTCACTGCTGTTACTCTCCCAGTACTCCATGGTGACAGAAACCTATCGGGAATTGACCGAAAATTGCAGAAATGCTCGGCCACCTTCCACTTCTCTAGTGACTGAGAACCCCAGCCGGAATACGTCTACGACTCGCCGACATTCTCCCCTCTTCCCCTAAACTCTCTTCCTCAACAGAAACCTCAATGCTTCTTGGAAAACCCTACGAATACCCTGTCAAAGCCGTTAATTGCACCGAAAATGCCTGCAAAACCCTGCGTACTTGTTGAAATGCCCTGCGTGCCCACCGAAGTTCTCGTCAGAAGTCTTCTTTCTCTTTCACAATGTTAACTTGCTATTTTACCTTCAGTAAAAACAGTGAAAATGGGATTAGTTCTCTTATATAGGCAACGCATCCTCGAAATGCCCTTCGTTAGGTTGAAATACCAGACAGGTCCTTGAAGGCCAAACAATAACGGGCCAGACCGGGTCAGGCTCAGACTCGAGGCCGGAGGAGAGGCTTATCGTCATCTGTGCAACACCGGGTACTAACTTTCAGGCAGGACCGACCGGGTCGGGCTCAGACCCTAAGGCCCGAGAAGTGGTTTATTGCCTGCAGTGTAACATCAAGCGTTGACCTTCAGATTAACTGGACCGGACCGGGCTTATACCCGGGGCCCGAGAAGAGGCTTATCGTCGTTTATGCAATGCTGGGCACCAACTTTTAGACGGGCCAGATTGGGCCGATCTCAAACCTCACGCTCAAACAGAGACCTATCGCCTCCCATGACTAACATCGTGTACAACCAACATTGAGAAAGCTAACACCATCTGTGTTTTTTACTGCCGTCTATGACAAACACTATGTACAACCAATGCTGAGCAAGCTAACACCGATTGTGTTTTATACTACTGTCTGTGACTAACGTCGTGTGCAACCAATGATGCGCATGCCAAGCACGTCAATACTACGACAGCCTATGACCACTCCTAGGCATACTAGCGCAACACTAGCACAACTCGTGCTAGTGTTGTGCGCTCCAATGTTGCCACCGTGCGTATCGCTGATGTTCGTGGATAGTGTTGTGCTGGTGCTAACATCGAAACCTCTGTCATCCCCAGTGGAGTTGCATCCAGGACGTTTCATCCAAGCCGTAATTGGTCATCCCCAATGGTGTTAAGAACAAACCACTGTCTCCCATCCCCAATAGGAGTTATACCACACCACAATCCATCATCCCCAATGGAGTTAAGTGTATGCAAAAAGTGGGTCAATTTTGCACCAAGCTATGTAACCCCTATAGAGTTGGGTTACCTTCCATGAGCCTATTCCCCATGAAGTTTCATCTTTCACCTTAGGGAGTCATACTTTCCACCTAAACCCCAGTAAAGTCTGCTTCTCCATCATATCCCCCTGCCGGTCTTAATCATTTTATACCCAGGGAGTCATGTGGAAGAAATTTTTCATCATCATGGGTCCCCGGTCAATAAAGCCTAACAAATAGTGGAAATTCTGACAGTCTCATAATAGCCTCAGAACTGGCCAAAATCTTCATAAGGACTCTCCAAAGTCTTCTGCCAAGTTTTGTTACATTCTGACATATTTAATGCAGTGCAGACTAAGAAGCAGTTTCGGTAGAATTGGCCTCTAGCACCTTGAAACAGACCCTATAACTAGAGCTATATTTTTTGGTGTCTCAATTTGTTGTGGAACCACCTTCATTGGATCCAACAAGGTTGCAAACCACCAAGGGTCAAATTTCTGCTTGAACGGACATTCCAGGAAGATGTTATAGGCAAAAGAGAGAAACAAGAGGAGCCGCACGTTATTCCCGTGTGGCCACCCTGCAACGCAACTCCATTAAAAGGGGAGTCACAACCAGTGACTTTTGATGCCCATATTTCATCAGTCTCAAGTTGGATCAAGCTCAAATTTTGTGATTGTATTCATCTCATCAAGACGAGCGTTTTGATATATGGCACGCTCTGTAACGACGTCCGAGCGAGAAGAAACGTTAGAGAGAAGTTGTTGATCGGTGAAAAAAACGTCCTGGAAATTTGCAGCATTGTGCCTTAGCAGATCGACGTGAAACCAGTTCCATCGCATGCGTAAGGTCCTTGGCCATCACTGATCTGAACCTCACTTATGATGAACGGTCGGATTTCACACACGAAGCCTACGAAGTGACTACAAATTTCGTCGTCAAAATTTCAGATTTCGGCCAATACTCCAAACTTGCAAAACCTTGGTCCGAGAATGGAATCAAGCTGCGTTTGTTGCTCCCCGATCGTGACGGCATGCTCAGTGTGATCCAGTGAAGAATCACATAAAAACATCAAGGAACAAGCGCACAATCAATCCAAAGTTTTAAAATTCATTCAAATTTCAAGTCACATGATCCTGCCCTAAAAACACAATCCATGGCTCGAAGTTTCTATCAAATCGATTGCCATGCTGAGCCCTACAAAAAAACAATCATCTTTGGATCAAACGGGCCCTGGATCGTCCATGAAAGATCACACAAGTTCTAAGGCTGAACAATGACACTTTTGGTATTCTACAAATTGTTAGGAAGGGGAAAATCTGTCATTTTGTACCCTATTTTCTAATTTATTTTAATTCAATTAAGTCTAAATTTCCAACAACTAGGTTTAATTTTGATCATCCACCCATGTTTGAGCACAACACTATCTATAAAACGTACCACCATTGTATGCCGACCCTTCACTTGCTTAATAAAATTTTTATCTTACCTATTATTGGGTCACGTCTTGGGAGAGAGAGGAAGGAGAGATAAACTTTTACGTTGGTACCCCTGAGCTTATCTCTTCTCTCTCTTCTTTTTTTCTCTCTTTCTCTCTCCTCTTTCACATACAGCAAAAACCTATCGTGGTCTGTGTCACTTTTTTTTTCTCTTCTTCTTCTCTCCTTCCCTCTCTATGGTCCCTTGTGACCACCAACCCTCTTTCCCTTTCCTTTCACCCAGCATGAGTACTTTCACCCTGCGCACCCTCGGGCTCGCCTGCCCATTCTTTTTTTGGTCGTACCCGTTTCCCTTTCTCTTTTTTTTTTGTACTCCTTCACAACACTCTTTCTTTGGTTCACCGTCAGGGTGACTCTCTCTCTCTCACATCCCATGGTCCCATGAGACCCCCATGCCCCAAATCCTTCTTTCCCAAAAACCGCACGAACCTCTACCTATGGCGGTGCGAACATCTTGTCTATCGTAGTGTGCACAGCATACCCCAGCGCCATCTCTTGCGCACCATCTTCCCTATCGCCGTCTCAAGCACCCGTCCCGTCGCCGTGCGTGCAACAAACCTCATCGCGGTGTACCCCTTACCACACCATTGCCGCACACCACCTCTGCCACTACCTTCTCTCTCTAACTCCCCACACAAGCCACATCTCACCACCGCTGACCAGCAGCTGATCGCCTCTCTCTTTCTGGGCTTTATCTTTGCTCATCTGCGATCAACCTCAGCCACCTCGTTGCGGCTACCAACCTACCCATCTTCGGCTCCTCGTCCTCTGCGGTTGGCCTCCTTCGCTGCCCTCTCTTTCTTCTTCTTTCCAGCCTCGCTCAGCCACCAAAAATTCAGCCGCCTGTTGTGCGCAAACTACCCTCACGCTGCTGTGCACAGCCCACTGTTGCCACCCCTTTTTTTGTCACACTGCTACCACGCTCACAGTTAGCTCCCTTACCTTATTTTCTTCCGTCTAACTCATCCCTCTCTTGAAAACCTATTTATCTCTTTCTGACACTTAAAGAACCCAACAAAAAGCCCTCACTCTCTTTTAATCAATTTATTCTTTTTTTTATTATCATAATCCTACTCTACCACCTTTCATCTACTTCATTACTCTTTTTTTTTATTATTATTTTACTTCTTTTATTTTCTTCTATCCTTTCTACCCATTTTGTCTTATTCCATCTTAATTTAATATTATCACCTCTTTTGCTTTATTCTATTTACTCCATTTATTTTATTTTAATTTATCTTTAACTTCCCTATTTTATCTACTTTATTTATTTTATCTTATTTTGCCCACCTCTTTTATTTTATTTACCCCATTTTATTTCATTTTATTTTCTTTTGTGCCTTTTATTTTATTTTCCTTTACTTCATTTTATTTTAATTCATTTTATTCTTATTTCATCTTCACTCCATCTTTGAATCTCATTTTACTTCAATTCATCTCTTTCATTTTCATTTCATCTCATTCCACTTTACTTTTTATTTCACTCCATTTTATTTTATTTTATCTTCGACAAGTCCGGGTCCCCAAACCCACTTGTTGGGACGTCTTACGTGTATGTGTGTGTTTGTAGGAATGGAGAAACAGGTCAAGGGAGGCGATTCCAAACCGGCCATTGGCCAGGGGGTTTTCCTACGTGATCTAAGAGGGTGCCCATGCGAGCTTGCCCGAATGTATCACAGACCCACATGAGGTAAGTCCTGCCTCACGACCCAAATTCCTCTCTCATTAGTTGGACACCTACCCTTGTTCTGTGAACAAGGTTCCCGAGAGAGCGATCTCAGGTCTCGGGTCTTCCGAACCCGAGACACGTGTCACCCGATCACTTAGATCCGGGGAGGGGATATTGAGGCCCAAACCAGCTTAGCGACTCCACTGGGGACATGCTACCCTATCGTTGGATCGTTCTTGTTTGACTTTCCTTTCTTTTTATTCTTTCTCACTATACACACACTTGTCTTTGGGTTAACTTAACCCCTTCATCCGAGTCAGGGGGTTTCGTAGTCCCCAAACTCATGAATCTTCATCGAGAACAAGTTCTATGAATCTCGTTCCCGACTTTTCTCCGGAGCATCGACCCTGTGTCACACTCCCAGGTCATCACCTGGAAAGAGGTGAGGATGGACCAACAAGTCCCTCACTCCCAACATCCATGCGTTGATGGACCCGCCGCCAACGCACCTTGCATTGGTGGCACACACACCATCATACATAACATGGACCCTGCGACTAGCAGTTCACTTGCTGGTCCCACTGCTCGAGGCAGCCCGAAGGCCGCCCCTCCCTCTCCCACAATTGACAGTTCATCTGTCGTTGCTCCTACTGGTCGTCGCGAGGCTACCCCTCATTCACTATCACCATGGGCCCCTGTAAGAAGATGCTCGACACCAGGAGGAGGCGGCTCTGAAGCCACCACCTCACATACACCCACCAAAGATAATGAATTCATCCATGCTAGCCACACCTCAAGGCGACCCTCAGGTTACCTCTGGACACTGTGATAGAGCAGGTCTTCTTGAACCTTGCCCTGCACAACTTTTGCATGCATATTGCACCACTCGGGGTAACCCTCAGGTTACCTTGAGGCACTGTCATGGTTCGGGTCTTCTTGAACCTAGCCCTACACATCTTTCACATGTACACTGCATCACTCGGGGCAACCCTCAAGTTACCTTGGGGCACTGTCAAGGTTCAGCCCTTCTTGGACCTGACCCTGTACACCCTTTGCATACGCACTACACCGCTCGGGGCAGCTTGGTTGTTGTGTCTACTTGAGCACACAAAGGGGAACCTCCTTGTCCCCCTTCCTAACGCATGCTTGCTCACTCTATGAGGGATGGTCACACGACTGTCCAATCTTACACACATGCTCACTCCACCAAGCCTCCTAAGGCTAGACATGCTACTCGAGTTTGGGATGAACACCAGGTCGCCCAAAGTTATTCTACAGAGGGTACACACACGCCAATCCCCCCGTCCGTCTAGAGCACACCTATGAAATGTGCACACATGCACGGATCCAAAACTTCCCCTGGTTCTAAAGGCGAACAAGAGAACATCATGAAAGACTTCCCTACCAAAGATGAGAGCCCTTTCTTTCCCCTAACTCTCCTTTATGCGGATGACGCTAGAAAAGTATCGAATGAGGAGAACACGAAAACGGTTAATTGGGGGATGATGAAGTTGGTTATCTATGAAGGTCCAATTCCCATCGGGGCAAGGACAAATCTACAAACAGGGCAAAAGGCCTGTTTTACCCCAGTGACCCCATCAATCCTGAGTCAATCGTACCATCATCTGATCAAACACCCAAACCCATTGCAAGTCCGGACACTGAGAGCAGTGGCTTATTTGAGCAGACAGAGCTCAGGGCAGCTCGTGGATCTGAACCTATTTCCCTTGGACTCCTGTTAAGTTCGAAGGCACCACTCCGATGGAGCCTCGGTTCCTCAAGCGAAATGGAAGTCCAATTCATCGAGGGTGTCGTCCAAGACCCCATTTGTGACAGAGAGTTTGATCTACAAAGAGACAGGTTCCCTTCCCATAATGCAAGAGAATGAGCCATCATCATCCCTCAAAGTCTGCCTTGACATCCCGGTTCCTCAAGATGAAGATGAAGATAAAATTGATGCTGTTGAGCCGCTGCAAGGGCTAGAGAATCCCATTGTCGAGATCTACCTTCCGAATAGGAGGGGAACCTTGCCACTGGCCATTCTCCTTCATTCTTTTCAGGGATTCATCATAGAATATCGGGCATATGATGGACAATTGTCTACTCTCGGTGGCCATAATAATGCTACTTCCCACGCTCCCTCTCCCTCCAACATTTTTATCTCTCATGAGAACCCGTCACTCTCATTCGAGGAAAAATGTTCCCTAGTACTGGATGAAGAGAGCTCCCCTTTCCCTCATGGCGGCCTTTTTCAAGTGGCTCCTCCCCCTGAGGATGATGATGGATGGCTCAGTTCGTCTCTTAAATGTAAGGAGCCCTCAAGAAAGCTAAGGGCGAGACCGAAGCGGTCAGTAAAGTACTGAAAGCCTATGAAGGCGAGGTCACGCAGCTGAAGGCCACATTGAGGCAGTTGCAGGCCCAGATGAGGTTGAAAGAAGAAACAATAAGAACCTTGTGTCAAGTGGTGCTGAAGTCTCATAAGCTTGAGCATACTCCCTCGGGGCACCAAGCCTCATTCACCACCTCTCAAGCATCGCTCCGGGACATCAAAACAAGGCCATCAAATGATAAATTACTCCCACCCTCACCTCCGTCATTGTCAGTCCCTTCTCCATCCTTTATTCGGATTGGGAATGGAGGACTTGTAAAAGTCATGGCACCTAAAGCATCAAAAAGATGTGGTACCTCAACGGCAGGAAAGCCCAGTCAGTGCTAGAATTCTTCCCCAGCTTATGTTGATCAGACTCATTGGCTACAAGGAGATCAATGACTCGACGTTCTCAAGAATCAAATCAATGATTTCAGACACAGGAGTTATTCCTTTCGAAAGTTTATGATCCCCGAGTTGCTTGAAACTCTCTTATCTAAGAAGATGATTGAACTACCAACGGCAAAATGACTGAAGGAAGTGGGGAGAGTTGATGAGCCTAATTATTAACAATACTATAGGTCACTTGGTCACAAGACTGAGGAGTGTCTCTCCATTCAAGACATTATCCAGAAGCTCATAAACTCTGGGGAGATTGAATTAGAGGAATAATTCCACACAAAGGTTCATGCTGCATGACCTTAAACTGCACAACCATGGTTCATGCTGCATGACCTTAAACTGTATAGCCATGGTATGTGTTGCATGACCTTAAAATGCACACAACCCTAAACGACATGGTCCAAGTATACGACCTTAAACTACAGCGGAGGTCTAGTTGCACAACCTTAAACTGCATGGTCCATGCTGCATGACCTTAAACTGCACAGCCATGGTCAGTGCTACATGACCTTAAACTACAAAGTCATGGTCCATGCTACTTGGCCTTAAACTGCACAACCATAGTCCTAGCTGCATAACTTTAAACTGCATAGCCTGTTGAAAGATATTTTTCATCAACATGGGGTCCCCGCTTAATAAAAGCCTAGCAAACAGTGGAAATAACGGCAATCTCAGAATAGTTCCAGATTTGGTCAAGATCTTCATGTGGGCTCTCAAAAGACTCTTGCCAAGTTTCATCGTATTTCGACATGTTTAAGGTAGTGCAAACTGCAAAACAGTTCCAGTAAAATCAACCTCTACCACCCTGAAATTGACCTTATCACTAAAGCTACATTTTCGGGGTCTCAATTTGTTGTGGAACCACCACCATTGGATCCGGCTCGGTTGAAAATCCTCAGGGGTCAAATTTCAACTTGAACGGATACTTCAGGAAGAAGTTATAGGCAAAAGAGTGAAACAGGAGGAGACGCACCCTATTCCAGTGCGGCCACACAACAACTCCACACCATTGAAGGGATAGTCTGAACTAGTGACTTTCGACACTCATAAGTCACTCATCCGAGGTTGGATCAAGCCCAAAGTTTGTGAACATATTCATCTCAACAAGACGAGTGTTTCGATACGTGGCACGCCCCATGATGACACTCAAACGTGAAGAAAAGCTACAGAGAAACTACTGATCTATGAAGAAAGTGCAGGAAAATCAATAGCATCGTGCCTCTCTCGAGGGGCCAAATCACGCCGCTCACGAGCCCGATCGACGTGAGACCAATTCCACCGCATACATAAGGTCTCGGTTGTCTCTGACGTGAACCCCGTCCATGAGGAACAGTCGGATTCTGCACACGAAGTCAATGAAGTGACGGCAAATTCTGTCGTCGGAATTTAAGATTCCGACCAAAATTCCAAAGTTGGAAAATCTTCGTTTGGGCATGAAATTGAGCTGTGTTTGTTCCTCCACGATTGTAATGGCATGCTCAGTGTGATCCAGTGAAGAAATCACCACAAAATATCAAAGAACAAGCACATTATCGATTCGAAGTTTCAAGATTCAACCAAAATTCAAGTCACATGATTGTGTCTTAAAAACACGATCCATGCCTCGAAGTTGGCATCAAATCGATCGCCATGCCGAGCCGTACAAGAAAACAATAATCTTTCGATTAACCGGGCATCAGAACGACCCCAGATCATTCATGAAAAATCATGCACGTTCTAGGGCATCACAGGGACTATTATGAAATTCAGCAAATTGTTAGGAAGGGGCAAATCTATCATTTTTCACCCTATTTTCCAAATTCTTTTAATTCAATTTAATCTTAATTTCCAACAATTAGGGTCACTTTTGATCATCCACCAATGTTTTGGGCAAATTTTATATATACCACGTACCATCATTGTACGCAAGAGGCAGGACACACACATAATACACGAAGAGAGAGTTTTTACTGAATAAAGTTTCTCTTCTTCTCATTGTTGGGTCATGTATGGAGAGAGAAATTTAGGTGAGAAAATTTTGGAATGGTACCTCTGGCTCAAGGTAAACCTTCTCTCTTCTTTTTCTTTTCTTCTTCTCTCTCTTCTTCTCTGTCTTCTTCCTCTTCTCCGTCGGAGCTCCCCTCAGAGGTCATACACGACAGTGGCAGTGCCGTGCATGCCTCGCTTATGGTCTCACAGGTAGAGCATGGCGATGGCAGCACTATGTGCGGGCCTCCTTCTCCTTCTGTTCGTCCACTTCTACCTCACAATGAGGCTTGCAGACTGCACTGCGCATTGCCGTCCGCAGACGCGTCCTCGACTCCTCAGTGAAGAGCGCAGATGGCGGAACTCATTGCCGCCCACGAGGGTCTTCCCCTATTGTGTGCCTATCGCTGCCCATGAGAGGTCTCGACAATGCTTATCGCCGCCTATGAGCTTTCTTAGCGTGCATGGTGCCTATCACCATCTGTGAGCCTCCTTTGTGCGTTCAATGCACATTGCCGCTCCCCCTGCATCCCATGCCTACCGTCGTGTGCCTCCTGAGAACCATCGCCGCACGCTTCGTAAATGGCTATTGTCATATGTTTCATGAGAGGCTATTTCCTCCCACGCAGGGGTGCGCTACTTTTTTGTGTTGCCAATGGCAATGCCTAGCGCCGTCTGTTGTTCCCTGCTTCCCCTCATGCCACGAGCAGTAGTGTCTAGCGTCGTCCGAGGGCCATGACACTGCTACTCCACGGTCATGGGTGGCGACGCCTAACGCTGGCAGGACCCTATCTCTCCACCATCTCATGTCTTCTCTTCATTGTCTCCTCTTTTCACTTTATTGAGGGTTGACCTAGTCTAGCACCACCATATCGGCGTCGGTTTTGAGTAGTCTTACCACCATGCTGATCCTGACTACCATGCCCAATTTGCTACCACTCCGAGTCGGTCATTGTATGGCTATCAAACTAGTCTCATCCCTTCATCTAGTTTTCTTCTCTTTTTGACCTTTACTAGAAACTTCCACTCCATCATCCTAACCTCTCACATTCTTAGAAACACAAGGAGATTACAGGTCAAGGGAGGCGATTCTTAATCAGCTAAAGTAGCAGAGGGGCTTTCCAATGTGATCTAAGAGGGTGCTCACGTGAGCCAGCCTGAGTAAGTCTCGAACCCACCTTAAATTCCTCTCTCATCGGTTGGTATACCTGCCCTTGCTCTTAAGTAAGGTTTCGAGAGAGCGATCTCAAATCCTGGGTTCACTAGAAACCGGAGATACCTGCCACCAGATCACCTAGATCCGAAGGGCAAAATCGAGGCACCTAACCAGCTTGATGAATCCACTGGGGACTTACTACCCCTTAGTTGGTCCCTCTTGTTTGACTAGTATCCTCTTTTACTTTATGCATTAATTTCTATGGCATCTGGGTTGTTCAACCCATTCATCCGAGTCGGGGACTTCCTTATCCTCGCACATGTGACTATCCCAGGGAAGCGAACTACTCAAGCTTCATTCCCTGCTCTCTTGCTGAGTGCCAACTCACAGTCAGGCTCCCAGGTTCATTTATGGGTTGGTGCGAGAGGGGACTTAAAGATCTCTAACTCCCTGCTTCCTCGCCCTGGTGGACCATCCACCAAGGCCCTTTACATTGGTCGCACATATGCTATTACACACAGCACTCGCCCTGCTACCAGCAAGTCTCTTGCTGGTCATATTGCTGAGGCACGTTGAAAGGCTGCCCCCACCACTTTAGTGAAAGGCGAGCAGGTTGTCGTCGCTCTTGAGATTCGTCACAAAGCAACCCCCCATACTCCTTCACCACTTCGAACCCCTACACCTAGAGGCTTGATACACCGAGGCGCAGACCCTACGGCCTCTACCTCTCGAACATACCTACCGACTCGTGGTCAATCCATTCGAGCCGCACCTCGAGGTAACCTTCATATCGCCTCGAGCTCGCATTCAGTGCTAGGCCTTCTCAGGCCAAACCCTGCCTATGCCACGCATTTGCTTTCCACAGCTCGAGGTAGCGTTAGCTCAAGGCCAGCCCGAGCACAGGAGGGTCGACCACTCCATCCTCCCTCCCAGCACACACAGTTCTACTCATTCAGAGATGAGCTTCCGCCTCATCCCTAACAAACACAGGCCCGTGGGTCTCGATCGCCCAAGGTTGAACTAATTGACCGAGCCCTGGTCGACCCCCAAGTCACTTGGAAGGCTAATCATAAAGCTGCACACGCACCACCCTTGCAGGTTCCTCCTTGATCCTAACTCAAGCAGAGTCATGAACTAGCTCCTTCCTCTGCTACAATTTCGATGCCAGGCAAGCACCTCGAGCCCTGGTACTCAAATGTCTTCTCTAAGAATACCATCTTAAGCCAGCCTCGAGCATTCCTGCACCCAGGCCTCACAAAAGGATTCAGGGCAGCGACCTGATGCCAGACAGAGGCCTCCAGCCTCCAAGGCAGAAACCCAGGTTGCCCGCTATCCTTGGACCCTACCCATTGCTCCAACTCATAGACACGGCCCTTGCATGTTCAAAGAAGGCAGAGCAGTTCAGGTCTCAGGCTCGGTTCTGGGATGAAGTCCACAACCGTCTCAAGATTAAGCAGAAGAGAGGTCTTCAATTGTAGGTAGTTTTTAGACATCCACCCATGCTTGGGCCAAATTCTATATAAGCATGTAGAGCCAAATTGTAAAATCCCCTGAGGTTCATTCCTAAAGATTCAATAAAGACTTAATTTTTTCTTAAGATCGTGGGTGAAGCTTGGAGAGAGAGATGAGAGAGAAGAAAAGGGTCGGTACCCTTTGCTAAGGTATCTTTCTCTCTCCCCTCTCTCCTTCCCTCTCTCTGCTCCCTCTTTCTCTTTCCTCCCCTTTCTCTCCTTCTCTCTCTCTCCTCCCCTCTTTCTCTCTTTCTATCTCTTCTTCTTGTCTCTATCTCTCTTTCTCTCTCTTCTTCACATCTTTATCTCTCTTTCTCTCTCTTCGTCGCGTCTCTCTCTCATTCTCTCTCTCTTTCTCATCTCTATCTCCCTTTCTCTCTCTTTTTCTCGTCTCTATCTATCTCTCTCTCTTCTTCTCATCTCTAGCGCTTTCTATCTCTTATTCCCATCCTCTATCCCCTTCTCTAGACACAGTCGGTGAAGCTCAGCGTCGACTGCATCCCCTCTATTGCCTCTGTCTAGACATAGTCGGTGAAGCAGTGTGCCAACTGCATCCCTTCTCTCTCCTATGTCTAGACAGTCAGTGAAGCTTAGCGTTGATTTCATCCCTTCTTTCTCCTCTGTCTAGCCCAGTCAGTGAAGCTTGATGCCCACAACATCTTCTCTCTCTTCTTAAAACATAGTCGGTAATGCCTAGTACTGATTACATCTTTCTCTCTCCACTCTTCTTAAAACACACCCAATAATGCCTAGTGTTGACTATTCTTTCTCTGTTCTCTCTTCTTACCAAAACACAATCGATAACGCCTAGCACTGACTGTGTCCTTCTTTCCTTCTCTCTCTTTAACACAACGGCAATACCTAGTACCGATCGTGTCCTCTCTCATTCCTTCTTGCCCCCTCTCTCTCTAACACAGTCGGTGATACCAAGTGTCGACTGTGTCCTCTCTCTCTTCTTCTAACACAATCAACAATGCCTAGAGTTGATTATGTATTCTTTCTCTTCTTCTTCCAACACAGCTGGCGACACCTGGTGCCAACTGTGTCCTTCTCCCTCCTTTCTCATCCCTTCTCTCTTCTCTCACACTCTTCTCCTTCTTTCTTTCCCTTCCTCTCTTTCTTTCTCTTCTCCTCTTATTCTCTTACTTCTTATTCTCTCTTTATGATTTCTATGCCTTTTGTTATCCATTCATTTGACTAAGAGGGGTTGAGATTAGCCTCTTATGGTAGCCCTGTTGTCTAGCCGTAAAGTTGTTGTGCTAGAGTTATTGTGCCCGCTTTATTATCACGACAAACTAACCATCACGTCTAGCTAGTCAGTATCGGTATTGACGTCTAGTGGCAACTATGTTGAGTTGGTTTGAGTTATCGAGCTCCTTTTACTGCTATGTCAGACCAATTACCTACTGGCTTACTCACTGTGTTGATCTTCGCGCCTAGTCAAATTCTTCTCTCCCCTATCTTCCTTCTCTTATTCTTCTCTTCTTCTTATGAATGTGCACGCTTGTGTACGTTCACGAAAGAGGCAAGGTGAGGTCTGTTGACCCACCTGTCTTATAACATTTTCCATATAAGTGTGATTGTAGAAAACAAGAGAATACAAGCTAAAGGAGGCAATTCGAATCAGTTTTACGACTGGGGGGCTTTCTTCTTGATCTAAGAGGGTGGCCATACGAGCCAGCCCGAGTAAGTCCCGAACCAACCTTAAATTCCTCTTTCATCAGTTAGTAATACTTGCCATTGTTCTCGAACGAGGTTCTCGAGAGAAAGATCTCAAGACATCCTGTGTGTCCCCTGAAACTAGAGATGCATGCCGCCCGATCATTCAGATCTGGAGGGCGAGATCAAGGCACCTAACCACACACCGCTCGCAAGCTCAATTTTCACGAGACCAATTCCATCATGAGCGCAAGGTCTCAGGCTATCACGAACCCGAACTGTGAATTTTGCACACAAAGCTAGCGAAGCCACTGCAAACTCCGTCACCGAAATTTCGGTCAAAATTCCAGAGTTGCAAAATGCCACTCCTAGTAGGGCCACCATTTTAATCTAAATCTCTTTGATTGCATATAGCCTTAACTATCTTTATCCCAGGGAGTCATATTGCTATCCACAGATCTATCCCCCTTGGAGCTTCACCTACATGGTGACCCCCACAATGGTCTGTGCTGCATGGCCTTAAATTGTACAGCCATTGTCCAGATGCATGAATTTAAACTACATAGCCATAGTCTAAACTATACGACTTTAAATTGTAGAGGAGGTTTAGTTGCACGACCTTAAACTGCATGATTCGTGCTGCATGATCTTAAACTACACAACCATGGTCATAGCCGCATGACCCTAAATTACACAGCCATGGTCCAAATTATGTGACCATAAACCATAGTCTACGTCCTAGCTACATGACATTAAAAGGCTTAACATCATGGTTCAAACTATATGACCTTAAACTGTAGCGAAAGTCTAGTTGCACGACCTTAAACTGCATGGTCCCAGTTGCATGACTTTAAACTGTATAATCATGGCCCAAGCTATATGACCTTAGACCATAGTGCGCGTCTCGATCACCTGATATTAAACTGCTTTTCTTAGGTCCTGGAGGCATACCTTAAACACGCCCTCATATATACGCATACCCCCTTTACGTGCTTCTTCACGGACGCCTTCCCCAACTGACCCATTCATTTACGCACAACACCTTCATAAATTCCCCAGTGAACCCATTTGCTTGACTACTATCATCCATCATTCTTCACTGAGTTTCACCCACACTAACAAAACGGTGAACCATTCCACCATCCATACTCTCCATTAGGTAATGGGTCACCACTTTTCACAAACCATTCATCATCTTCCATCTTTCATTGGCAGCCTCGTATCATGTCCCCAAAATGAGTCAAAATCATCACCATACTCACTCTATGGCCCCACAGACTATCACTCATTAGCACTACGGTCCAGCTATATGACCCTAAACTATATTGCATGTCTTGGCCGCATGATGTTAAAAGGCTTCGCACAGATCTCAAAGGCATGACCTTAAACATGGCTTCACAAAATAAGGGCATGGTGTACCCCTGGACAAGGGAACATCATGAGTAAAAATGATGAAGGGGCACGGTCAAGAAACCATGAGTAAAAGAGTTTCATGAAAATAAAAACCAAGGCATGGTGAAAACCCTAAAAGGGTACCGTGAGAAATAATGGATAAATAGGGTGGACATGACTGCAAGGTCATGGGTAAAAGAGCCCAAAAATAAAGGAAGTTGGTGAAAATTTTCTTTACTGTGCCACTTCCCCTGTTCAAGTGAAAACATGCAAAGGGCGCATGGACTGACAAAACAGGTTGACACAACATCACAGCCACAGCAGGCACACAGTTGTCAAAACAAACATAGTTCTTGTTAATGAGGTCTACATAAAATCCTCAACCGTCAGCATCCAATCATAACGCAAAATGGCTCACCCAAGAGTGAGAGCCTCATAAGATCTCCCATACTTCACCTCCAAGAACAACAAGAGTCCTTAAGGGTGTGGATGACGATCGAAAGATCCCTCTAAAATGTTAAAGATCCCCACGAAGACAAGAAACTGACAAAGCCAAGGCCTAACTTGCCGGAGACTTCAAGGTTATTCCTTGCCATGAGATCACCTTGCCAAAAACCATCTAGATAGGCCCAGATGTTTGGGAGAGGTCATAAGCCCTCGACTGGACCAGGCAGGATATGTCCCACGAGGCCACCTAGCCAAAATTCCCCTTAGCCGATAGGCCTTGATTTTTGGGATAGGTCAGAAGCCCCTGACTAAACCCCACTGGATGGGACCTACAGAGATACCCTGATCATCAAAAGCAAACCTGGTGTAGGAGCAAACAATGCCAACGAAAAGTTCATAGCACTTAGCCGCTAAATAGGCCCGATTCTGACCAATGAGCTCTGTACAAAATCCTCAAGCTGCCAGAATTTCAAATAGTCCTTTGAGGGTGAGGACATCGAGAAATCCCTCAAAAGTCTCTTCTCCCCATAAAGCCTCCACAGATGGACCCGTACATTACGTCCAAACGTTTGAACATCCAAGTTGCAACATTACATGGATCTCCTCGGCGTTAACGTAGTCCTCTGGCTAGCTAGGGGAAATTTCTTGAATGATTGTAATTCTCACTTCTCATGAAGTACAACATTCGGTGGGGCATGTTGTTGGAAGAAATTTTTCATCATCATGGGTCCCTGGTCAATAAAGCCTAACAAACAGTGGAAATTCCAACAGTCTCATAATGGCCCCATAACTGGTCAAGTTCTTCATAAGGACTCTCAAATGTTTCTTGCCATCTTTCGTCACATTCCGACATGTTTAAGGCAGTGCAGACTGAGAAGCAGTTGTGGCAGAATCTACCTCTCGCTCCCTAAAACGGACCCTTATAACTAAAACTACATTTATGGTTCATTAAATGTTGTGGGATCACTTCCATTGGATCCGACACAGTTGAAAACCCCCAAGGGTCAAATTTCAGCTTAAACAGACACTCCAAGGAAACATTAGAGGTGAAAGATCAAAACAAGAGGAGCAGCACGTTATTCCCGTGCGGCCACCCTGCAACTAAACTCCATTAAAGGGAAAGACACGAATAGTGACTTGCGATGCTTATATCCCCCACATTCGAGATCTGAACACATTCGAACTTGAGGGAGCATGTTCGTCTTGTCAAGACAAGCGTTTCGATATGTGGCACGCCCTGCGACGACGTTCGAGGGTGAAGAAAAGCTAGAGAGAAGTTGTTGATCCATGAAGAAAGTTGCAGGAAAATCAACAGCGTGGCACCTCGCTAGAGTAGCCAAATCACGTCACTCGTGAGCCCGATCGACACAAAACCAGTTCCATCGCATGCGTAAGGTCTAGGGCTATCTCTACTCCGAACCCTATACATGATGAACGGTGGGAATCTACACACAAAGTCGATGAAATGACTTCAAATTCGGGTGCAGGAATTCCAGATTCCGACCAAAACTCCAAAGTTGCAAAATCTTCGTCCAGACAAGAAATCGAGCTGCGTTTTTTGTCACATGATCGTGACAACATGCTCAGTGTGATCTAGTAAAGAAGTCACAGAAAAACATCAAGGAATGAGTACACTATCGATCGGAAGTTTCAAGATTAATCAAATTTTTAAGACACATGATCATGCCCTAAAAGCAAGATGCATGGCTCGAAGTTGGTATCAAATCAGTCGTCGTGCCGAGCCATACAAGAAAGTGTTAGGAACTTCGATCAAACGGGCATCAGAACAACCCCAGATCATCCATGAAAAACCACGCACGTTCTAGGGCAGCGTAGGGACTATTTTGGAATTCCACAAAGTGTTAGGAAGGGGCAAATCTATCATTTTGCACCTTATTTTCCTATTTCATTTGAATT